>CM070775.1:81579486-81861986 GCA_036346955.1 Dipus sagitta
AGAGTTCCACAAGCATTGAATACGTCAACAGTCTTTCAGGGAAAGTGTCAATTTTAACTGGTCTGTTTCGAGTTCATATTTAATGCTGCTTAAAAAGCTTCAAGTGTGTTGATATCAGAAAGATCTTGGGAAGTGTGAGCCCTTACAGTTCAGCTGTGTTACTATAGGTGTGGAATTCCAAGCAATTAGAGTATAAGATGTGGAGCACCGGTGATTCCTAGATACCTGAGAAGGTTGGAGCAGTTTGTTAAGCAGCCATAAATTAACCCTTTCCTTACATAGGCTGTGCAGGCCAGGAGTACCACTGTCCTATTGGGTAGGCCACTCACTTTAAAGGTGCAACTCTTCTGGCAAGTATAACTGTTGATTTCCTATAGCAGAGTCCATGTTTAGTGCCAATTTTTTTATAAATGGACTGAAAAATGCTTTAGAAGAACAAATTATTACTGTGATTAACATGGTGATAATTATTTCCTGTGGGTCTGCCTTCTCCTGGCACATTAGAAGGCTAAAACTGAGCTTGCTTTGGAGCTGGGAATAATTGTCAACATTCCAGTGGGAGGAACCCATGCCCTGCAGAGGGAGAGAGCCCTTCAGTACCACAGGGCTCATTTCAATCCTATTTGGCGGATGATTCATGCAGAGTCATCATCTTTGGTGTGATCCCTAATCTAAAAATCCAATATTATAAATTCTCCAAAACCCAGAACTTTGAGTGTCGTGCTGATACAGGGTGTTAGGGGTTCAGGAATAGAGTCCATGAACCACAAACTCTAGGTTTGTGTTTGCATTTAACCAAAGAATTGGGCAAACAAAATTGAGAAAGAGAAGTACTAAATTGTTATATTTATTTGAAGTACAAAACCAAGGGATATGGGCTGAGGGTTCCAGGAGCCAGGTGGGGAAATTTTTCCAGGTGGTAGTCCTGTCTAGCTGGGCACCCATGGCAGCAGCATGGTGCAGAGAAATGGCCTAGGAGACCTAGGTGGGGCTCCCCTCTACTCCATTCTGCCCTAGGCAGCAGTGCCTAAGAGGGGCAGGGTAGTCTGTATCCCCACCCCTTGCCTCTTTGATCCTACTGGCAGACAGGCCACTCCCCTAGGGTCCCAACAGTATCTAAGCACAGTGGCTTGTAATGAAAAAAAAAAAAAAAAACCCTAGAAGTCACAAACAGTGTGATGTACCAACTTGGCCCCTTGACTCAGCCAGCTTGAGGCCCCTCCCCCTCAGCCCTAACCCCTCCCATCCATGTCAGGAGAGCAAAGGAGATAACACTCAAAAGGTCATTTTCCTTGTTTCCTTCCCAGTTTAGCTTGGTTTGTACTGATCTCTGAGTGCATAACAATGGTCATAGATCTAAGAAGAGCATAGAAACTCTATACAGCAGTCCCAGGCAGAATTTGAATTTAAAAGACAGGCAGGTAGAAAAATGGAAATTGTCAAAATCGTCCCATTCCCTCTCCAGTGGGAAATTGAACAATATATAATTCTCTCTCTCCAGTCCCATCTGTGTCACTAATATGACATAGGGTGTTAAGGGTTCAGGAATAGAGCCCTTGAACTCCAAATCCTAAATTTGTGTTTGCATTTAACCAAAGAATTGGGCAAATCAAACTTAGAAGGATAATTATTAAATTATTATATTTATTTAGGAAAGTTCAAACCCAAGGGAAGGAAAATTAATACGCCCATGTGGTCTGAGAACCCATGTGGGCCTAAAAGAAATGTGAAAAGAGATTTAGAGAGAAGAGAAAGTACAGAGATCTCCTGCCATGTGGAGGGCAAGAAGTGGTACAGGGAGATGAAAGGAGCTTACTAGAATCGTGAAGTTCAGGAGCCAACCAAGAGAGCTTGCTCTCCGCTGGTACACACCTTTATAACCTTAGGGTGGTAGGCCCTATGTTCTGGCTCAGGTGAGCCAGAGAGACAGCAGATTAGTCTAGGCTAGAGGCTTGCTCAGGAAGAGGTAGCCAGGATGCTAAGATCTGGGGGCTGAACTTGATTAGATTTAAATTCTTGGACAGAGGACCTCCCTCACAGGAGGTACTCAGGTTGTTTGTGGAACAGATCTAGGGAAGAGATAAATCAGATTATACTTTGATCTCTAGCAAACTGGGGACTGCAAGGACAGGCCCAAAAACATTTGTGTTTTCTACTTTCAGTAGCCCAGTCACCCTAAACCACCTAACAAAGCTACCTCACTCCCTCTCAATGCCATTACCCAAATAGCTTGGATTTTAGAGCACTGGGGATTTCAGATTTTCTGATTAAGGGTGCTCTGAGCTACTAAATTCTATACAAATATTCTAAAATTCAAATTCTCAAATCTGAAACTCTTCTAGTATTTTGGATCAGTGACATTTTCAACTTGTAGATGAATAAAGATAGACTAGGTATGGTGGTACACACCTTTAATATATGCACTTGGGAGGTGGAGTCAAGGGGATCAATAGTTTAAAGCTAGCCTCAGTTACGTAGTGAGTTTGAGGCTACCCTTGGCTATATGAGACCCTGTCTCAAAAAAAAAGGAAGAGAGGCAGGGAGGGAGGGAAGTGTAACTTAAAGGATAGCTATTTATCCTTGACACAAAGTGTGCTACATATTCTTACTTCCAAAAAAAAAAAAAAAAATGACTGGGGAATTTTCTATCTGGAAAGAGAGGATAGGGGAAGAAAATTTATAAAAACATTAAAGAGGAAAACTGACCTTCACATATTGAAGAACAGATTCTGTAGTCTTTGGGAGCTGGCAGAAATGCTAAGTGCTTTTCACAGTCAACATTCAAACAGATTATCCGATGGCATATTTCACCCTTTTGTTACTTTAAATGAAGTGACCATGAAATCAACAAATCTGCTGTCAGGTGCCTGTCACTAAGATAGTTCTTCCTGTCACACAATGCCTCACATAGCAGGTAATGTGTTTTTAAGAATCAGTGCTGTGTCACCTCATCAAGTCCCTGTTAAAAAGATGAAATAAGACGGATGGTGTTGTCTACCTTGGAGTTGAGTGAAATTCAGTGGAAAGAAATGTATGGTCCATGAAGAAATGCTTCAAAGAGGACAAGGTTGGTACTGGGCAAGAACAGCTATATCTCCCCACCTTCCTATGGGTCTTTTGCATGTGTTCTTAGGATCACTATGAGCTTCTAATTAATTTGATTCTAGACTTCAGAACAGTAAGAGAAGATTTAGCACCCAGTGATAAGGACTGGGTGTCCTCTGTTTATATCATCTTGTATAGAGTTCTGCAAGTGAGAAAATAGAAAGAACTCAGGTTCTTTAGGCCACACTTATTTTCTTTCCTTAAAATAAAGTACTATATTGAGTATCTCAGGTTATTTTTTGATTCTCTTGATCAATTAGAGGATAAACTTTCTGGATTTTAATTATTATCCCAACATGCCTTCCACATTTCAAAATGATAATGGGAAAACTGAAGAGTCACAAATCCAAATACAAGCTATGTACATACTGAAACCATCTGATCAATTCAGTAAGCACCCATCACTAAATTTGGCTTTTGCCTGACTATGTTTTTTGTTCAATCAGAAGCCCTTTTCAAACAAAATGTTTTATTTATGGTTTAATCTGGTATACTAAGGGACATAGGTATTATTTTCCCTTTATAAAATGTCAGTACTAGATAACAGTAGCACTGAATTTATGTAGTTTGTATCTTCTGATCTTCTGATGGAGATTACTGATGCCACAGTGTGAAAATTTCCTAGAATATCCTTGGGTATGTATCATCTGAGTTCCTTTATACAGATTATAGATAGCCAATAGCATATTCTTTCATAACATCAAACTCAAATTACCAGAATGCATACTAAGGTACAAGGACTGCTTAAAATGAATTTTTAAAACATTATTTATTTATTTATTTATTTAAGAGAGAGAAAGGCTGAGGCAGATAGAGAGAGAATGGCTTACCATGGGTACTAAGGAACAGAACCTGGGTCCTTAGGCTTCACAGGCAAGTGCATTCACCACTGAACCATTTCTCCAGCCTCTCCAAAATGGATTTTGATTAACATATAGTGAAATGCCATGTACATATCCTATACTTTGTTCTTACTCACCTTCACCCTCTTTCATTCCCCCATTCTGCTCATCTTCTTCTTCCAAATGCTCTCCCTTCTGTCTCCATGACGTAGATATTCTTTTACCCTTTCTTGTTTCTCCCTCTCTCTTCTTCTAGACAGCTTCCTCCCCTATCATACTTCCATAGTTATCTTTCTACTTTCATGTTATACATATGTAATTATACATATATCTATTTAAATATATAGGTATGTGTTTAAATATATAATCTTCATTTGAGAGAAATCTGCAATATTAGTCTTGATGACTATTTCCCTTAACTTAATGATGTCCAGTTTGATCTTTTTACCTGACAATGTCATCGTTACATTTTTCTTTATGGATGAATAAAATTCCAATGTGTATATGTACCATATTTTCTTACCTATCTGATCTCTTACCTATCTTGGCTCTCATGAATACTGCAGCATAGACAGGGATGTGCAGGTATTTCTGTGGTATGCTCACTTAGATACCTGTGAGTACATACTAAGAAGTGGATCATACGGCAGTGCAGGTTTTCATTTTCTGAACGTTTGCACATTGGATTTTCTAGGGGCTGTACCACCAGCAGTGTACAGTTTCCCCTGTCTACACATCATCACTGCCCACATTTGTTATAATTTGTTTTCTTAATGATAGCCATTCTGACTGGAATGAGATAGACTCTTGAAGCAGTTTTAATTTGCATTTCCCTGATATTGACCACATTTTCAAATATTCATTGGCCATCTGTGTTTCTTTCTTGGAGAAGTATTCAGCCTCTTTAGTTCATTAACCCAGTTATTGGTTGGATGAATTGAGGTTTGCTTTTTTTTATTTGGTATTTGACATTTTGAGTTCTTTAAGGATACAAAATATTAATTCTGTCTGATGTAAAGTTGGGAAAAGTTTCTGTGTTGCAGTATTCTGAAGGCTGGCTCTTCACTCTGATGATGGTTTTCTACTGCCATATAGAAGCTTTTTAATTTCTTATGATTTCATTTGTCAGTTTTTGGAATGTTTGGTGCTATTAGAATCCTCTCCAGGAACTTCTTGCTCATCCTCAAGTGTTCTACCTGTTTTTTTCTTGAACACCTTCAGAGTACAATAAGGATTTTGACATATTTTGAATTGAATTTTGTGCAGGGTGAGAAATACGGTTCTCGTTTCATTCTTTTATTTGTGACTATACAGTTATCTCAGCACTGTTTATTGAAGAGACATTTTTCCAACATATGTTTTTGACACATTTGTCAATAATTAGATGGCAGTAACTGTGTGGGTTTACTTCTGACTCCTCCATTCTACTTTTCTCTCTCTATGTATATTTTTGTCCAGCATTATACTGTTCTTGTTACAATGGCTCTGTAGTATAGTTTGAGATCAGCAATCGTGGCACCTCTAGCATTGCTCTTTCTGTTTAGAATAGCTTTGGCTATTTGATGTTTTACAACCCTCCAATTCTCATTATTTATTATGTATCGTTCCAGATGTACAAATTTTTAAAAAATGGAAATCAATACCTGCTTACCAAAAAATTCAATCTGATGATAGGGACAAGCAGGTAACTAATACTAAATTATAAGTAAGTACTGGCAGTGTAATTCACCTGAGAGAAAACAGGGAAGATATCACACACAAGGTAACACTTGAGATGAATATTGAAGGTTGAGTAGTAAACAGAAAATAAAAGAAGAGTACAATCATCAAGACATAGAGGCTTAATGGGCATAATGATTTGTTAGGGGAGGCTGAATAATGCCACTGGGCTATGTCACAAGGAAACTTATATTCCAAAGATTTCATTTTTGAGTAGTTCAGAAGTGATGGTTACCCCTGAGCAAATGTAAATGCATTACATGTGTTGAAAGACAGTTGTCAAAAAGTAATTGTAGGTGTCCTTACAAGAAAATTTTGTTTCATAAACACAAGAGATCTTTTTAGACTAGTATGGTGTCAAGAAAAGAACCAACCAGTTTAGCTATGATTGTTACTAGAGCTAATTATTGGTTTTTAATTTCTCATCTATATTTCATATGTCAGTGTTGATCATTTTTCTTAGTCATCTTTCAACCTCCATCCATAGATTTCTAGACATGGTTTCCCAGGTTACATCTGTAATGAGGCTTGCAGTTTTCTTCACACTTCCTTACAGCTTGGTTGATAAAAATCACAATTTTGCTGCATGTGTATGTGAAATATTCAGCCAGATAATCACACCTGTGGGCTCTTGTCACAGCAGGAGTAAAATATTTTATTTTTTTCTAAATTGCTATGTTCCAACTACTGTTTGCCTTTCAAAACTGCAACATTGACTGGCTAAAGATCCTGTCCATAGAAATAGTCTTGCTAGTTTCAAATTACTTGATCATGTCATCAGTATTGCTTTTGCTATGTCTTATGCAGTATCGGATTGGTTGACAAGTATATTTTCATGCTGCTTGTGGTTATTGGTTTGGCCAGCCTTTGAAATGCAGCCCTTTAATCAAAGGTATGCAGTGGGTTGGCATTTTTCTCAGGTGTTATGAGGATGATTAAAAGAAAATCAAGGCACGCCTGGTGTGGTGGTGCACACCTTTAGTCCCCGAACCCTGGAAGCTGAGGTAGGAGGATCACTGAATTTGAGGCCACTCTCAGTTACAGAATGGGTTCCAGGTCATCCTGGACTAGAGTGATACCCTGCTTTAAAAAAAGTTGAGTGGAAAGGAAAAACCATATGTGTTTATAATGTATAATATATAAACTCATACATAATTTTTTGGGACTTATGAATGAGTGGGAAGGTATTCATAATTAACTTAGGAACATTTGAGGTTGTTCCTAGCATTGGTCATTCTATTCATAGGATTATATTTGTTCCTCTAATAATAATACTCATTTAGAATATTTTAGTATCTTCAAGGGTTTATTGAGGATTGTGGAACTTGCTTTTCCTGTCCTGAAATGAGCTCATGAAAATGCATGAATGCTCTTGTCATTCGAGGTGGCAGGGGGTGTTTTGGCAGTACAATAAGTTTTTCCCTATAAAGAATAGCTGGGATGTAGCAGTGAAGTGTTGGAATGCATGAAGATCAGATTAAACGTATTTGAATTAGTATCTCTCTGGGTTTTATATCTCAAAGTCAAAATAGTCATTCTCATCAGATAAAAATATTCGTGACTGAAGAAACTCTGATCCAGAAACAATCTATCATTTGAATTCCCTGATTGTAATGTGAATGGATATTCAAGCTCTGACACACTGAGAGTTAATGCCATGTCCCAGTGGTTTATTGAATCACGGTGCCAGCTCAAGCGATCCTCTAAGAGGAAAACCAGTCAGAATAAGTATTTAGATACCAACTAGCAGGGCACCTCGCTGGAGTACAATTCCCAGTAGTAGGCTTTGCAAGTGAAATGTCTATTCCACTCCTCCTCCACGTAGTGTGAGTTACGGAGGTACGAAAGTCCTTGCTGTAGGCACTCTTACCTTTAAGGTCCTACAAATTGAAAATGATAAGAAGGTACTATAAAAATAAACCTCTGTGTATATGCTGTCCATAGCTGTGACATTAATAAGGGTTTAAAGCTAAGGGGTAATTTCAATTACTTGATAATATCTTTGTGATTCTTTTTAAGTTATCAGGACCTTTAAACTTGAATCATTATACCATGTCAAACTTTGGGGATTGTCCCTTAAATAATGGCCAGTTGCTATAGGCATCATACCAGAGAATCATGCCTACTATTTGATTTTGAAAATAGGAATCTCTGCAGTTGTGGTATATTTTTCTTTAAGTATCCCTTTAGGTTATGTTGTTATTTTTTTCAACATTGTTTCCCTCTTACCTTTCAAACAGTGCCCATAATTTGTTGAACTCTATTCAAAGTCTGCAGAGGCAATGTTTCCAATATCTATAGCCTGAGGGATAGCATTTTTCTTGTTGCTGATTTATGTTCTTTGACTTTTTCCTTCTTTTTTTGTTTCCTTTGGGTTTCAGAATATTATGTATGGCATTATTTGAACCTAGTAGATTACTTTGTAAATAAGCATTGGGCTATAGATTATTAGATGAAAATATATTAAATTTTAGACAATTCCAAAGAATATATCCGAAAATGAAATACAAATTTAGTGATAATCAAATTCAAATTATATACATTTTGGTATAAACATATGTTGTAAAGTAATTGTTTCTATGATGTGTTAACTGTAAATTAACCTCCTTTGGCAATAATAGAAACAGTCACAGCACTAATTTTTCTAGGAGCTACACACACTAGTTGAATGACCTTGAGGTACTTAACTATGTCCTGAGTCTTATGTGAATTGACAATATTAGTATCAATTGAGAAGACTGGAATAAAGATTAGAGATGACTTATATGAGCCACTAGATGATCGATACATGATGAAGGTTGGTGTTACTATTTTAATTACTCCTTCCCATTACCCTCTGAATATGTATAAAACAGTACTATAATTGATAGAGTAACATCTAAATATAGAATATTACCAATCTCTATAATGAACAATAAGTTTCCAGAATATTAAAGGCATTGAATGAATTCCAGAAACCTTCCAAGGCTAACACCATTTGAATAACAAAAAAAATTCTACTTTACTGTCCAACCTTTAGCAAAAGTTATCCTAGTTTGCTCTGAGATTCCATTCTGATTTTTTTGTGTGAAATCCTCTCTTTAAAAATATGAAATGTGGGATGGAGAGATGGCTTAGCAGTTAAGCACTTGCCTGTGAAGCCTAAGGATCCCGGTTTGAGGCTCAATTCCCCAGGACCCACGTTAGCCAGATGCACAAGGGGGTGCACGCATCTGGAGTTCATTTGCAGTGGCTAGAGGCCCTGGTGTGCCCATTCTCACTCTCTCTGCCTCCTTCTCTCTGTCTGTTGCTCTCAAATAAATAAATAAAAATAAACAAAAAATATATTTATTAAAAATATGAAATGTAATATCTCTGTGAATTAATTTTTTTATTTATTTATTGTTTATTTTTACTTATTTACTTGAAAGTGACAGACAGAGAGAAAGAGGCAGATAGAGAGAGAGATAGAATGGGAGCGCCAGGGCCTCCAGCCACTGCAAACGAACTCCAGACGCGTGCGCCCCCTTGTGCATCTGGCTAACGTGGGTACTGGGGAATTGAGCCTCGAACCTGGGTCCTTAGGCTTCACTGGCAAGCACTTAACCGCTAAGCCATCTCTCCAGCCCACTGTGAATTAATTTTAATCATGTGGTTTTTGTGTGTTGGCAAATATTTTTTAGAAAAAGAAACCTCAAGCCATGAATGGTGGTGCACACCTTTAATCCCAGCACTCAGGAGACAGAGGTAGGAGGATCCCAATGAGTTCAAGGCCACCCGGAGACTACACAGTGAATTCCAGGTCAGCCTGGTCTAGAGTAAGACCCTACCTTGAAAAACCGAAGGGGGGAAGAAATAAGCCTCAGTACATGAGTACATGTTTTGATGGGGATTGTGATTTTCTTACTTTCAGTGAAAATGCTGAATAACTATTTCATTATGTCAAAGGATACAGTAACATGACTAAAAACTGTACTAAAGAGTTATGTGGAGAGATCAGAGCGGGCAATCAGTTAACTTTAGGTATGCTTCCTAGAGGAAGGAAAAGGAAATTTATGGAAAGGCATACTGGTGGGTTATCTCAGGGAGTAAGCAAAGGTTTGGCTGGAATTTATTGGGACATTAAGTATTTTTATTTTATTTTTATTTATTTATTTATTTATTTGACAGAGAAAGAGAGAGAGAATGGGTGCACCAGGTCCTCCAGCCACTGCAAATGAACTCCAGACTCATGCGCCCCTTTGTGCATCTAGCTAACGTGGGTCCTGGGGAATCAAACTTGGGTGCTTTGGCTTTGCAGGCAAACGCCTTAACTGCTAAGCCATCCCTCCAGCCCATTAAGAATTTAAAAGAAAAAGTATAAGAACCTGAATAAAGATCTTTGTTTTTCTAATCATAGTCATTCAGAAAATTTATATGTATACATATATTAGGTATATGTACACACACACATATCAGAAATAGGTATATTCTTGCATTATCTGTGTGCAGAAGTCAAGACAGTCATTAAACATTGGTAGGAATGTTGGTAGAAGCAAGGGAGAGAGTAATTTGACTGAAATTAATGTGTCAAATGAAGAATTTCTACATGGGACTATAGAAATGATGGGTCTGGCAGTAGTGAAGAGCTAAACTACCCTTACTCCTTGGCTGTGTATGTGTGTGTGTGTGTGTTTCTAGGAGACAGATGGGTAAGTTGTCTTCATTTAGAAGAAGATAGAGAAACAGTCAAAGATGAAGGGAGTTCAATATCCACTAGAATGGATGTTAAAGGAAAACTCACCAGTGGAACAAACCATAGAGGAAGGGTGGGGAGTGAAGATTCATAAATGAATGAGAGTTAGAGGAGTCCAAAGGGATTATATTTTGAATCTCATTGGAAATTCTGTATGTGAAATATGTATGTGACATGTGTTAGCCTAGAATTTTACAACTATGAACAGTTTTTCTTTTTCTTTCTTTCTTTCTTTCTTTCTTTTTTTTTTTTTTTTTCTTTTTCAAGGTAGGGTCTCACTCTAGCTCAGGCTGACCTGGAAATCACTCTGTAGTCTCAGGGTGGTCTCGAACTAATGGCAATCCTCCTACCTCTGCCTCCTAGGTGCTGGGATTAAAGGCATGCGCTACCATGCCCAGCAAGAGAACACTTTTGACATCAGAACTTGTGAGAGATCTTATTTGGTAATATTACCTGGCTTATGCCTCTATAAATTCAAAGTTTGTGAAGCCACAGTGTCTTGCATAAATTAAAATTTTGACTTCTTTTTCAGTTTTAAAGAATAAATTCATGTGAGAAATGATTGTTTATATATTAAAGCTCAAAATTTGTTATTCTTCCTGTTTTGCCTTTTAAGTAGAATTAGTAATTCTCAGGATCACCTCAGAGAAAATGATGCTCACTGAGCTTCTCTGTTAATAGATATCAGTTATCTTAATTGCAAAATTGTGCCACAAGTCTTAGCTCAGTACGTCAGAGTTTGCATAACAGGTTTCATATGGATAGAGTCAACCAATTTCTTTTTTTTCCTTTATTTCTTTTTTATGATCATTTATGAGCTTTTGTAAATATCACCATAATAGTGGAAAATATACTGAGCAGCAATACATGGCACCTGGTTTTGGCTGTGCAGAATCACATGGGAGCTGGGGATCTCACCCAGCATCTGATGACACAAGGAGGCTTGGGCCCTGCAGAATGATTGTGCACTCACGATGCCTCTCCAGATGTTACTTTTAAGCACCAAATATTTTCCCCATTATTGGCATAAGAATCCCCCTTATACTGATTTGAATGACTATACTAGCTTTGGTTTTGACATAAAACGTGTGATCCATTCCCCACCAGTCAAGCCTTGGTACATTGTTTCTCATCTGGACTATTGAGTGTCATGAGGAGAGATACTTCTAATCTTGAACTATAACTAGGAAAAAAACCTCAAGCTTTCCTGTGCATGTATCAGCATAAAGAAAGCATGTAGTGTACTCTGGGAGCTAGAAGGGAAGTCAGGGGTCAGTTGTTTGCTCTTCAGTCTACAATAGAAGTCCTCTCTTCAGTGATGTGGGGAAAGAACCAGAAGGGCAGGCTCTGTCTTCATGTAAAGAAGAGTAGTAACACTGAGACTTCAGTGCTAAAAGGGACTGAGCTGTAATATGGGTCTTCAAGCAAAGGCTGGGAGAGCAGTGGAAGAGACTTAATAGAGGACTTCTAAAGCTCCCTCCAAATTTCTGCTAATTCTGTAAAGTATGGTCTTTAAACTTGGCTGCACTTCATGGACCATGTAGGAGTAAGGGTGTCAAAAGAAAATCATAACTCTGCTAAAGGATTTAAGGAATTGAAATAGATTACATTGAAAAAGGAATCCTAAGTATAAGAAATGCAGTTTTCCCTGTTAAGAACTTCTGAAGTGGCAGAGCTGTTAATGATGAAAACAGCAGCCTGTCTATGGCATAAATACCTCACCATTACAGCTTGCACACTCTGAGCACATATGTCCTATGCTAGACACTATGTGGAGTGCTCTGCCTAGCACATATAAGGCCTTAGGTTTAACCCACAGCACAAAGAAAGGACGAAGAAAGAGAAGAAGGAAGGAAGAAGGGAAGAAAAGAGGAGAGAGAAGGGGAGGGAAAGAATGTGAAGGAAAAGAGAAGCAAAAGGGAAGGAAAGGGCAAAAAAAGGAAAGTACAATCACAGATGGTGGCTTCTAGGAACATGGAGAGGAGAGAAAAGGGGCATTGTTTAATTGGGGTAAATTTTCAGATTTGCAAGATGAGAAGATCCCTGATGATTGGTTACACAATAGTGTGAATATACTTAATATCAATGAATTGTGTATTTAAGATGGTAAATTTTGTGCCATTTATCTTTATCACAATTTAAAAGATGTTATGATGTCTATAATTAATCCTTGAATGTGTCCCCAAAAAGCATCTCTATATTTATATTTATAGATTGAACAAGTATTGCCAAATGAGTACTTTTTGGATCTAGCTAGAAAGTAACTGGGTATTTACTAGTGTTTTAACTGTTTATACGTTTGAAAATTTTAGTACCAAAAGTTGAGAGGAAATGTATAGTTATGAGACAAAAAATGACTATGTGCTTATTGAATACATATTTTTAAATATGCCTTCTTAGTATGACTTAAATCTGACATTTTCTAAAACATTTTCTCATTCTTTAAACATCCTGCCCCACCCCCTTCACAGGATCTTGTTATGTAGCCTAGATTGGCCTTGAACTCATGGTTTTTCTGCTTCTACCACCTCAGTGCTAGGATCACAAGCATGCATTACCACTCCTAGGTCCCAATTCCAGTTTCTGCTATATTTTCTTTTCTTTAAAAATAACCACTGAATCAAGTGCCTAGAGTAGTTACGAACTTTTGCTTATCCATTCACCCACAATTTTGTGTGTCTATGGTTGTGGGCATTAGTGTGCAAATATGTCTGCATGTGTACAAAAGCCAGAGGACACCCTCAGATGCTGTTCCACTCAGACACCATCTACTGTTTATAGACTCAGCAACTATGCTAGAATGACTGGTCATGAAGCTCCAGGGATCCCACAGTCTCTGCCTTCCCACTTCTGAGATTGTAAAATTACTGTGCCTGATTTTTTTTTTTTTATGGTTTCTGGGATTCAAACTCATGCTTGTAAAAAAGCACCTTCCAGAAAGCTATCTCCTTGGCTCCACCTGTAACTTCTTTGGTGTGTGCATTTGTTTTAGTTATCTGTTGCTATATCAAAAGGGCTCCAGATAAGTAGTTTAAATAATTATTGAATACTGATCATGATTATCTTAATTCATGTGTGCTTGTCTGGTCTTACCTGAGCTGGTTTGTATGCAGAATCTGCCTGGCAGACAGGCTGGTGAGATCAGCTGATTGTGTAGATTTTCCAGCCTGTGGAGAGTTGGATGTTCCTCACAGTGGAGGTTTCACAGTGTAAGTCTTCTCATATGGCAGCTGGTTTCCACACGGCAAATATGGAAGGTACTTGGTCACTTAAGAGCTTGGCAGGAGCTGATACAACCTTACTTAGGCCCTTTTTGTTGCTTAAGAGCAAGTCAGAAGAAAGCCTAGTCCCAAGAGGATTAAATCAGATCTATCTTTTGATGAGAGGAGCAGCTGAAGCTTATGAGCATCTTTAATCCAGAAAACATGGTGAAATCTGCCAAGAGTTATAATATATAGATTATGTACCACTGAATAAGAGGCAGTTCCTGCCCACAAAGTTTAGTCCACAAGAGAAGGAAAGTGGCAAGAATTAGGTACCTATGTGAGGTACTATGTTAGTTATGCATATATAACAGAAAGCATTCTAGGGTGGAAATATTTCTGGTTTACATGTGAGGTAGATAAGGCTCCATGAGGTTAAAATAACATAAACTTCCAACCAAATGTGTGCAAGAGAGCAATTCAACCTCCAGTCTGTACCCAGCCCTACATAGTGAACAAATGAATAAACAAAAGGTTATCCAAAGTTGAGAAACTCCCAACAGAATACTTTTCACATGGACCTGTCATTGTTTGCATATCTGCCTTTTCAGCTTTTGGAGAATATGCTTTATGCCGTACCTTTTTATTACCAGTGGCAAGCTTACAATAGGTACATAATAAATGTTTTGAAACTGAATGAATCAAAACAGAATATGACCAGTGCCTTATGGGACGTCTAGCCAAAGTAGAATGTCATTTATGGAAAAGAGAAATTCTTACCCAGCACAAATGGTTCATCATGAAGGTCTGTAGAGGAGGGAGGGTTGTACAAGAGAATCACAGGGAAAGGGAAGAGTGTGAAGAGGACTTGAGGAGCAATACTGACAATGTGCTTAGATAAGAGAGTTGCCCATGGTGACCGAAGCATGGTTTTCCTAAAAGCAGACAAAGGTAGGGCTCAAAGGTTTGATTAGAACATTAGAAAGACAGGGCTGGAGAGATTTTTCAGTGGTTAAGGCACTTGCCTGCAATGCATAACAGCCCGGGTTTGATTCCCCAATATTCACGTAAAGCCAGATGCACAAAGTAACACATGCATCTGGAGTTTGTTTACAGTGGCTATAGACCCTGGCACACTCATTCTCTCCCTATCTTTGTCTTTCATCTCTCTGTGCCAATAAATACATAAATAAAATGTTTTTATAAATTTATTTATTTACTTACTTGTTTGTTTATTTGACAGAGAAAAAGAGTAAGAAAGAGAGACAGAATGGGCGCACCAGGGCCTCTAGCCATTGCAAACAAACTCCAGATGCATGCGCCCCCTTGTGGATCTGGCTAATGTGGGTCCTGGGGAATCGAACCTGGGTCCTTTGGCCTTGCAGGCAAATGCTTTAACTGCTAAGTCATCCCTCCAGCCCAATAAAATATTTTTTTTAAAAAAAAGAAAGTTAGAAAGATAGTCTGAACTTCTATTCAGTGACGAGGGAGGAAACAGAGGCTTTTGACTGGGAGAGAGCTCAAAATTATTCTTAGAAAAGTAACAAGGTATCATAGAGACCAGAAATTTAGAGTGGTTTAGTAATCGTTCTAACTATTGTGATGCATCTCTTACTAGTTCTTAAATACAAAAACAAGAGCATAGACATAGAACAGATTTTAACTCAGAGCAGAGAGCATGCTGAGTAAGGACAGAAGACATCATGTTTGTACCTGGGTCCCCACAGTACTGAGAGGCCCATAAAATGCCTGTTTAATATACGCATGAGGAAGATGTAGTTTGGCAAGACTAATTTCTACAGATAATTACGTAATAATCTCATTTCTTTCAGAGAAAACAGCATGTACTTGTTGACTGACCAGCATTTGGTAAACTAGTTGCTCAGGTATATAAATTTAAGACAGACAAAGAGACAAGTTTGAAGAATTGCACTGTGAAGGATTGGGACATCCCCCACCTCTCTACCTGGGGCCTTCATTCTGCATGTGCTTCCTGTCCTGCAAGTGAGCAGAGCATTGCCTCTCGGTGTGATCTGAAGCCCCACACTCAATGCATTTCCTTAACCTTCCCCTATTTGTTTTATTATCAGGGTTTTGCACACCTCCCCTAGGGTGGAAAAGGTAATTAAATTTTAGTATAAAAGACTTCCTACCAGACATCAAGCTTCATGGGGGAATGAAAGTAAATAATAGATAGTAAGGAATATCAGCCAATGATTAGGGCCTGTTCTGCTTAATTAGTTCAAAATAACTTCAAGGCAAGATTGTAGAGATCTGTGGATACTCTAGAGTTGACCAAGGCAGGATGCAATTCCAAATATGATGCAGTCTGTCCCCAGGAGGTTTTATGGGCTAGGAAACAATGAAACATATAGCTGTCCAGGTTATCATTTTTGTACTTTTTTTTCCAGTAACTTAAAGTAACCTGAGTAAGGTATACCTCTACTTTTATTCTCCAGACTCATGAATAATAGTGGAACTATCTGACCCTTCTACTCTACTGGGGGGAATTGAGGGCTGATATAGTTCAAGCACATATGTATAACCTAGCAGAAAGAGAAGATGAGCTTTAGGGCCTAATTGCTTAAGGGGCTTGGCTTTGACATTTCCTGGCTATGTGACCTTGAGCAAATGACTTGGAAATTCTCAGCATCAGTTCCTCCACTATAAATAGAGTCCCTGACAGCCTCAACCTTGACATGCAAGATCCTAAATTAATACATGAAACCTCTTAAAAGAGAGATAAATACAAAGTAAGTGCTCAATTTATAAGTCTTCATTACTAATCACTATTCCTTCTTTTGGAGTAGAGATGGCACAAATGAACATGGATATATAATGAATCCCATAACTGCAACATCCTTAAGGTATCGTCAAAGTTGTTGTTAGACACACACAAATGAGTTGCCTTGAAAAATTGGAGAGATAAGAGGAAGCAGGTATTCCATAAAAAACTGCCACACATTCAAGAGTGAGGAATGAGTCATTCAGGTTTGGGGTGAGAATAAGTGCCTCAGCCTTGTCCGACCTGGGGTTGCTTTGTAGAGCAATAGAAAATCCAAGCCCTGCCTCTGAGCCCAAGGGTCTTTATGGTTCCATAGTACCCCCTAGTATGGCACCATGAACATGGTAGACTCTGAGCTAGAAGTTTGTGGATTGTATGGCACAGAGTGATGAAAATTACAGGTAATGATAAGATCCAGTGGGGTTTGGTACAGTGCTGTGAGGTGACTCCCTGCACATGTGGTTACTTTCTAACCCACTGTATCTACCTGGGTTGTTGTGCACATAGTGATGGAATGGTTGGCTTCATTTTGGAATCTAAAAACTAGCTGTCAAATTATAGGACTGTTATTCAAATCAGTGTTTTCTTTTCATTCCACAATTATGCCCTTTTTAATTGTGTGTGTACTCTATACATATGTATATGATATATGTATGTAGACACACTTATGTTACAGCCATACACATAAAGTAAATGTTATTTTAAGCAGTTTTTAAAGACTGTCATTAAAGTTTCTTCATCCTTACCCTTCTGATAAACATCTATTTTTTTAGTCCCCATGTCCATAGGGTTGTGTACTCTCAGTTTTTATCTCATCTCTAACTGTTTCAATGAGCTCTAAATACTTGATAGATAAAACTCTGATAAATAAAATTGACAACATAATGCTAACTAGATCAAAAGGAATCAGTAATGGTAAAATTTAAGAATGCAGATGCCTTTTGTGGTAGAACATCCTACCTTTCAAGTGGACCATGGAGATATAGATGAAATTAAATCATGAAAGACTGCTGGGACTTCTAATTGTACTAGTGAGTTTACCTAAAGACTGAAGTGTTCCCTTCTTCTCTTTAAGCAGTCACCATTGCTCTTCTCTGCCAAATCAGCTAATCAAAGCTAGGATCATGCCTTACTCATCTAAGTGTTATTGGCTTGTAAGGTCCTCACCATTTTCCTATAGTTCTAACATATAAGGTGCTTAATAATTGTCTGCTGATGCCCTGATTTCATAATGTATCAGACTTTCCCAGACTTTTCATTTATTCTAATCTATGAGGGTCTGTCTCATTTGATCAATCTATTGGACTTTGAGTGAGAATTTAGTTGGTCTGCATAGCCTACTCATCCTCCCTGTGCTTCCTCTCCCAACCTTGTATAACATTTGTGGTGAAAGGAACAAATTCATAGAGAAAATAATCTCTTTCATCTGCATTGAGTGTCTTGTTGCCAAATTAAGAAAACTAAAGTGTAGCAAGGGAATTTTTTTTTTGCTAAAATACACATATCAGCCTGATAAAACTTTTTACCTCTATGATCTCTGACTCTGACTACAATGCCTTATGCAATTAATAGTTGTTGAACTAATAAGTGCATACAAGATGATAACATTTTGTTATGTTTTGCTTCTTACACATTTGGCTGGGCACCAGTACATAGGAATTATGTAAACAAGGGTATTTAGAATCAGGGTGAAGGGCATGGAAGAAGATGCTATAACATTCCTCATGATCATTTCAAAGGCACAGGAATAACTATACAGAAAAAAAGTTTAATACACAATGTCATTCATAATAAATATTATATAAATTTGAGGAAAGCAAAGGCTCCTGCAGTAATTTAGCAAACTAAAGAATGCTATTGGCTTAGAAGATTATTCTAGTATAAAGTGTTCTGCCTCTTCAGCTTCTCAAAATGGGCTGGTAACAGGTTCTCTCCTTTCTGTGTAAACCCAGTATCCATTATAGGTTTAATATTCCCACTCTGTTTTTGTAATTAAAACATCATTTATACTGAGAATAATTAAGACAACTGTACATTTGATTTTAAAATCAGTTTTGAGTATTGTGCCTTGTCAGGCTACAAGAATGGTTCCTGCAGCTTTGACAATGTAGCATTAAGAAGCAGACAGTGACCGCAGGCACCTGAGTGGAAGGTTTGACAGTTTGATAAATTAGGAATGACACTTGCCAAAATGGCTGTCCTTCTTGCAGTCTGCCAGTGGAGCATTTGCACACTGTTAATTGAATTGGCAATTTGTGTAACAGTGCCTGCCCCTGAGCTTTTGTAACGCCGGATCTGCCATTTAACTCTGATAATCCAGGACTTGGGAATAAGGACGAAAAGCTTCACATGATATTACTGCAGATTTAAAATGACAGTTGGGGACCTTGTTGCCAATTTCCCATTAAATGAGAAATAATTAACAATAGCAATAACAAAGTCTTATAAAGCTGGAAAGTTAAATTGACTTTTCAGCACTAGTATCGTACAAAATTGCTTCTAGTGTGATTATCGGATTGCCCTTTCAGGATTATATACCCTAAATAGTATCATATGATGGACCAAACACAGGACGCTTTGCAAGCTAATGCATTTTATTACTGTGCAAATCTTCTGATTATCTACAGGGACTGTGTTGTCATTAAATTTTTGTTTTATGATATAAAATTTCATAGAGGTAGAGAATTTAATATAATAATCGAGATTCTTATTTCCTTACTTTTGATAGTTATTTGATTATAGCATCAACAAAATGTTGAACTGTAGTTAGTGTTAATTATAAGTTTTATAGAGTAGTGGATATGGTGGTTCTGTTGTCCTTCCTTCATGTAGTCCAGGGGTTTGAAAACTCATGAGGACTTGGGTTTTCTTTTGTTTTTTATGCTTGCTACCATTGTATGTGGAGTAAGGTTCACAGCAGTACAGCTTCTTGGTGTAAGTTCTTTTCATTCAAAAATATGTCAAATGTCCATGGTTTAAAGAACTTTGCATGTTCCATTTCATCACTGTTATTGTTTATTTAGTTCTGAAATTCATTCTTTGGGTCTGTACAGAGTTAGTTAGGTTGGTATGGGCAGGAATATATTTACATAGTGTCTTCCAGAAGCCCCATACCTATTGGATATAGTCGGCTTCAGTGGTTGAATACTCTGCCTCCCACCTCTTGGCACATTGTGGTATGTAGACAGCAGCTCAGTAGGGCATGAATACCAGGCCAGGTGCAAGGGTTTAAGGAACCAACATGGTGGCAAAATTTTCTAAGATTTTTAAAAATACTTTTATTTATTTGAGAGAAAGGGAGAGAGAAAAACAGAGAGAAGGAAGCAGAGAGAGAGAGAGAGAAAGAGAAAGTATGGGCATACAGGGGCCTCCTGCCACTGCAAATGAGCACAAGACACGTGCACCACTTTGTGCATCTGGCTTTACATACGTACTGGGAAATTGAACTCAGGCCATTAGGCTTTCCAAGCAAGTGTCTTTAACCTCTGACCCATCTTTCCAACTCAAGAAAATTTTAAGGTTTAAAAGTCATTTTTAGTATAGCATCTACTTCCCAAGTGTAGTTCTGCTATGTTTTAAAATGCTTGATTGAGAGGAATTTCCTTAGAAAATTAAGGAAATCAAAAATAAGATAGAATCTTATTTTTTATTGTGACTACAAAGTAAGACTGTTTTTGTCTTGTGCTTTCAGAATTTAATATTTTCCTTCATATAGGTCAATTTCATTAATTAAATGTGCTGAGAGAATGCATGGCTGGAGATCTCCAGCACAGTGGTGAATGAGGGGCTGACTACACTGCAGGTAGAAGAGAGAGCAGGGCACAGCATGTGGAGGTCACGCTCAAAGCCAGAGGCTGCAGTGATTGCAGGGGAAGAGCAGAGACACTGAGGCACTTCTGCAGCATAGAAGCTGGCTAAAACAACAGGTGATGGAGAAGAAAACAAGAGGTAGAGTGAGGTGCACTGCACTGCAAAACCAAAGGCATCCATGTGGTATCAGAACACTGTAGTGTATTTTATTCCTTAGTTCTATAAACTGACAAGGCAGAATTTTTTCTGGGCCTTTATCTCCTCATCTGAAAATTGGGGGCAATTAGTTAATGCTTTGGTTCCTTTATTTTCTTTTAAACCTGAAAGGATGTTTGTGGGAAGTTGACAATTGGATGATAATGTGTGAAAGCAATTTGTGAATTATAAAACAATATGTGAAATGTAAGCTGGCTGTAAGTACTATTATAATGAATATGCAATTTAGAGAAAGATGGTCCAAACTGGAATGCTGTGAAGGAAACTTCTCAAGAGGAATGCCTGGTAAGCCATGAGAAGCATGTTCCCTTCACTGCCACACACAGCCCCTGTTGAGCATGGTGAGAGCAGGCTGCAGAGTCAGAGCTTCACAGCCACACAGAGGGACGTGTGTAAGGACATGATGGCAGCAGGTGGATATGACAAGTTAGTGCTGGGCACTGCCTTTTATCCTTAGAATGATAGGGTGTCTATGTACAAAGGACTGATGTACCAGAGAAAAGGAGAGAAACTGTGTGTAAAAAATTGCTGTATTTCTACAATTTGAACTGGCACTGAAATTGAAAATGTGCCTTATAATTGATATATGTATACATTTAGCATGATCATTCTTCTTTCTCCCTCCCCCCCCCAAGAAAGCTGATAGTAAATTGGTGACATACTTAAAGGAATAACAGAATTCTGGGATTGCTACAATTTGGAAAACTGTTGATATGGATATAGCTTGTTAGCCCAATTTTGCTTATTTAATTACCAAAAGATTTGACAGGCTTCTGTACCTTTCTACCCAGGTTGAGATATTATTATTTATCACTTACTTAATTATATCATGCTGGGTTCTTATATACTCAATGCAATGCTAGGAGTTACATATACATAGTCTCATTTAACCTCAGAATAATATAAAAAGTAGTTCAGCTTTTACATTGCATATAAGAAACCTGAGCCTCAGAGATTATTTTCCTTAAACACGTGCCCTAATACTACTAGAGTGGATTCAATACAGAAAACAGTGAAACTCATGATGTGGTCTGCCCCACTGGAATGTGGCATGTGTGTGTGTGTATGTATATATATATATATATATATATATATATATATATATATATATGGCATTAGAAAACAGTGTAAGGAAAATATCACATTACACATTAAAGATCATGGTTGAATCAGACATAGTCTGGAAGGACTTCAGAAACAGAAACATTTCTAGACAAGAAATAAAAGCAAGTTTCCTCACAGATGGATAAATTTGACGAAGTGGAGATGTGGAGGGAAAAGCAGGCAGAGAGAACAAGAAAAGAAACACAATGTGTGTTAGCTGGGCACGATGTTGGATGATTACTCCTGACTGTTCAGGAGGCTGAAGCAGGGGGAAAATGTGAGTTCAGGACTTCAACACCCACATGCTTGGGTTCTAAAACAAGTCAAAGAAAAGCAGGAAAATTCATCGTGCATGCTAAGTTACTAAGGTTCCATGGGCTAGCAAATGCAGGAAGAATTGTGCCAAATGAATGCACTTCTAAGATACCACAGTACTTTATTAACATATTTGTGAGCTTGCTGGCAACCATTTGTGTTTTGCTTTGCCAGTCAGGTGCTGTGTGATATGTCCCAGGACACATGGGGAAACCTCTCTGGGATTTAAAATACATTAAAAAAAATTTTCTTCTCAGTTATTTTGTCTTTTCTAAATATTACAGAACTCCTTTGTCAGTAAGGAAAATCTGGGTGGATGCTATTTTAGAAGTTTAATGGACATAAACGGTTTATGTTTAAAAGTTTTGTGGAAGAAAATAAAAGTGGATGCTGAGCTACCCCTTGATTATGGAAAGATCTCAGGTTGTGCTCACCTGCATAGGGCTCCAGGGGCTCCAGCAGGGCACTTGTCATGTTAAATGCTGCTTCTGACCTTATGGCTGTGGCTTCTCCCCTGGTCCTTCAGCCACCCCCCGCCCGCACACACACACACTGGGATTCTTCGTATCTTTGCTTGTGTGTTTTTCTAGTTTCTTAGAGATGTTATGTACACCTAAGTGTACATTGTTAGGCCACCATGTTCTCTAAAGATGCAATTTCATTTATTTCTCCTTCTTGCTGTTTTCTCTAATTCATTAATTTATTTCCCTAGAAATGAGGCTATGTGATGTGTTTTTAATAGGTAGGCAAGGAAGACCTCTCTGAGTGCCATTTGGGCTGACACTTGGAATTAAGAAAACCAGCCACAAGACAAAGCAGTCCAGAAAACAAAAACAAAAATTCTCAGCTGGGAACTAAATTGGAGCCTGCCAGGGATAGAATATTCAAATCATAGAAAAGGAGGGCAAGGAAAAAGATCAGAGGGGAGGGAAGGGCAGGATAGATTGCAAGAGCTCTAGTATATGTGGCTTAGAAGAAAAAGAAAGTGAGAGGAATGGGCTGGAGAGATGGCTTAGCGGTTAAGCGCTTGCCTGTGAAGCCTAAGGACCCCGGTTCTAGGCTCCATTCCCCAGGAACCACGTTAGCCAGATGCACAAGGGGCCGCACGCATCTGGAGTTCGTTTGCAGTGGCTGGAAGCCCTGGTGCGCCCATTCCCTCTCTATCTGTCTCTTTCTCTCCCTCTCTCTCTGTCACTCTCAAATAAATAAATAAAAATGAACAAAAATATTTTTAAAAAAAGTGAGAGGAAAGTCTGTATGTCGCTGGCAAGACTGCCAGGGACTACGTCCTGCATGGCAGAGTTTGGCTGTATTCTAAGACTAATGGGAAGCCACTGGAAAGTTCCAAGTTGTAAGTAGTATTAATAGACCTATTTGAAGATTAAAATATGTGTGTATGTTTGTCAAGCACTTAAACTGATGCCTGGAACTCAGTGTAAGTGTGTGTGTTGCTTTATGGTGACGGGGATGTGCTCTCATCATTCCTTAGCAATGCTGTGAAGTATGGTAGGTGAGACAAAAGCTTTGTTGGATGAAAAGCTTAAGGCCAGCGCATGGCTGTCCTTACCCTCCCACCTCAACTATAAATTTGTTCATTCTTTTATTTTTATTTATTTATTTATTTTTGGTTTTTCAAGTTAGGGTTTCACTCTAGTCCAGGCTGACCTGGAATTAACTATGGAGTCTCAGGGTGGCCTAAAACTCATGGCGATCCTCCTACCTCTGCCTCCCTTGTGCTGGGATTAAGACGTGCAGCACCACACCCGGCTATATTTGTTCATTCTTAAAATATGTTTCCATTCTCTGAATTTATGATCACTTTAGCATACTTCCTGTGTGACCTTGGGCAAGTCACTCTCACAGAGCCATTGTGAGGATTATAGGGGATAATGTCAAGCAGCAGGCATAATGACAGGCACATAATAGTCACTCTGTGGTGGTGGTGGTGATATTAGTGATTGATTATAGTCTAGTACACTGTGCTTTAGCTCATAATTCCTTCAATTTGCTAGCTAATTATTTGGACAGATTACTCTATTCACTGTGCACTAAATATCTAAAACTAAATATACGACTAAAAAACTACTTTTCTGTCTTCATTAGATGCATTTTGATTGTTATTAGATATCTCATCTTCCAAAGGCTTTCTCACAGGCAGACAAATAAATTGATAGCCACTTAACATTCAGTTTGGAGGGTCAGGGATTAGAGTTTTATGGAAAAGGTTATTCAAAGAGTCTGTTTTTCCTGGATTTATTTGTTTATGAGGACAAAGAGAGAAGCTTTGTAATTTATAATTTCTATTGAGCAATGACCTAACCATAAAGAGAGATTTTACTTATTTATGAAGAATAATTAATTATCTGCTTGTGTGAAGGAGGAAAGCATTCTAATGAAGCATATATCTTAAGGCTTGAAGTGGGGGAGAGGAAACAAAAGTTGCCAAAATCTAAACTATTTACATTTAGATGATTTAGTAGAAAGGAGATAAAACATTTCTCAAACCGGTATAGTACTAAGGATCACAGTGAGTTGCAATTTATAATAACGTTTTATATCCTGCATCGTAACTCCTGAAATTGAAGCTTGTAAATCAGGTATCATCTTATCAGGGTAAGATCTCATCAGTATCCAGGCATTTTTAAAGCTATAAAATTGTTCATAATTTATACATATGAATATCGTACATATATAAGAAGACTTCAGCTATATGGAACTTAAAGAAAATTATTTTGGACAAAAGGAGGCTTCTTTTATGTTTAATCGCCTAACTTTTTCTTGTTTATTTAAATCATTTTGGAAAGCATTATTTTGTGTGAAAGATAATGGCCTTTTCTTTATGACTTCACAGCATCATTATGTATGCATTTCATTACCATGAAAATAATATGGTGTGATATCCGCAGGGACGATTGGCCTATGAGATCTGCTCTGACTAGGAACCAAATTGGCCCAGATTAAGTACATTTTTTAATTTTTTTTTTTTTTTTTTTTGCTGTTGTTTATCTTCCCTCCCCCATTTTTCGGTTTTTCCCTTCCTGTGTTCTGTGTCTCTTCAAGGCTATTCATGTCCGGAGCTTTTCTTCATTGTGCTGCCTCTGATTTGCTTTTAGCTTGGCGACCTAAGTTTCTTAGAATTGTGCATACAATAAATGCAATAGAATCCGATAGAGATAAACGGGATCCTCTGTGAACAAAATGCATGAACACAGGTCAAAGATACTTTTCTCAGGTTTTCTGGTTTCATCTGCATTTTGGCTGAGTAAAGTATCCTTACATAAGGCACAGAACCCCTTTCTGTACTAAGCCATCCTATCCATAGATACGTGTGTATCTGGAAATGTGTTTGTGACTAGTTCTCTGCCCTACATTCAACCCCCAAAAGGAAAAATAAAATATCCTTCTCAGAGATGTTTTCACAGATGTTAGAGGAGGGAATTTGTCTCATCCCTCCTTTATGGCTGTTGCTGCTGAACATGTCTTTGCCTACATTTTTGTAGACTAGAAATATAAATTAAATCTTTGATGATTCTACATAAAACTTTCAAGGAGCAAGCCCCCAATTTTAAGTAATAAGAGATTCTGGGTGTTCCAAGCATTTCACACAAAGTTGCTGTAGTTATAAAATTCCCTACTGAGTTTATTTCTTTCTCTCATGAAATTTCTTAGTGTGGGTCACTTGCTAGACTTGACCTCTCGAATGGAATACGTTTACCAGGATCTCACCATAATGATACTTATCTTTACAAAGATAAATATGGCCATATTCTTCAACATTCAGATTAAGAATATAGGTTACTGGAATGTATGAGGACTATTTTTCTTTTCAAATATTTGATCAGTATCATGGTAGGTAGTTAGATACCTTGAAAAGCCACTAAATAAAAATACATCATGAGTCTTTAGGGAAGAAAGGCCAGCACAGAAGGACAGTATGTTAGATGATTCACCCATGTTCCCAAACCATCATCTGGAGCCAAAGAGGCTGATTTCTATGTTTCAAAATTAATCCCACCTAGATTAGCCATGTCACGTCCCCTTAACCACAGGCGTATGAATCTCAGGGTAGACAGCTGTTTGGATGTCCCATACTGGGACTGCTGCCCTCAGCAAATGCTTCTGATTCTCCTACATGGTCACTTGGCAGCATCTGTGTGCACCCATATGGCTGGATGGCACTGTGCCTATGCACAAGCCAGTCAGCTGGTTTCACTAGCACCTAGATGCCAAACACACATGGGTCAGGCGAACTGCCTATTGAACTGCACTGATTCCTTCCCAGAAATAAGAAACTCTCATTCCTTCATCATGACCTCCAAGGTTACGACACATTTCCCTTTTAAGTCAGAGCAAACACAGTCACATAAATCATGCAGCTTATTCAGAGATCTCAGGGCCTCATAGGTACCACGTTTACCTTCATCATATCCCAGATATGGCACCATTATTCCTAATTTAAAAAGTGAGACCAGTTAAAATGAAAAGTTAAATGATCAGCCTCATAGTTGTGGAAGGACACCAATGCCCCACTAATTCCCAAGCTAGGTCAAAAAAGTTGTGAGGATGGTGTGTACACTGCAGTTACAGGTGCCAGCCAAAGTTGATATATTGTGCTGTTTTCTGCACTATCTGATTAATGATTGCATAATATTTCTTTTTTCTTTGCCTGTTTATATTTACAAAAAAAAAATGAATGTTCAAATCCAAATGATGGGGTCAGCAACAAAATGATAGCTGTTTCTGTGTTGAGGTGGCCTAGTCTGCAGGGCAACCAGTATTTTTAGGTTCTGTTGTCATAGGAACCTGGTAATCTAAACCATGGTTAGAATTTTAAAGCCCAGGTTGTTTTGTATTGCTAAGCGGTGCATCCTATACTCCCTGTGACACAATTGAATGGACCATGTCACTATTATCAATATTATATCACAATATGTCTCTTATAATATGGCATAGATTGTTTCCTTTTTATTAAGTAGTAATGCATTGAAAATTTTAGTTTTTAAGTTGTATTAAATTAAGATCCATTTGTGGTTAATTTTTGTTCATGGTACACACAAAATTTACTAAGTATGGATTATGGCATCTAAGTTTGTATGTATGTATGTATATATACATATATATCACATACACACATATATTCCAGAAAGATATCTTTAAAAGACTGTTTCCCTATTGAAATGTTGTGACACTTTGATAGAATATCAATTGACCATACATGAAGGTTTTATTTTTAGATTGTTTTTTTTTCTGTTCCATTGATATGCCTATTCTCTCTTTTTAGTAACTTTTCAGTAAAGCTGATACTAGCTTTCTTCTTTAATTATTTGCATTATTTATTTATTTATTTATTTTGAGACAGGATCTCTTACTGAGCTAAAGCTAGCTCACCCATTTAGCTAAACTAGCTAGCCAATGAGCCCCAGGGATTGCCTGGCTCTGCCACCCCCACACTAGGACTAGGTAATACACCACTGTGTCTGGCATTTATATGGAGTCTAAGGAATCTAAACTCAGGTCCTCACACTTGTGCAGCAAGTGCTTAAACCATTGCACAGTCTCTGTAGCCCAATATATTATGTTTATGCTAATACTACATTTATTATATTGATTTTTATAGCTAAATTAGAAACCACATAATCCATGCCATACAACTTTGTTCTCTTTTTAATTTTCTTTGTAGTTCTAACTCATCTGTGCTTGCATATAATTTTTAAGATCAATTAGTTTTTATGAAAAAGCTTAAAATGTTGATATAAACTTCTTGAATCTATAGATAAATTAGAGCAGAATTTCTGTTTTATCAATATCAAGTCTTCCGAACCTTGAACAGGTCATAATTCTCCTTTTATTTAAAAGATGTTTATATAGTTTGTAGTGTAGATATAGACTTCATACTTCTTTTGCTAAATTTATTCATTTTGATAACCTATGTATATAGAATTGTTTCCCTGATGTAATTTTCAAAAATTTGAAAATATTCACAGACATACTTGGTTTATTTTTACTGATATTCTGTTCTTCCTTAATTGTTTGCCTTATTTTTTTGAGAAGGCTCTTGCTGAGCTAGCTCTAACTTACCCATTTGGCTAAACTAGCTAGCCAGTACAATATTAAAGAATTTGAAAAAGTCTGATAACTTTTGATGAATTTGTTAATGTAGTTATTGTCTTTTCAGTGCTTGGAATCAGACATTGTTAAGTATTCTGGCACTGATTCACCTCTACTACTCCGTGATGTAGTTTCAAGTTCATTTGCGTCTGTTTCTTATGTCCAAATGTGACTTCGGAATAGCTATTCTAGAGATTTAACCAATTGCCTAAGACCCAATGAGTGTTTCTTTCACTTTCTTTTTAAGAATTGTAAGGATTGTAATAAACATGAGTTTTATAGGAACAATTATATATATCTGCCTTAGGAAAAGAGCCAAGAGTTAACTCTAAGGGCTTTCCCAAAAATACAGTGATGCCCAGGCTGTGCAAATCTTTATTGTCTTTTGCCTATAATAATAGCAACTTTTAAAGGGCTGTTTTAGTGTCTTGTTATAACTTATACTTGAAAATAATACATTTTTCTTTCACAACATTTTGTACGTCTTGAAGAAGCAACATAAGGCACATTGTTGTGAAAACATGGAATTTAGTTGTTTGTTCAAATTTAAGTATGTTGTCTCTTTTGAGTTTCTTTTTGATATTTTAGTCTGTGAAAATCCTAATATTTCAGCCTTATGATTCTATATTATGCATCATCCCATATTTTCTCATTTTTATGGTTATAATGATATAATATTTTAAATTTTGTTTATGTATTTATTTAGTTATTTGAGAGAAAAAGAGGTATAAACAGAGAGAGTATGGGCATGCCAAGGCCTCTAGCCACTGCAAACAAACCCCAGATGCATTTGCTACTTTGCATATCTTGCTTTACATGGGTACTAGGGAATCAAACTCAGGTCCTTAGGCTTTGCAAGCAAGCGCCTTAACCATTGAGGAATCTCTCCAGCCCCAGGATATAGTATTTTATATATCGTAAGTAAAATAAAACTAATTTAATTTTTAAAGTTCTAAAAATTATTTTCTTTTCCCTTTTTATTAATATATATTAATTATACAAAATAATGGATATCATTGAGACATTTCATATCTGCACATAGCATACTTTGCCAAATTTGTTTTCTAATTACAAATTTGTTCACAAGTAGCATGCTCATTTAGTAGGTAAAACATTGGAATCACATTTCTGAGAGATCTAAATTTTCTGAATTTCATCTACTTCTTCCTTACTTCTTTTAAGACATAATATAAGCTCTAGCATTGCAAATTTCTTCACAGACCTCACCCAGATTACTTTTATTTCCTGAGGCTTTATGGCATATTGTTTTGTGAAAAGTATTTTTTTTTCATTCATGAAGAATTTTGCTTGGTTGTACTGGTGTTTGGCCCAACAGATATTAACCCTTTTTAAAATGTGTAATAATAAAGGTGATACAGTTTTCAGCTACTCTACCATTTATTTGTTATTGTTACAAAATAATATTATGATAAACCTAAATGTGGTACAGGATCACATTTTAATCCTAATTGAGTAAATCTGAAGATAGGTGCTGTCTCAGAATCCTAGCGGTGAGACCTTATGGAACTGAGGGTGATCTGTTTGGTGTTCGTGGGGGCAGGGAAGCCTCAGAGCACAGCTCAGCACAGCAGCATCAGCATATAGTGTTTAGCAGCAGCTCAGCTTTTTCAAAAGCTTCGTTTTTTCAAGAGATGCTAAAAGGGTGTTCAAAAATGATGAAAGCTACATGATTAAAATGAAGCATGCTATAATGTTTAACTGGCAGCTTATGCTACATGGTCTATATACTCTGGTCTAATCATCTTACATTGTGTCTGACTAGTTTATGGTGGTTGAAAGTTTCTTGGCCAGAAAGGACCTTGTAAAATTAGTTCTTATTAAAAAAAAAAAAGAAAGAAAAGAAAAGAAAAGCGTGGCTGCAAAATTTGGAGACAGGCTGATTTTAGTCCCGTCAAATGACACAAATAATCAGCGTGATGGCTTTCCTCTAATTTTGGGGAGGGCAGTCAAGTAGTGTTTGTCTTTAGAAATTTCTAGTAGATAGGAATCCCTCCAACTAGCATTTCAGTTCTTCCCACCAATATCTTCCTAAATTTATCTTTCAAAAATCACCAAATGGATTTAAGTGTTTGCTTAGGAATTTAAAGTTAACATGATGGATGAGATGATAAAGTTTGAATATAATAGCCTGGGGTATTTAAATTAAATATAAAATGTTGGTCATGATATAAGGGTATAAAATTTGAAGTCATAAAACCTGGTGAGCCACATACAAAAAAAGTTAACTGTTTCCTTTCCAATTCATCTCATGGTTTGACTGCTTTGTTTTTGGCATTTAAATAGTTCCCTTAACAATTGTTAATTTCCCTTGTGTCCTTTTCTTGGCTAAAATCCATGTAGTTATTTATTTATACAACAACACAAAATTTAAATAGTTTATATTAGAATAACATTTTTGTTTTATATATGAGATTTGTCCAGTTTCTCCTTTTTAAGAATATTTTTATGTATTTATTTGAGACAGAGAGAGAGAGAGAGAGAGAGAAAATGGGCATATTAGGGCTTCCTACCACTACAAACAAACTCCAGATAAATGAACCACGTTGTGCACCTAGCTTTATGTGGGTACTGGGGAATTGAACCCATACTGTAAGACTTTGCAAGCAAGTGCCTTTTACTACTGAGTCATCTCTACAGACCCAATTTCTTCTTAAGCATCATTTTTTTCTCTTGTTAAGTTGATCTTTTGTTATTAATTAATGAGTTATCAACATTAATTACTATTTCTTGAATATCATTTATGGGTTAAAAAGTCAAATTGAAAATACATGTTATCGCCGGGCGCATGCCTTTAATCCCAGCACTTGGGAGGCAGAGGTAAGAGAATTGCCATGAGTTCAAGGCCACCCTTAGACTACATAGTGAATTCCAGGTCAGCCTGAGCTTGAGTGAGACCCTACCTCAAAAAAAATAAAATCAAAAAATAAAATGTATGTTATCTAAGTACATTGTTATATTGAAGTAAAGTCAGTGATCAATTTCTTGATCTCCTGTTTTTCTATTGTTTTTGTTGTTGTTGTTGCCATTTGGTGTGTATACTTACTGTGTGGTATGGTGTAGTGTGTGTGGTACGCATGTATATGCAGATATACTCCAAGCATATGGAGGTCAGAGGAGAATGCCATGTGTCTTTTGTCTATCACTCATACAAGTATTTTCTTAAAATGGAGTCATGAAACAGTGATTTTGTGAGCCCCAAGTATTCTTCAGTCTCTGTTGTTTACATGGGTGTTAGAGAATCAAACTCAGTCTCAGACTCTTTTGGGCCCTCAGCCTTGTGACAAGTGTTCATCCTATGACTGCACAGATGTAATTTTCCAGGTAGTATTCTGTATCTCATTGATCTGAATCATAGTGAAACTGGTAGTTCAAGGGGCTTGTGCAAAGAATCTAAAAATAATTTTAGTGGACAAACAGATATTTTATTCTCACAATGGTATGTAAAAATTACTATTCCTTCTCGTGAGAGAGCATACTATAGTCAATTCTAATCTTACACTAAAGCACAGAAGGAAACACATGTTGCGAGATACATTCTTTCTTGGTTGCTTTGATTTTAATTTTCACTGGAAATGTGATGTGTAATGTTTATTGGTATGGACAAAAAATTTCTTTTACCCACAAATTGTACCAGCATGTGTGACTTAAATCTTTACAAGCCAGTAAAAGGAAACCAAGTGCCTTTCATAGTTTGACAATTTCAACAACAAATTATTTTCAAGTAGATCAACTTTTGAATTTAGGCATGCCATGTGAAATTTCACATTTTAGTGACATCCGCTGATTTTTAGGTGTTTATAAATCAGCCATAGAAAAATCTTTCCAGGGCTGGAGGAATGGCTTAGTGGTTAAGGTACTTGCCTGTGAAGCCTAAGAACCCAGGTTTGATTCCCAAGTACCCACATTAGCCAGATGCACAAGGTGGTACATGTGTCTAGAGTTTGTTTGCACTGAGTAGAGGCCCTAGCATGCCCATTCTCTCTCTTCCTCTCTCTCTGCTTTTCTCTTTCTCTCAAATAAATAAAATATTTTAAAAAAACTTTGCAACCTAAACTTTTTACCTAAGTAGGAATTTTAAAACAAAATTTTCCTACAATTCCCTTTCTGTTTTGTAATCTAAGAGTAACAGAAATTGAGATTATAATTTTTATGGGGGAAAAACACTTTAAAACAAACATGGATGGTCCACTTATTCAAGGGCCACATGCTATGGACTAATGCTCTGTAAATTAGAGGAGAGAGAGTTTACAACTATACCACCCTGCCCTCACCCAATATCAGAAGCTAGCAGGGTCGAGTTTTATTAGTGCTTGGATGGAAAAAAGAGAAAGAGATAAGGAAAGAGGGGGTAAAGGTGGGAGTCCGGGATCCAGGGATTCTTGAGAATTAGTGGTAAGGGCTGGCTGCTGCTCAGCTTACCAGACGGGGAACTATGCTGTATGTACTTCAACCTGCCAGTTTCAGATGTTAGCAGCCATACTGCTTTCCTTAGGCTTCTTATCTTGAGCTGAGGATCTGCCACTCTGCATCTGCTTGATGTGAGGAAGGTTCCAGACCTCATAGTTAGGATCTTAAAAGCTATAAATGGTTTGGGAGAGATGAGATGGGTTCATATGGAGCAGTTATCATTACTGCTCACATAGTTACTTCTGAACCACTTGGAAGAAAGTCCTCTACAGCACACATTATCTTCAGGGCCCAGTTTTAACTTCCATTCTGTTTTCTAACTTAATGCCTTCCTATGATGTCTTGGGAGCAAAAGTTTCCGTTTTCACTCTTTCCTCCTCTAATTTCATCCCTCCCCCAAATCCCCACCCCACTTCTCCAGTCACTGAAGGGAAAAATTTAGTCCATAAATATTTGCTAAAACATTAAACATAGAGCTCAACCCTCTTCCCAGCAGTTTTACAGTGATAATGAGCCTAACAAATCCCAGGGCAATTACTTTCAAAGGAGGGAAGCTCTGGTCCTTGTGGAGAAATGCAGGGATACTGCCAGGGAAGAAAGGGAGCATGGAAAGCTTCCTATGATCCTAATCTGCGTGGACTAGGGAGCAGCCCTTCAGATATGCTTGCTTACTGAACTGCTCAGGAATCTAGGAGAACAGAGGGTTAGGCAAGATGGTTCAAGTCTAGCAGCTCAGAGCTGCAAGTGTCCTCATATATTACCCATTACAAACTGCCGACTCCCTTTCAAGACTCCTGTGTGTCTATAACTGGAGCAATGACTACGATACCTGTACACAGTGAAGGCATGGGGGAAGGTGACCTGGCATGAAGTCCTTCTGGGTCAGCCTTTCCACTTGGCAGCCTGGTCCCTTGTATTTCTCTGATCTGCAGCAGGTCAGCTTGACCATACAGGGATGGTTTTGCAGTGTGAATTTTTAATGTGATAAGCATGTGTGTTTTTCATGAAATGTTTGCACTGTGCATTACCATGGTTATTTTATAAATTAGTCTGACATTCCCATTGTCTCCCCTGTATTATCTTGCTTTGGTGCATGCTTTAATAGCTTTTATAAAGTTTATTGCCCCCTGCTACTTGCTATCTTTTTATGCTGTGTGTATTTCACATCCTTCTGGGGTGTAGTTGGGTAAATTATTTTCAATGAGAATGACAGGACTCTTACAGTCTGCCCCCGAAGGTGGTGATGTCAGTGGAGTGTTTGTTTTATTCTGTACTCTCCCACATCTGCTAGTTCCTACATGTCACCATTATAACTACAATCTACGTGTCACAGGCATTGACAGTCTAAGCTCAGTGGCTTGCATGTAGTGGTCTCTTTTATTGCATGTTTAATTCTTGAGCTTCTAATCTTCTCTCTGGATCTCTCTCTCTCTCTCTTTCTTTGGTTCCATTTCAGACAGTTTGGCTTTTATGCCAACATCTGTACATTTGCTTTGCATTGAAATTCCACAAATAACATTTTTGCTGCTGGTGGTCTTTTGCTAAGCAATTGAATCCACACATCCCTGGGATGTGGGGATGATTTAACAGCTAGGATGTTATCAAACTTGAGCTCATTTGAAACTTTGTGAGCATGAGTCACTCACTCCTGCTTCAATTTCTTTTCATCATCTCCAACCTCATTGCTTAACGCCCTTTTCTTAATCTGGTTGAATTGTAGAGATTTTCACTTCCATTTCCAAAAATCTAGTTAATATTTTAAATACTACCACTTTGACTCCCTATAATTTCTTTATAACCCTTCCATCACTTTTCCTCCCCAGTCTCTACCACCGTGCTCCTCCACTAGTAAGCTGGGTTAATTGACATTGGCATTTCTGACAAGGGAAATCTCAAGGTTGGCATGCTTTTCTCTGAATCAGTTCAATGAAAAAGTTCAAATTGCCCAACAATTAAGGGGATATCTTGGTATATATTATGCAAGGTCGTGTTTGTGGTTGACATAAAAGAAATACCCAAGTATGTCAGCTCAAAATTTTGGGTTGGAAATAATGAGATATGCAACTTGAACAAACAATAAAAGCCTTTAATTATCTTTTGTAAAAGAAATCTGTGGGTGGTCAACCCCAGTAGGCTTACCAGTATAGCCAGGACCAATATTCGGTTTTTCTGTGCCATCCTTATCTCACTTCCTTTTCTACTCAAGACTTGCCACCTCATAGTGGGAAATGGTTATTCCTGCTTCAAGTCTCAGGTCTTTAGAAAGAAGTATGAAATATTTCCTGCAAGCTTCATGCATCTTATTTGGCACAATTCGGTCATGTTCCAATACTTAGAATGAAGGCAAATAAAAAACTTGAAAAAACAATATTCATTTCCTAGAAGTGGCCACATTACCTGTAATATCAAGTCTAGGTTTTGTTTATATATATATATATATATATATATATATATATATATATATATATATATATGTATGTATTCATATTCAAAGGGGAGGAGGAAGAGCAACAATCAGATTTCTTTTGGATAGGCAACATAGACATTTACTTAGCTAGGTTGGAAGCTGTTGAATAAATAGCAGTAAACATAAGGCCTGTGTACAATTGCATTCTAATTTTCAATGCTAATGTGTGTGAATGTGTAATGTATTCCATCTTACAATTGTCAGGTTCTGTACTTAACAATTATTTTTTGTCAGTTTTTAAAGCTTTGTATGCATAACTCAAACAGGAATAGCGCAAAGCAGACTAAATGTGAGGAAAGTGGCTGCTGTGGCGCCTCCCTGTCTGGGCAAGTACCCGAGTACTATAGGACATCCCCAGTGTCCTTGAGGCCCTGGGTGCATTAGAGTGGGGAAAACTGATAAACAAGCTGAAATAGCTGGGTGTGACCCCACTCGCCTTTAATCCCAGCTCTCAAGAGTCAGAGGTAGGAGGATCACTGTGAGTTCATGGCCAGCCTGAGACTCCATAATGAATTCCAGGTCAGCGCAGGCTATAGCAAGACCCTACCTCATAAAACAAAAGGAAAAAGAAACAGCTAAAATTAAAAGAAAATCTCCCTATTGAGTCATACAAATGAGGTAAAATGAAGTTATTTTTCAGATGAAGATAGATAGCTTATAGAAAGAGACTAAAATGGTTATTTCTTATGTATGGAAGAATGTTGTAAAAGCAGGGAGATTTTCAAACTTATGCTACATTCTTATTTGCAAGCAGTTATTTCCCTTTTAGGCAGATTTTTCTTTCAGCACAGTGACATCCGTGTTTTGACATGTCGCGAATGTGCTGACAGCTGTGGTGGAACTAGTGCTGTGTCTTTCTTTAGCTGGATTCTGTTGGCTGCAGCCTTGATCCAGAAGCTTCACTTTCCAGGAAAACTGAGGCCATGCCTCTCTTTGTTGTCAGTCACTTCCTCATTGCCCACTGTGCCTCTAGTAGATGGTGGGTGATGAGGACATAATCACTGAGTACATGAACTCAGGCGTATGGGATAATGTTCTGGACATTAATATCATTCATCTATGGAGTACATAGAAATTTAACATTTGGCCTCATAAGAAAATAGTTTTGTCAGCTTATAGCTACTTTCATAATTAAAATTGTTTAATTATGTATAGTTTTATCAGATGTTTTTCATGAGTCAGTAAACAATTACCTCCCATTACTCTGGACCTGCTGCAAGCCCATCCCATTTTCTAGTCAGTGCCATTCTGAAATACCAGGAAGAAGGAGTCACAGGCCATGTTAATCCTGTGAGACTCTGCCTCCCATTCCTCCCAGATACATAAGTGGAAAGAGGGGTACTCAGAACAGTGAAGGGCAAAGGTCAGCAGGGAACACAGTGGAGTGAAATTGTGTGCAATTGTCTGAGCAGTTAAGAAAAATGTTCATAGGAAGGGTTGTGTCCAATGAGAATGTTCCAGGATGTTATATTCCCCCAAAAGGAGTACCACAAATAACTACTTTGTTCTAACAGTGTACGCCATCAAACTAAAGTACAAATAAACTTTACTCAAGTCTATGCAAACCACACTTCTAAACTTAGCTTTTGCACAATGGAACTTTTCCTAAAAGATGTGAACCCAATGAAATAAGCAAGGGGGAAAGAATCTGGTTTCCAAGGCATAAAGTTCAATTTTTTTTTCTTTTTGGAAAGGGCAGAACATGTGACTTCTCCTCTGGTCTTCATACATGTGCACATGGGCCCCACAAGACTGCACACACATGTACCAACCACACAGACATACCACACCACACATACACATGCAAAAGTATTGCAATTTGCACTGATCTTCAGATGCAATTTAAAAGTCCATAATGTTCAGGTCATAGGTATTACAAAAGCATTTTATTGTAATCCTAGGGAAACCATTATGCCATAAAGAAGCCAAGAATCTTTAGTAAAAATTGTAGTTGACAGGAAAATAAAGTCAATTCCATTTAAAGCTAAAAGGTACTGTGTCATGAACTCCTTACATGTATCTTTTTCTTTAGAGTGCATTTATAGCTCATAAAAGAAAATAGATTGATATCCTTGAAGTTAACTTACTTCTCTTTGTGTTCACAAAACCCAAGTTAGCCAGATGGGAGATATGAAATTAAGTTTTTCCTTTTTTCTTTTTTTTCTCCCTCTTCCTGGAGAATATGAGCTCCTGTAACTAGCCTGAAGATGAATGTGTAGGTTAAGCCACAAGCTGCCCTTTTCTGAGACCCTGGACTAACCTTTTTAATCTTGTTTTGCATATCTCCCATAAGAAATTAAATAAAGGGCTGGAGAGATGGCTTAGTGCTTAAGGTGCTTGCTTGCAAAGCCTAAGGAGGCAGGTTTGATTCCCCTATACCCATGTAAGCCTGATGCACAAGGCAGGTATCTGGAGTTTGCAGTGGCTGGAGGCCCTGACACATGCATTCTCTCCCTCTTCCTTTCTTTTTCTCCCTCTCTCTCAAACAAATAGGTAAATCAAAATAATAAAAGAGGGCTGGAGGGATGACTTAACAATTAAGGTGTTTGCCTGCAAAGCCAAAGGACCCAGGTTCAATACCCCAGGACCCACGTTAGGCAGATGCACAAGGGGGCGCATGTGTCTGGAGTTCATTTGCAGTGGCTGGAGGCCCTGATGCACTCATTCTCTTTCTCTCTCTCTCTCTTTCTCTGTCAAATAAATAAAAATTAAATATTTTTAAAAAATAATAAAAGTAATTAAATAAAAGCATCTTTTTTTTTTTTTTTGGTTTTTCGAGGTAGGGTCTTGCTATAGCTCAGGCTGACCTGGAATTCAGTATGTAGTCAGGGTGGTTTCAAACTCACAGTGATCCTCCTACCTACCTCCACCTCCCGAGTGCTGGGATTAAAAGAGTGTGCCACCACTCCTGGCCAAATAAAAGCATCTTGAATGGTACTGCTTCTGAAGTTCATTTCATTGTTGTTTAGAAGTCACTCTTAGTTGCTTAAAGTTAATCATTGTCAACATCACTTACTTATGGAAAGAATAGGGGTACATAGAAATATTGATTTGGGGTTAGGATAGCTACTTGTACTGTGACCTTTGTCCTCAATAAGTTAGGATCTATTAGAAAAATTTGCAAATACTAGTGTACAATTTTCAGTTCATCAGGCCAGTACATTCCTTCCTAGGGAAAAAATAAGGTAAATGGAACTTGGGTTCCTGGTGAGCCTACAAGTCTGTACACCCATAAGGAAACAAGTGATTAAATTGGCCACTGTGTCCTGTACTGAAGTTCCTGTGATCAAGGTGCCTATGGTCCTGAGGGTGGAAGGTATGATACTGCCTCCTCTAAGCACTAGCATGGTGCTGAGAAACATTGGGAAATAGGATGAAATTATTAAAAAACCTTTCATCAATGTTGTTATTCCTTCTCCTTGCCAATGATATTTTCTCAGCTCACATTAATACAGCTGTCCTAAGGTAGTTCTTTGCCCACTATCACAGTTCTGCCATGGAGGGTAAGGAACGTAAGGTAAACTCATTACTGTGAAAAAGGTCCATGCCCAAAGGTGATCTCTGCCTCTGCATTGTCACAATCCCAATTCTCTTCATGTAGCTCAAGTCCCTCAGGTAGTAGGTGAAAAGCACATGGGTGGCATCCGTTCATGCTGCTTTATGAGCTATGAACTCTTCTTTCCTATGCAGAAAATCCACTTTCTAAACAAGCATACTTGCAAAATCAAACACGTTTCCATCGTGTTACTCATATTCTTTAAAATACTAACAAAAGACAAAGACAAACAAAACATTCCTTAAATGTATTTAACAAGAAGATCATTCAGATAACTATTGGCATTTTGGGTTATAAATAAAAATAGTCGCCATAAAGAAAACTATAGGCAAGGTATAAATATGGGCTAAAAGAACAGTCTGGGATATAAATTTTAAAACCTCAGAGCAAAGCAAGATGTCTTCTATCTATGCCTAGTAGAGATGCTGCCTGGGCAAGGCTCCCGTGTGAGGCTGGGATGACAAGGCGTGTGTGAGCCGAATCAAGATTGACAGGTAGTCTGAGCCAAGAGAATAGCATGACAGCAGCTCTGGAAGGCTAGTCAGGAGGAGCCTTCCTCCGGGGAGATACCTGATTCTCAATTCTCTAGAGTTCTTCCACAGAAAAGGAGGGATCAGAAATCAGCGTGTGAGTATATGGAGCACAGCCATACTTTGTATATGTGAATTCTCATAACAACCCTGTGAGCAAGCACTTTGGAGAGGGGATAGCAAAGCTTGGCAGGACCAGGGAGCTTGCTACAGACTTTGTGGTCAGTAAGCAGCAGATCCATGATTAGAATCTCAATACACCTGGTTCTAGAACCTGCTTTTGTCTGTGTGCTGTCTCTCTCCCCTCCCCGTGGGGGCTCTGGAAGAACCAAGTTGACAATGAAAGGAAGAATGGGGCAGCATAAGCCCAAGGTCGGCAGGTGGATAATTATTTAAACCCTATATAGGCAAAGAACACTATTGATGCCATTTCATTTATTTCATGAAAATAATGACATAATTTAGTAAACCTTCTAAAGATAGAGGACTAGTAATGGAATCCCTCACTTGGAAATTACTAGTATAGATGACTTAATTTTAGTCAACAATTTGTAGATCATTTGAAAACAGGGTGAGTTATTCTTTTGAAAATGTGTTTAGATTTGCTTTTTCTAAGGACCTTCTCTATAAAATGCAGCTGAATTCTTTGGTAAACACCCTGATGCTCACATGAAAGTTCAGTATTTCTAGTCATTCCAAGGGTGGAGCCTAGAGTGCCCCTTGGTATCTCTGCAGCTGCACAATGAGCCTTGCTGTTTGCTTTATTTTACTTTCTTTAGTTTATATTTTAGAGGTTACATTCTTTAAATTTTTTTTTTACTTATTAGAGAGAGAGAGAGATACAGAAATAAGCAGGTAGGGAGAGAAAGAGAGAATAGGTGCACCAGGGCCTCCAGCCACTGCAAACGAACTCCAGATGCATACGCCCCCTTGTGCATCTGGCTTATGTAGGTTCTGGGGAGTCAAACCGGGGTCCTTAGGCTTCACAGGCAAATGCCTTAACCACCAAGCCATTTCACCAGCGAGGGTACATTCTTATAGCTCCTCTCCCTACCCCAATTCTATTGAGGGCCCTCCTCCTGTCTTCTCTCTCCTCCTCCTCTGGCTCTGTCCCCTTCTATCTTTTAGTGCTGGGATCAAACCCATATATGCTACCCAAGTACTCAACTACATTCCGAACCTATTGGCAGAGGAGTGTGTGTGTGTGTGTGTGTGTGTGTATGTGTGTATGCTTACATATGCCTGTGTGTGTGTATGAGCAAAGACCAGACATGAATGGTGTATTTCCTCAATAGCTCTCTACCTAATTTAATGTGGCAGGTTTTCTCATTAAACCAAGAGCTCAACCATTTGACTAGTCTAGCAAACCAGCTTGCTCCAAGGATTGCCTCTCTTTACCTCTCAAGCACCATGATTACTGGCCAGCTACCTCAATAACCCAGTATTCACATGGGTGCTGGTGATTCACACTCGTCTTTACAGTTGCATAGTAAGTGCTTTATTCACTGAGCTATCTCCCTAGCAAGATTTTATAGCCCCCCCAAAAAAGCTTAAGTATACTTTGTATCTTAATTAATTATTTAGAAATCAAATTTTAATCAGGGATGGAAATAGGAAGATTGATTCCTTGTTCAGACAGGGCTTCTAAGAGCATAATTGTAACCCACTACTTCCTAGGTTAGAATTATTTTAATGACTTATGTAAGTTAAATATAATTGTCCTTCCATATCTACAGGTTTTGTGTCCATTTATTCAACCATTTATGATAAATATTTGAAAAATATTTATATCAATAATGCACATGTATGATTTTTTTGGTCATAATTCTGTAAACAGTATAGTATAACAAATACTGATGAGTTATTTTAAGTAATCTAGATATAATCTAAAGCATTCAGGAGAATGTATATATGTGGATGTGCAAATAACCTGTTGTCTTATTTAAGGGAATTGAGACACCTCAGATTTTTGTATCCAAAAGATTCCTGAAACTGACCCTCCTTGGATAACCCAGAGCCAGCTATATATACATGCATACATACATGCAATAATTTTCCCAAACCTGGTATCTTCATATTATCTTTTATAGATTCACTGGTTGACAAATCCTCCAGGATCCATGCCCATGTCAGCCTTTAGGACCTGTGTTTATTTCTGGATGTCTCTCATATTCAAGTTCTAAGTGGTGATTTTTCATCATTAAGGAGATTTGCAAACATCATTATGATTATTTTTGCCCATCAACTATTTTTTTTTGGTTTGTTTGAAAACTATTCTGATTAAAGACTTATTATCTTTTCCTGTCATTTTCCAGTTACCTTTGTTAGTTAGGAAACCGAATCATTTTGTGTGTTATGAGGTTGTGAGTCACTTGCTATTATACTCATGTTTGGTGGAACTGAATTTGTCCTTCTTCCTCGCTGATGGAAATATGAGCTGGCTTTGTTGGACTCCTCCTCCAAGGGAGCAAGGCTGCCAGTGGCATAACTGCAGGGAATAGCTTTCTATCCTTTTGTATAGTCTCTGGATGGAATAGTTGTAGGACAGATTTTTCTGTAGCTAGAGAGAGGCGTTTCCCCTTTGGTAAAGAAATCTCACACCCCAGGTCTTTTGACACATCACTGACTGTAGGAGAGCCTGAAGCCAGTGTTTACTGCTGGTTCTTGGGTGTTAAACAGCCCTCCACTGCTTTTATTGTACCATTAATTGCACTTAATGCAGCTGCATTTCTAGTACGCTTGGCTAGGCTCTGAAAATTAAGTAGAGGGTACTTTGTTATAAAATTCACTGTAATGAGCTCTGGTGGGACAGGGTCTGTTAAGTTTGAAATTACCTCAGGCCATTTCTAAAGGACTTCTTAAAATATTTCACATCTATAAAAGTTTGTTACTAGATAAATAGCCATGGAGGGTGTTAGACCAGGCAGAGAGAAAGCTGCATATCTCCTCTGAGCCTCTTTGAGTGAAATATGGATGTTTTGAATATGTGAGTGCTGTTTGTTTTCTTCATTCTCTTCTGCTTCCAGTATTTGCTGCCCTCCAACTTTTAGGCTGTCAGTGTGTGAGCTCAGGTTTAGTTGTCTCACGCCGTGGCTTATATACACAGTCTGCTGCTGTCTTTCTCTTTGAATCCAATTCATAGATAGAACTAGAATAAATGTAAGACTCCCCTCTGGGTGCACATAAATTGGTTCAAGATGGGGTCACACCTCTAAGCACAAAAACACTGAAGAGACAGCTGTAACTATTAGCCAATTAGTTTAGTGTTACAACTACCTGCAAGGGCCTGGAACTGATTCCTAGTACCTGTCTAATAGATTCTTTAAATGGCATTAATTCCCCTAGTATTCCTGGCCTATATGACTGACTGCTGTAATACTGTGTGGCTTATAAAACTTCAGATGGACTAATTTACTGGGTAGCTTTATCAAAACATCCAAGTAATCCTTACATACTCATTAGGGACAGGCCCAGAACATAGTCCCTTAGGACTGATTTGAGAAGGCTCACTGGGATCAGCCTCAGTGAGCTTTAGATGCACTAGCACCCGTCAGGTGCAGGAGCATGGATGGCTTTAGTGCAGCAATTTATCTGAGTTTTGTAGTTAAAGTTTGAGCATGTGGTAATTAGAGCCCTCCAAGCTTGAAATTCATGAACCTTTTTCCCTTTTTAATAGACTTCATACAAGCTTGCCAAGCTCTCTGTTTGACTGATACATATAGTGATAAATATTATAATGATATATATAGTTCAAAGCCTCCAGTCACCATGTAGTTTTTTTTTTTAATCACAGTTTATTTATTTTTATTTTTAGCTCTTATGTGTGTAAATAGAGAAGTGTGCTGCCTGTTATTACCCACAGTCAGTCAGCAGTTTGATTTATCCTTTGGAAATATTCACTAGTCAGTAATCAAATCCCCACACTATTACTGTAACATACCTGCTGTGCAGATGACCTGACTGCAAAGAACAGGTGCCCAGTCAGAACTCAGGAACAAAGGGCAGGGGGTGGTCTATTAGTTTCTTCTACTGTGTGTCTCTCTTGGCAGAAAGAAAAAAGAAAAAAAAAAAAAAAACGGGAGGGGAAATAGTCTTTATTCTGTGACCATTTCTGCAGTAGGGTACCTGCACATACACATCTTTGGTTTAGGAGGACATGATTTAATCAAGTCCCCTAAAACACACCATTATACTATTTTGAAACCTAGGAATATAAGTGCAGACTTTTAAGAATATGCATAGATGTAATGCATGTACATACTGGTATGAATGCACACATGAGAATGCATATACCCCAAACCACTACAGAACACCAATTTCCTTCCTTTATTCTTTTTTATATTATTCATTAGTTTTGTACTCAGTGAATACAGTCAAGTTGGTACCATTGTTAGGCTCATCCATGTCCTACCCACTCCCTCTGGCCCCTCCTTGTTGAGGGTTGGGTCATGATATGCAGAGACATTTTTCCTTCCTTTATTCTTATGAATGACTCCTTATGCTGGGAATCTGCAGCATAGAATCAAAGGTATTCTATCTCTACTAACAATTCTTACCATTCCTATTTATGAATAACGGTATGGCATTGATATATAAAGCAAAATATTCATGACTTTTTCAAATCCACAAGCAAATACATATCTTTGGAGAAAGGAACTCACATTTAGTGAGCACCTCTTATGTGTTCAACAATATACTAGTTACTTACATCATTTAATCCTTGAATAAAATGCTGAAGTAATATATTATTTCTCAGAGATTCCTTTTAACTGGCACAACATCAAACATAACTAGGAAGTAACAGACAAGTGTGGCTTATGTAATACATGACTTCCTCAACAGAAGCAGTTATCAGCACACACTTGTATTTGTTACAGAGGGTTTCAAAAAGACTGATTGAGCCAAACTTTAATTTTCCTTACTATTTTCATGGTATACACTAGAAAACTATCATAAAACTGACATTTAACCTTGACATAATTCCTTGGACAGGGTATTAATGTCTTACTCGGTGGTGGTTTGAGTCAGATGTCCCCAATAAACTCATGTGTTTTGAATGGTTAGTTCCCATCTGATGGCAATTTTGGAGGTGGAGCCTTGCTGGAGGAAGTATGCTGTTGGGGGGCAGTGTTAGGGGTGTTATAGTCAGCTCCCCCTTGCAAAAGTTTGGCTCATTGTCCCACTGCTGTTTAACACCTGCTGTGGTGGAGGTAATATCAGGTCTCTGCTCATGCCATCCAGTCCCCTACCATCATGGAGCTTCTTTTTGAGCCAAAATTTAAAAGATAAATAAATAAGGCCTTTTCTACCATCAGCTGCTTTTGGTTGGTGCTTTATCCCATCAATAAGAAGGTAACTACAGCATACTCTGACAGAGTGAAGAAGCTAAGACCTTCTCTTGACTCAGCAACTAGTAAACAACAGAGCTCTTAGGAAAAGTAAAAATGCTTGATTCCAAAAATTTTGCTTTCTGTCCTAAATTACAGCTGAATCCTTATCTTTTCAAGTACTCCTAAATACTCAGACTAGATAGCTAAATTTCAAGATTCTATGAAGAGGCCCCATGGCTGGCACTCATAGGTTGGTACTAAGGAAGAAGTTATATCCAAAGCAATGAAATTGGTGCACAAAGTGGACAAATAAGTCAAAACATCAACTAATTTCCTCTTAACTCTGGGTAGAAGTCTGAAGAAGCACTGAAGTAGTAGCCACATGGAAAATGAGTAAGACTTACATTTGTTTGAGATTGTGAAAGTGACTATAGCCTCCTTACTGGGTTCTAAAAGTCCCCAAGGCAGGCTGACTCCGAAGCACAAAGGGGAGAAGCGAGTGTTTGCGTCTGAGTGCTAAGAATGAGGTTTGTGTAAGGATGAGGTTTGTATAAGCAATATTTTGGAAATTCCATGAAAAAATCTTTCTCTCCTACCATCTGGAAAGTTCAACACCATCAGAGGTGAAAAAATTGGGTCTCTGAGAAGAATTCCTTGGAAACAAGTTCTTTTCTCTTATTGATAGGTATTAGCTTCTTTCTTCATTGGTTCAATCAAAACAGAGAAGGACTATAAGGGTCTTCTTCCCCTTTCAGATGCCTTTGTCTGACAAATAAAAGGCATTTCAGTTTACTTTGACTACTTAATATTCCTGTAGTTCACACCTGGGTATATTAATAATCTCTTGCAACACTTGGTGTGGATATGTGACATATCTTGGCTTCAAGGAAGAAACACTTATTGCTTTTGTGATCCAGGATGGTAAGGACTCCAAAAGCAATTTCAGCTCATTCCTGTATTTATAACATGTAAAGAGCTTTTGCCATGGAAAGAGATACAAACTGAGAGACTTTGGACCAACTACACCAAGAAAACATCCTTGACTGATGTGCAGGACCATATTGGTGACATGAAGTAAGAAGGAAACCTCAAAGCTGTCACCCAAAGTGGAGTCTTGCACTTTTTATGGCATTTTGGCCTTTTCATATGCTCATACAGGTAGAGTTTCATTTCCTTGTGAAACTAGCTGGAAAAAACACTCTTCCATAGAGACCAGGGCCCTTGGGAAGAATTCTAGTTTCCTTCTGTGCTCAGTGCAGAAAAGTAAAAGAAAAAGGAGGCAGCTCATAAACAGGGAGCCTGACCTGCAGCTACCAAGAAACTGGAGTTCATTTCCAGGAAGAGAAAGATCATGGGAACCTTGATGCTTCCTGTATCCACATAGCCAACTTAGGACATGGATTCTACATCATTGTGATGTGTAGCCTTCAACTAGAAGAACTTCTGAGATTGATCTCACTATTGGGGTGGATGGGCCATCACCATGGGACAATATTTTTTCACATGCTACTTATAGTTTATTATATGTAGAAATTTGAAAATAATTATGTGTTGCCTGTATGTCAGCTTGACACCAATGCTACGTAATTTTACAGCTTCTTTGGATGGTTTTTCTTCTCTATGTCTTAGATTTTTCTTTTATCTCTATCATTACATAAAAATTCTAGTCACTTAAAAAAAGTTGCTAGACCTGCTATGCTCCTTGCCAATCTTTCATTCTATATTCTTCCTTTCAGTCCCCCATATCCTCTGTGTTCTCCCAGGACTTCAGCACAGTGGATGAGTCTCTCCTCACATGTTCCGCAGTTCTGCCTCTAAGATACCCTGCCTCTGTCCACTACCCAGCTCTCTGGTGCTGTCATTCTCAGGTTCTCTGCTGCCTCCTTGCAACTTCAAACTCTTTCCAGGCTGTGCACCACCCCCTTTACATCCTGACCCCCCTCTCCTCCCATCCATATGCTAATGACTTGCTGACAAATCCTCATCTCTGAGCAAGAATTTAATTCTGAGCCTTAGAGCCCCTTGGGAATCACAATGGATCTGTCCTGGGGACCCATCTTTTTCAGCTTTTTATCCTCTCCTTAACACTGCTTCCCTTCTAACACATCCTCTTTGAGATGAATGATGGGGCCATCTATACTGTTGCTTTCCCAACCTGTTGGAATTCATTCTGGCTGGTGTCATCTCCCTTATGAGTCAGTTACAAGGTTCTTTCAATCCTACCTGCTAGAAACCTGCAGAATTTAACCACTCTGTCTTCTTTCTTAGAATTTAAAAGCCTTCCTCCAAAAACAGTTTTGTTCTCTGCACAACTACCTTGCTAATGTAAAATACATGTTGTCCCCCACTGCCTACCAATGCTCAAACTTTACTGTGTGAAGACTGACCTCCTTTTCAGTACTTGTAAGGCTGTGACTTGGATGACAGATATCTTCTGACATTTCTTCCCCTATAAACAAATCCCCTATGTCTTGTTCCCTTTACTCCCATAAAGCCATAGCTTATTTGTCTAGAAATATTTGTGTTCATTTATAACTTAAGTATCTATTCTCTCTTGCATTTTTGATGTTCACTAGAACATTGGTCACTCATGTCTGTACTACTTTCTCTCTGACTGTGCGTGGGGGTTATGCATGCATGTGTACAGATGCATGAGATCCATGCACATGCATGCCGAAGCCATAGGAAAAGGTTGAGACTGGTCTTCTGTCACTCATCCACATATTTTCTTAAGATGGGGTCTCTCACTGAACCTAGAGTTGTCATTAATTTTGTTGTTTTTCTGTCAGACTGGCTGACCAGTAAGCCCCAGCAATTCTTCAAACTCCGCTCCCCACAGGACTGGGGTTACAGGCATGTCTGGCAATATCCAGATGTTTACATGGGTGCTGGGGAATCAAACTCGGAGCATATTAGGCCCTCATGCTTACTTGGCAAGCACTCTTAACTACTGAGTCATCTCTCCTCCCATTCCTGACTTTTAAGTTCCATGGCAGAGCTGCCTACTTGTTACATTTTGCAATCAGGCAATCTCCTTTCATCTTTGAGCCTTTAAACTTTCTCTCCCTTCACCTGCATACCACATCTCTCTTTTATTTTATTCACATTTCTACTTGCATGCTCTGTATTCAGAGAGGACTTCCCTAAACTCCCAACCATGCGCCATGTTTCCTACCTATTTTCTTCATCTTTGTTCATATATATTCTCATGTACACATGTGCATCTGTTATGAGCACTACTGCTGTCTGACTCCCCCACCAGAATGCAGGGTTTTTTGTCTGTTCCTTTTGTTCAGTCTTTCATGGCTTGCCTGCAACTTAGTAGTTCCTCAGCAGATATTCACATGAACCTTGCATCCTTTCCAACTAGCGTAATGCCTGGCACAGAACAAACACTTAGTAAATGTATATTAAAAGAATGAGCATGGTTAAATAAATTCCTGTGCTTGAACCTACCACACTGAAGAGACCAGTGGCTTTCTGGAAGAGGGAAGCAAGGCAGCTGGAAGATGAATAAAAATGACGGGCTAGTGGCAAAGTCCGTTCTCATCAGAATTCTGGTTCAGTTATTCAGTTCAGATTTTTGGCAAGTGATGCAAATTCTTTTTCAGAAAATGTTGATTGATTGCACAGTTGTACCCACTTCATTTGCAAACCTTCATTATCTCTTTTTCCTTTCCTCCCTCTGTCTGCATTTAGAAGGGGCGGGGCTGTGTATAATTCCACAAGGCAATTTTTGTGAATAAACCCACTAACAGGCTGTTTCTTTCAGTCTCTGTCTCCACACAGAATACAAGTGTCTGTTTGAGCTCCGTATTCTCTCTTGACTGAATCTCCCTGCATTCATTCACTTGAGCACTCACTTGATTACTCACTCATTCAGTGAATCAGTTGTTCAGTCCTACTGATGGAACAGGGTATTTGTGGTTGCTTGATTCTTGTCTGAAGCAGGAATTGTTGACCTGGGGTCTATGGATGGCTTTCTCTGGAAGTTCTGTTTGTGTTCTAGTAAGTTCTATAAAACAGAAACAAGGGTTTGTTTAAATACCTCTGCTTTAAGAAACAGGTCATAAACTTAAAACTTACTCTAAAGGCTTGGTGTCACCTTTGAATCTAATAACATCCTCAGATTTGCTAATATGATTTATGGGAATAATGAATACAAAAATATATGTCTATGTTGTCTTGATGCCAAGTCTGTCTTGTGAGCCTGTTGACTAATTGTGGTCCACAAATAGTGGTCATCTCTTGTTTCATTCCTAACTCTATCTAAACCATATTCCCTGTAAGTCCACAGGGAGACGACAGTGATGGCGAGGAAGATCTTGATCTGAGAATACAAGCAAGGCCTAGCTCCACTTAGTTACGACTGATAATTGTGTGGGCTTTTGTTTACATGAAATCAGAAAGAAGATGGTGGGGTATACAAGCTGATTTGGATTTCTAGTGGTGCTGACTTTGTGCGTTTACCTAATCAAGTTATGTCTGAAGCATTCAGGATCATGAAATAAATGCCAATTACTGCTAGAATAAGGCATGAGTGAATCTTTCAAAAGAAAATTCAGTGGGCAGTTGCTGACACTCAGTGAATCACTGGCTCTTTGCCCAAGTGTGTGTGAAATGTTTCTGCCTGCTTCGAGGTCCTGATTACAGTTGGCTTGCAGAGCTTGTGATGACACTATAGAGCTGATATCATGCACTAGGAAAGGCATAAACTGGAGATAATCTACAGGGGAAAAATCCTAATATTCTTTTAAAATTGGGATAAAGGTAGCAAGAAGACAATACTTAGTCTAGCCTCTGTTTTTAGTAACAAGAAGGTGAAAGCTTGTGTGTGCTGAGTGTCTTCTGGGGTGGGCAACATGCTCAGGAGTAGTCATCTATCCTCCACTATATATGTGTGCCTTCTGTGTCTCCCCCGATTCTAACAGCTAGGGTTTCAGCAATTCCAAAACAACAAATCCTGTGACATGTAAGGGTAGTAGGAAAGATGTAGACACTATCCTAAGTAAGTCCCAGGAAGAAGATTAAAGTAGAATAAGGCACTATCTGCATTATAATAAGTATTGTATGTTGTGACAGAAACAGTAATTAAAGTCCATGGAACCTAATTTTTCCAAAATCACCCAGCTAGTTATGGATAAATGGAGGATTTAAAATTCTGAATCCGGAATAAAAATCCTTTCTACTGTGCACAACTGCCTCCCAGTAGTATGCACACTCCCTGGAAATGGGTCAGAAATCTCACAGTAAGGGACCTGAGTCACGCTGTCTCACTCAGAGTGCCAGTGTTACCAACAATATACTTGGTAACCCAGTTGCCTAGCATAAAACTAATCTGGATGCTGTGAAGTATGAGTGCTTCTAGGACTTCAATGTATGCAGTGGTATATAAGTAGAGTGGGATGTAAAATTGTACTTAGTGAAGGTTTAGGTTTTCCAATAGCACTGAATGTGCCTTGGCCCTTCAGGGTGTAGGCATGTGACTATTTAGCTGCAATGATAGGCCCTCCAAGAGGGTGAGATATAGTAGAGGTCCCAACACAGCAAGTGTCTAATGTGGCAATCCAATGGTGGGTGGTGTAGCTTAAGGAAAAATAAATAGGAGTGGGAAAAGTGGTGAGCCTAGAACCTGTCACATGTAGGTGGCTATGTTAACCTTGCTTTCCTTTTTGGCAAGTGGACCTTCGATTCCTCACCATTTCACTTCATTCATCATGTGACCTCACTGAAGCTGTTCATGGCTTCCTGTCTCTCACACTGCTTCTTAGGTTGAGTTGCCCATTTATTGCATTTTATTCCTTTACTTATGTGTCTGTCTCTACACTAAGTCCTGATCATCTAGAAGGCCAACAGGGTACTGTTTCTTTTTCTTTGTTTCCCCCTTTTTTGGTTTTTCGAGGTAGGGTCTCACTGTAGCTCAGGCTGACCTGGAATTCACTATGTAGTCTCAGGGTGGCTTTGAACTTTGAACATGGCAATCCTCCTACCTCTGTCTCCCAGGTGCTGGGATTAAAGGTATGCGCCACCACACCTGGCTTACCTTTTCATTTCCTAATGACATAGTGCCTGGCTTGGAGAAGTGGCACAACACATATTTTTCATGTATGCTTTTAGCTTTCTTCCAGAAATAGAAATCAAAATTAGCTTTCATTTCTGGCACCTTGGTCAGTGGTATAGTTGTCTTTCTTATTATATGCCTACACTGAATTTTGAATAAATAAATATCATCACATGAGGTGACTGAACTTTGGAGAATGATCAGAGTAACCTCAGTAGCAGGTGCTATAATCCACCAAGCCTTGTGTACTCTGGACCAGCTCCCAACTGGTTCATGAACTAGTGATGCTGCCTATTCCCTTGGCAGAACAAAAGTTACTAAGCATGCTTTGATGAATTAATAAATCCCGAAAGCTGGAAAGAAGAGGAGTAGAGAGAAGGAAGCAAGAGAGGATGACTGAATGTATGAATGGATAACCAGGAGAGAGAAGGGGGAGAGGGCAAGAACATTGTCTACTTTCTACCACAGAAACACAAGCTGCTTTCTGTATATCTGATGTCTCTTCATCTCTTAGTTTCCCCTTGTATCATTGGTCTAGGAAATCCAGAGGATGGATGGAGCATTAGACTAGAAGTTATAAGGCAGTGCCTGACTTAACTTATTATTTGAAGCAGATGGCACAAATGTCGTAAAATGAAGCTTTAAGGTCACACTGAGGAAAAAAAAGTAATGGATGTGGATCTGTTTGTTTCACCACCAAGTGAAATTAACACAGCACAGACTCCCTGGCAATGTCCTCAGCTCCAGACGGGGCTGGGCCTCAGCCTGAGTGCCCCGAAGTTAGAGAATGCTGAAGAGGACACTGGAAAGGCACACTTTGACAGAAAGGCTTTTTTTCTAATATTCTTTTTTTTGTTTGTTTTTTAAATTTTTTTTAATTTATTTGAGAGAAAGAGAGAGAGGAAGAGGCAAATAGAGAGAAAGAAAGAATGGGTGTGTCAGGGCCTCTAGCCACTGCAAACGAATTCCAGGCACATGTGCCCCCTTGTGCATCTGACTTTTCATGGCTCCTGGGGAATAGAACTGGGGTCCTTAGTCTTCGCAGGCGAGTGCCTTAACAGCTAAGCCATTTTCCCAGCCTGAAAGGCTTTTAAGACAGTTTGCAAAATGAAAGCATGAACATTCTCCCTGTGCAGGGCAGCGTCACATCTGACCTGAAGTTTACACTTATCAAAAAAGTTTTTAGGGCTAGGGGGATGGCTTAGCAGTTAAGGTGCTTGCCTATGAAGCCTGAGGACCCAGGTTCAATTTCTCAGTACCCACATAAGCCAGATGCACAAGGTGGTATATACATTTGGAGTTTGCAGTGGCTGGAGGCCCTGGCATACCCATTCTCTCTCTCTTTTCCCCTCTTTCTCAAATGAATAGATAATAATAAAAAGAAAAACAATTTTTTTTCCTTTTTGGTTTTTGAGGTAGGGTCTCACTCTGGCTCAGGCTGACCTCAAATTCATGATGTATTCTCAGGGTGGCCTTAAACTCTCAGTGATCCTCCTACCTCTGCCTCCCGAGTACTGGGATTAAAGGCGTGTGCCACCATGCCCAGCCTAAGAAAAACAATTTTAAAAGAGGTTTTAGTAGATTTGTGGAAAGTACTTTCTCCCAACTAAAGCAGAAGTTTTAGACCTTGAAAAATTAGTTCCATATTCAAATCTCAGATTTGAGATGTCCTCTGTATTTTCTTCGGAGAGTCATAGTCAGAGAATACTTGGTGTATTTATACAAATTGCCTGTGCATGTTTAGTCATGGAAGACATGTAATAACTGTGTCTGACATGTATGGAGCAGGGGTCTGTAGCAGAATGTGCTCATGAGTAAAAGCAAGATTTAAACAACACAGGGAGGAGTTCCAGACTACAGCATGAAGATTTTACTAAAAAAAAAAAAGCATTTTCTTACATCAGGACCATGTCCAGACTCACTGAGGCCTGTTCTGTGTGGCCTTTGGGCTTTTCCAACATGCCAGTCTGCGTTCCTCAGGGGACTGAGGTCCTGAGGACTCAGTAGAGTGGTTGCCTCATAGCTCAAAACATGCTTGTTGCTGTATCCCTGAGCTATGATGAGATAGTTCTGTTCATCTTAGTGAGTTCACATACAGCAAAACTAAAGACTTCTTATCCTATATTCTTTTATTCTGAAGTCCCTTTAGAAATTCTCCAGATTGAGAAGGCTAGAACGCAATATACCCTCTATCTACTAACAATCCATAGAGAGGAACTATTTTTGTTATGATGGATTTTTTTCCTTATACTTTTTATTCAGAAAAAGAAGAAATTCTCATTTCCTCTATTCCCTCTGTAAAGGGAAATAGTTAACTCTAATATGTCCACCCCAAAGCATCCCTGTGACAGCAAGTTCATAAGTGTAATAAATACATCAGAAAAACCCTGGGTGTCTTTTGACTTGTTGTGGACTAAAGTCCTTGATAAACAGTCCTTCTTTCCTTCCTTCTCCTCTACTCCCCTCTCCTTTTCTCTTTCTTTTCTTATCCTCTTAACTTCTCTCTCTCTGAAGTTATTTTAGTGATATACAGTGATTTTATAGTAATTAAGAAAGTTGGAAAGACTGAATATCAACTACAATTTCTCAAAAAAAATATCCTTTTCGACTTATAGCAATTATTTTCAGAGTAATGGGAAGATAAAAGTATATCCTTGTCTTTTAGGCCAGCCTCTCCTTCACATTCACTCACCCCTCGTGTACCTTGGCCCCTAAGGCTCATCCCAGCTAAAGACCATGCCTGCATGTAGTCAGAGACCCTGATGGTTGAAGTCAACCTTGTCCCCTCAGAACCTGTCACTGTAAACATAGCTTAACCCACTGCTCTAAGGATTTCATTTTCAAGGGGAAAGGTGGACCCTCTTAGAGTGTGAATTACCCCATTAGCAACCCTTCTGAGGGCCTTAAAGTAGTTCTTTTTTCTAGAAACTTCCAGATCACTGGACAAGCTAGTTTCTTATTTTGCCAGCTACAGGTAGAGAAATATCTGCTTAGGAAGTCTCTTTTCCTTCAACAGTAAATAAAGGTGAGGTAGACAAAGCGAATTTATATAATGGAACTTTACACTTGAAAAGAAGTTCTTGTAATTTGATAGTGGTCAAATGCATGAAAATCTTATCAAGATATATAGTAAATTTTGGTGCTGTTGCATATTTATAGGACTATACCATCTTGGTATGGAAAATTGCAAAGATGGGTTTTCAAAAATCATATAAATCTAGTTATTTCTTAAAAAGTGAAAAATATAAATACACCCTTCACTAAACAGAGCTATGGAACATTATCTATTTACAACTTAGTGCTATAGTTGTTTAAGCAATACAAGTGTGGTTCTTTGAAAAGAGCAGACATAGTTTCTCCCAAATTCAGAAAGTCATTTCTAAGTACCAAAACATACAATAAACCCTCATTCTTTTCCTGAGTATATTCAATAAGTACTTAAAGTGTGAGAGAAAATTTAAAATGTATTATATCAAGGAACATGGAGTCAGTGTAAGACTTTATTTATTTATTTATTTATTTATTTATTTATTTTTTACAGTCAGTTTGGTACCATTATTAGGCTCATCCATGACCTACCCCCTCCCCTTGGACCCTCCTTGTTGAGGTATATAGGTCATGCATTGTGGAGTTAGCCCACAGTTATGGGTAAGCTAAATGTCTCTGCATATCATGACCCAACATGTGGCTCTGACATTCTTTCTGCCCCCTCTTCCGCAAAATTTCCCTGAGCCATGTTGGGTCTGCTTCAGTGATGAGGTGTTGGGGGGCTCTGAGGCTCTGGCTCTCTGATTTGATAGGAGTTGATTTTTCTCTGTGCTGATCTCCTTCCCCCTTGTGCTGGTATCCGGTTCATTGGGAAAACAGCCCCCTTGCTTGTTTCTCCAATTTTTCTTAGTTTCAGCCAGGGCCCTTTTGAGGTATGATGGGGTGGCTCTCTCCTTAGGATCAGTGTAAGACTTTTAAAAGTATCATTTATTTTCTTGGATTAAATATCTCTTTTATCTAACTTGGCAACATTGTATAATGTGTTAATAAATTCTGGTATATAAATTATAAAATTTTATTTGATAATTTAAAAATCCACAAAAATATGAATTTAAAAAATAAGCCTAGAGTATACTATTTCTAGACATAGAAGGGGTTTCCTTGTACTTATTTTTAATCAGCTCCTCACATGCATGATTAACAGTGCTTATTCCTATTTTTCTTCTCTGGTCATCAGCCTACATTTTAAATGGCAGAAGCTAATCTTGATGGAAGTACATTGAAAAAGCCTTGTTAGCATTTGTTTTCATATATTTACAGAATGCGCTGCGTGACAACTCCACATGCTCTCCACAGTGTGCCAGTGCTGTCAATGGCAGTTTTAATTATAATGCTGCTGTCTGTGGGTTAAGCTGGTACCCAGTACTGTTTCAAGGTTTCTCCAGACCTGATACTCTCTGTGTCTAAGGCATGCATTAACACTGAGGAGATTAGTTGAGCAGAGTTTGTGTCTGTGGGCAGAGGACAGAACTGTGAAGGCAAGATTCAGAATAAGATTCAGTCCAGTGTTACATGCAAACTTTTGAAATTGCACAATAGAGTGACACACACACACACACACACACACACACACACACACACACACACACACACCCCTTCACAAGCTTCTGTGCTCCTGGGAAAAACCTCCCTGGCTTTCTTGGCCCTACAGAGAGACAAACTAATTGAGATTCTTCAAGGGAAATCCCTTTTCTTTGGTAACCCTGGAAAGACCCATTAAGCATTCTATTCTCCATTCTTTCCCAGACTCTGACTTTGTTGAGCCCAAGTGCCAAAGCTCAGGGAGTGAGGTCTGTGGATTGCATTAAGCCCGTCCTGTCCTTCACTCCCCCCCTCCCCCCACTGCCCCCACCTCCTCACCACTGCTCAGTGTGGGAACAGTTCCTTACTCCTGGATGAATGGCTCTGTGGGCAGCCATCAGAGGTGACTTTGTCACTGGAGTCAATTCTTAAGACGCTCTGTGTAGAACATTAGGGCTGCATTCACTTTGGGCACTTTATTGCTTGATTGAGAAGGTGACAGAAACGACCTTCCTGCTCTACCAGTGTCTAGTGTTTCCTGATAAAACCCCTGACAGCCCAGCTTCCAGTGCCATACCTTCACTGTGGCAGGTCTTTCTGTAGTAAGCTGTTCAACAACAAGCCTCTTCCCAGCTCCCTTCTGGGGTCTCCCTGTACTGGTGGATCCCACACAGGAAGGGCTGAGGACGAAAAGGGCAAAGCAGGACACAAGGCAGCTAGGGTCCATGACTTCCTGCCTTTTATTATGTGTGTCTGCTGAGCTGTCCTGTTTCTCTTTGTAATGGGTTCTTCCATGGCAAGTTGACCTTTCTGCTGAATAGGTCAAACTCCCCCTGAGTGCTAATCCTCAGCCTTCCTCACATTTGTGCAACCCTGGAGACAGGAGCACCAGTTAGGAATATGAGTGGTCAAGTGGGGTATTTTTGTCAAAGAAGGATTGTCTTTTACTGCACAGAATTAATTCTCAGGGACAATCACGTGAGGTTATGACCATCCAGATTTTCCTTCTGTCTTCTACTTTTTAATGAGTGGGAAGTCAAATGCTTGGTTGTATGGTCACCACATCACTATGGATTTCTCAGAGAGATAATCAGGATTTCCTGACCTGATTGGTTTTGTTTTGTAATTTCAAATAACAAAACCTTTCTCTGTACACATTTCCTTCATTTAAAATCTCTTAAAACTCTAGGTGCTTCATTTTTAGACCTTATAATATATGCGATAATAGGACCATCATATTTGCTAATGTTCATTGCATTCTGGGACTAGTTTTGTTTTAAGTTGCAAAGGATTTTTATCAAACTGTTTATTGTTTCCAAGATTCACTACAACATTGATTTTCAAAATTAAATAGGCACTTAGAAAACATTGAATAGAATTTTCAGTTGAATTATTCTGATTTGATTTTTTCCTTTTGACAGTTTATACAAGCTGTTCAGAGTGCACACCTCACTGCCAGTGAGTTACTGACGTAATCTTCATAGACAAGGGGATGAATGTTTCATTTATTTAGTAATGTTCTTTTTTGTGTGTTTATTAATTTAGTGTGCTTTAAATTTCATAAAAGTAGTCTCTTACATAAAAAAAGAAATATCTCAGTAGATGAGATGAAAGAATATCATTGTTCAGTGATAAGTAAGTACTCATTGTGTGTAGGCTACCAAATGGGCTGAGAAAATGTAACCTACCAAACCAGGGGATCACAAAAATACACAAGCCGTATTACTCTCTGAGGACCATGGCCCTCATTGAGAAAATGGCCTTTACTTCCTCTTCAGACATTAATGACACTCTGTAAACACAATGAGATTAACACAGACAAACAAAATAACCATGTTTGCAATGTTCCAGAGTTATGTTTGCTGATTCTGAAAATGCCAAGTAACAGAGGATAAGTGCAAAATAAGAAGTCCATATTTAACATGTATTCAGTTACCAATAATGCTGGAGTCAAAGCATAGTTCCTACCAGGGGCATAATGGGTTCCTGTTTAACATATTTATGTTGGTTGTAAAATTAGGAACTGTCATTAAAGCCCCACATCACCTGCATAAGTGCAAAACATATAAATCAAGAGAAGTTCCGATGCCATAAAAATGCCGTTGACTAGAATGGCATGAAACTGCTTACAACATCCTTGTATATTATGCTAGCAGGGATGGGGATTCACACAGAGGTTCCAGAGGCTTTGGTGAACAAAGAACAACTGTTCAGACAGGACTCATGGATACAAGACCTGATGAAGGCATTCATTTCTAGAACAACCTGAGCTGCAGTGGGGAAAAGACAGAAGACAGGCCAGCAACAACCGGCTAGAATAATCCCTGCATGTTGTTCGGGACAACTGTCTCTGGGCTTCTAGAAGCATTTGAGCTACCATCTGTTGTTGCTGGAGCTTGCCTCGTGGGCCTTCTAGTAAATAAATGCTTGCTTACATTTTCTGAGATGTGTTAGGGCTCCCTGAAGTCAGTGCCTGTTGCTCTTCTGGCCTCCCTTCACCCAGTTCTTCATAGAATTTTGTATGTTATCTAAAGTCTAACATTAATCCATTTTTAATGCCATGAAATGATTTATCTTGAGCTTTGTAATTGAAATCTTCAAATTATGAACTATTAATAAGGATCTCTCTGAATCTTAATTACTGCCTCAAAAAGAGAGTGGACACTTTAGAAGTTTTTCAACTCTCCTCTTTTCCTTCCCAAAAGCCACCCACCCCCATAATCTTTAAAAAAAAAAAAAAAGGCTGTGAATTTTATTCATGTGGGATCATTCACACCAAGCTACCATAATGTGCAATTAACACTCTAGAAACTGAAAACAGTATTCAGCAAGACAGCTGCATTATCAAAAATGCCAAAGGAGTTTTGAAGGGAGTAATGTGCATGTTAGAATAGGAAATTAATCAGACGCGCATGCACATACATACACAGCAGTGCTGTCTTAAATATAGCTAAGTATGAAAGAATTTTAAATTCTATGTCGGTACCTATAATAAAGATTAATCTCATGGTAGAGAAATGGATTTTTGTGTTTTAAAATTATTAGTTATATGTTTTGCTTATGAAGCAAATGAGGATGTTGGCCAGAGCTGCCTATGACCCCTTCCAACTGTAATATTCTTTAATAATAATCAGTCTTCAATTATATTTTATAAATTTTCCCATTGAAAAAAATACCCTTTCATTTCTCTCTTGCAGTAATCATAGTACTTAACACTCATGCTATTTTCAAAGTGCCTTTCAGAACCCCCCCCCACCCCACACAGCAGAGGTGATCACCCAACTTTCACACAGCACATTAATCATATGTGCATTTACCCTATACTACTTTCTAAGCTTTGGATGCAAAAGAAAGACTCTATAACTGAAATGAACAGAATTTCCCCAGTAGCATTTGGGTAGAATTTTCTTGTCAACCAGCTATAAGTGATTTTAGATGTTTTAAAGCAAGGTTTTTTGATTTTATTTTCAATTAGTCATACCAAGGCATGAAAAAACAGACGTTTATAATAAAATCTTCAGTAGAAACATGAGGATATGGAGAAGTTTTTGTTGAAACTACAGAAAAAAAATCTAAATAACATTCTATCATAAATTACCATGGAGTAGATTTTTATGATACTTGAAGACTTATTTTAAAAGAAAGAAAACCTATGCAGCCTAACAGGTTTAAAGGAAATTGGCATTCCCGATTTAATAATAAAAAGTTGTTATTTCTTGTTTCTATAAATATCATGCCTTATGTCCACTTTGGTTACAGGGGTTTCTTGAGCGGCAGGTGCCTGTAGCAAACCATGTGGACTGATGTAGTAGGAGAACAGTAGTATTTGAGAACTTCAGATAAGAAGGAACACTTACTTGAAGAGGTACATGCTGGCCAAGTTCCAGCTGAGCTGCTTGTTGGTCCCATGGAATAGTTAGTTACACATGAGTGTTCAGAATAAATGGAATGTAGCCATCTTGACGAATGTAACACTGATGCAAAAGGTCCTTAATGAAGATCTCTCATCCGACATACTGCTCTTTTATGTAATGAATTTGTTGTATTTCAAAATACAACAGAAGATAGCCCAGAAGATATAAAAAAAATTTAGGTTTCTCTGGAGTGTTAATTCGGGGTGTGTGTGTAGGGGAGGGGTGATAAATGTTTAAAAAAAAATCAATATCTGTATGTTAATTTAAAGAAAAAAAATTATACAAATTTAAAAGGAATGCAAAAGTTTAGTGTAAGGAAAACCAATTTAAAAGGAAATTCCTGAAGTCAGGATATGCTGTTTTAAAGTTTGTAGAAGTTAATATTCAACCCAGACTGTGCTTATGTTCAGACAGACACAGAGTTGACACAGGATAGTGGCAGGGTTTTGTTAGATCACACTGATAGTGGGAGTAAGTGATGATGCAATCGGAGAGAAATAAAGCTAAAGATATGAATGAAATCAGACCTCAAACTTAATTATTTTTCTTCTTTTTCTTTCTTTCTTTGTTTTCTTTTAAGTTATAGGTGCACAACGAAGGAGAAGCCCCAGTGCACTTGCCATTGAAGTATTTGAAGCACATTTGGGAAGTCATATTTTACAGGTACTTTAGTAAAAAGGAATCTTCTTATGTTTTACCAAGAAAAACACATATGGTTATTATTTTCTTATCATATTTTTAATTGATGAGATGCATCTTATGTTTTATGTTGGACTTCACAAATTCTTATGAATTTGTTTTTTTCTTCCTTTTAGAGAGCCATCCCTTGAGAGAAAATTAATGAGAAAGGGAGGGCAAGTATTATTTGTGCTGTAATAATTTAGATAAATTGCACTATTTAGTTGATGCACAGTGTGTAGTAACTGGCTGTTCCTAGAGTGGTTGTATGTGTATTGTGTTTGTAAGTGAATATATGTGTGTTTCCCCAGAGCTATATATTGTTTTGGAAGAGGAGTGTTTTGTTGTGACAGCACTGTAACATCTTATGTGCCGCCAAACTTCAGTTCTTTGCTTGAGTTTGTATTTGTTAAATGCTTCCAATCCTAATGTTTGCCTCCCCAAATTTGAAAATATCCTAGGGTGATTGTTTTATAATCTACATGTGGGTAAAGAAGATAAATAATAATGGATTTTGCCAGTGAACTTCATAATGAATGATTTGCAGGTTTCTAAGATAAAACAGCAGTCCCATAGCTCTGAAGTTCAGCTTGTCACTTAGTCACTTATTACATTGGTTCAACACCTCTCCCTCCATCCATTCTTGTTCCTGCTTCCAGATAAATGTTGTCATGTGCAGACTTTTAACTCTGAAAGATATTTTTAAGTGGAATTGAGAAGCAGGCTTGCTTAGGAGGTCCGCATGGCCTGTTGTGATGAGAGCAAGTGCTTATGCTCCCCTTAATAGATAGAATGGCAAAACAAAGGAGCCCTTGACTTGTTCCACCAAAACCAAATCAACTGATAGTCAGAAGATGGTAGAAAGGAATATTACACTAGGGAGGTGTTCCCAATTCCTTCCTGAGAAAAACCAGTTCATGGTAAAGTCCCCATAGTTCTCCTGCTCCTTTATTGGTAGTATCAGAATTGTCCAGCACTTGTGTCAGGGAGACGTTCTTGAACCTCAACCTGGATCTACCATATGGAGTCTATGGGTCAAGTGAAGCAACTTGTGATTTTCTTCAACCTTCAGAAATATTTTGATGATAAGGAAGATCTAAGAAATCACAAATCACACTTATAAATTTAAGGCCCTGAAATGTCTTATTTTGTTTTTTGCTTATTCTATTTCTAGTTTTCACTGGTATCTGTTATTATTTCAGGACAAATGTTTCTTGAGCCACCTTGAGAGATGATATTCTAATATATACAGAAAATTTTGAGTTGCCTTTACAATGACCTTGGATTAGTTTTAAGATACATATTTCATTATAGATCTTCAAATTTCTATGTTTTTCTTTCTTATAGATACTTTGTTCAGGATCTCCAGGATAATATTTGTGTGGACCAGGAAGGGATATTATTAGATTCCTGTTTATATTCTGAAGCATTAAGTCCCAAGACCTAGTCAGTGAAAACAGTGGTTCAAAGAGTAGCCCTAGGTTTTTATTCTCTGAATTCCATTTGGAAATTATGATCCCAAAGATCTGTAGAGAAAGCAGCTTAGGAGTTATAAGAATTTAAAACACTTAAGAGCTTGAGTGGACTACAATTCTGTATAAAAGTATAATATAGAAGTAAATAAATATAATATAAAAATAAAATAAATAAATAATACATATATGGCTGGAGAGAGAGCAGTTAAGTCACTTGTCTGCAAAGCCAAAGGACCCAGGTTCAATTCCTCAGGACCCATGTAAGCTAGCTGCACAAGGTGGTACATACATCTGGAGTTTGTTTTTAGTTGCTAGAGGCCCTGGCATGTTCATTCTGTTTTTTGATCTCTCTCTCTTTCTCAAATGAATAAATACAATATAGGTTGGCTAGTCTAAGTACCCATTCAATATTATGCTTTACTGAAAGACTAGAGAAAATGAAAAGATACTGTTAACTTTTCTACATTTTTGGGTTGATCACTCTGTCCTTAGATCCCACACTTTAAGAGATGTCTAGAGAGCTGGATATCAACAGACTGTTGAGAACATGAAGCAGAAATCAGGTTGTATGAAGAATGGTAAAGAGTCTAGAGAAGTTGGAGAACGCATGACTTAAAATGGACAAAAATGCCTTTTTCTGTATAGTTGAAGAACTCATTTAAAATTAGAAATATTAAGTTTATTATATTTGCCTTCAGAGTATAGAAAAAGACAGGAATAGGTACAGATTAAAGATAAAAAAAATACCTTCACACAATAAAATTCCTGGACACATCTGGTCAAATTTGGGTTATGTTAAGAGCTATTGGCTTTGAAGGAATATATAGGTGACTTGGCTTATATGTTTTTAAGAAAGTAAGACATTCAAGCATATTTGAGATGTAAAATCCTGAAATTGCCATGGAAACTAGAACTTCTAATATCATTCGACTTTAATACCAATGATTATGAAGTGGAGGAACTACATATTGTTGCATACGGAAGTATATAGTATAGCACTGAATTCATGATTTTAAATAAGGTCTGTAGGCAACCTGAAATCGAGTGGTTGCAGTAAGAAGAGCCTCCTTTAAGCTTGCTAATTAGGTATATATCCTAGTTTATAAGCAAATCTCTGAGTCTATGAATTCTTAGCCGTACCATATTCAACAATATTGAACAATGTATCATTTTTCTTTCTACAAGTATAAGATGACTTTCTACATCTAGTTTCTGAAATGTCCTTGGTAAAATTGGGTTGATTCATAGGGCTAGAGATAAATTCTTCTTTTCCACCCATCCTTCTTAACGTCCCTTCACTTGCAAGTATTTGATAAGTTCTGCATGGTTGACTAGATGATAGGTATGGACTGTGGCCTCATAGTTCCTAGTCAATCACCATCCCACCAAACTCAAGTATTCAGTATGAATACAAAATAAACTATATATGGCTGCTGTCTTTGATTTTGGTAAAGAGTAACCAGGAGGCATCATAAAGTAAGAAACATCATGCTGGTCAAACAGTAGAGCTCTGAAAGAGCATGGCTCTGATATACCTATAAAACATCAAAGATGATATCTCCAAGTTGCTGATGAATGGATAGTTTCTTGGATGAAGAAAATGTAATATTATTCCATTCAAAGAGAACAGGGGAGCAAGTAGTTGTTGATCTTGTATTGGGAACTGTTAAGATTTGTTATATGATAGCCATTTCACATGTCCAGGAAACACATGAAGTAAAGGTGGGAGAATTATAGGAACCATATGTCATAGGCCCACTGAGGTAACTCAGTAGGTGCAAGTTTGTTTCTCTAGTGATGAGACTGTGGAGATTTGCATGCAGGATATGACAAGGGGAGGGATTTTTAATCAAAATATATTATGTAAGAAGTCTCAATTACCAGAGCCTGATAGAAATAGACCATTTAGGAACTTGTTACAATGGCTGCAAAAGAGAAAGCAAAGACTATCTCTAAAGTAAAGCTCTGTGAATAGACAGGCATATATAGAATTGAAACAATGAAGTAGAGATGAAAGTCTAGGGAGTGACAGGGTTCATAATGAAAATCCTCTAGATTAAAATAACTAGCTATCTGATGATCCTCTTACCTGAGAGAACTTGAGAGGCATAGTCTCTCAAAAAGAAAAGTTGATAAGAGGTGAGGAGTGAAAATCCCAGATTTAGAGCAATATTGAGCCTAAGGCTGAAAATCAGGCTGTGAATTATAAGTCATTGGTGCATAGATGAATAATATTCAAATCAAAGTGAATTGAAGATCTGGAGAAATGATGTGGAGCAAAGAGGAGGCGAAGGAAAGACATCCCTGGGGAATGTCGTTATTCAAGAGGCAAGGAGAAGATGAGAAAAGAAAACAAAATGAAGCAGAGGAAACTATAGGATTTGGATTAGCTAGAGGAAAATACGAATACATGGGCACTATGATTATGAGTATTTTCAAACTGAAAATGCTAAGACTTAAACAACTCACGCTCACATGTGTATTTAGTAAAAGAACTGAATCTGAACCTAGGACGCTACCCCAAGGTTAAAATAATTAATTCACTATTAATGAGAATGGACAGTTTGAAAAATAATAAGCGGAAGAAAGATATTTATGGTTAGAAAGAACAGAATAGGAAATGGACTTAATTTGGGAGTAAAGGAAAGGTTGGTTCAAAATACCCATGTGAGGTTGAGGAAATACCTGTTACTTCAGTCTACCATATGCTAAACTTTTACTGTAACATATACCAAGTACCTCTTGGAGTAAAAAAGGGCTCTTTTATGATGTGCCCATGCTGTCAAGACAATATGGGATTTGTTGTATACACTAACTAGCTGTATACCCTTTCAGAAAAACTAAGGAAAGTTGATGAAGTCTCTTAAAATTTGATCAGATTTCCATTAAAAAAATAAAACTATTAAGCTTCTCTTTGGAAGCAAGCGTAATAGTTTTGTTGGATGGCTCAGTATCCACATACTTTAGCAAGGCCAAGATCAAGGACTGCATATCTGTTTACCTTGGGGCCACCTTCCACACAGCAGCCTCACTTCTCATTGTGACCACTGTGATAGTCTCAATGAAATGTGGTTTTTCAAGCATGGATGTCAGTACAGACATCTTTTCCAGGAGGGTTGTGGGCTCAAGGAATGTCAGTCCTATAAATGCAAGGCTATGAAGTATGCCTATTGTGCCTGAGAAAAGACATGTTAATGCCTTTAACTTTTATAAAGTAAATTACTTTTATAATGTAAATGGAAAGCCAAGGGGTCAAGACTGAATACTATCCATTTTGTGGCGGGTTTAGTAAAAATCTAAGATCTTCAGAACATCGTTACATCTAAACAAGGTATACACCTATGATTAAGCAGATTTCAGTCCTGCTTTAAAAGTTTTCTTGTGGCATTGTTATTTCTAAAAAACACACAAATGGCAGTTATTTTTACTTTCTCAATGCAGGGCCCATATAGATGTTTATTATTTTACTGCACTGAAATTAACAAAACACAAAATGATAATATAAATATCATATTTGCAAGTCATAAAATTAACTACTATAATGGCTTTCCCTTAGGTGCCAGAATTACGGATGGAACACTTTGATTATTTGCATGCCCTTAGCAGAAGGGTCTACTTTATTCACTCAGTAAATAATGTTTATGTAATTATTATATAAAGTTGTCATACTGCTTTTGCATACTCCGTATTAATGATACTATACTCACCTTGCAGGTGTTGAAACAATCAAAGCTATTATATGAAGTATTTCTGGTCCTGTTTTTGGGTTCATTTTTAGAATATCATTTCAAATATATATGTGTGTGTGTATTACTCAGAATAGATAATACATGATATTACTAAAAACTACTATATACTTATAATAAGTGACAAAAATATCGTCTGCTTTAGATTATAAAACAAAATTTTGGGCTGGAGAGATGGCTCAGCAGTTAAAGGTGCTTGCTTGCAAAGCCTAATAGCTCAGGGGTAATTCCCTAATATCCACATAAAGCCAGATGCACAAAGTGGCATGTGGTTCTGGAGTTTATCTGTGGTGGCAGGTCCTGGCGACCATACTCACTCTCTCTCTCTGCCTCTTTCTGTCTGTCTCTCAGATAAATAAAAATATTTAAAAAACAAAACAAAAAATTTGAGTTGGATCAATTAATGTAAATACTTACATGTTCATATGAAAATAATACAAAATGCACATTTATTACTTATTTTAACTAAGTTTTGGAAGAACAAAAGAAATTCTATAAGAAATGCCATAAATTATAGTATATGTGTATTCATTTTGTGATTGGCTGTCCTATATAAATCCTACTATGCATGTATCAATGATACTGCAGTTTTTTTAAATTTCATACATAAGGTATTGTTTCCATTGCTTTTAGCACATTCAAAACCCCAAACTGAAAGTTACCTCTAGAGGTAGATATTTGGAGGGAGGCATTAAAAGAATTTCCAGGGCCTAAGAAGATAGTTTAATGGTTAAAGTTGCTTACTAAGAAAGCCTGGGCCTGAGTTCAATTCCCAAGCAACTCTTATAAGCGAGACATAAAACATGGTGTGAGCTTCTGGTGTTTGTAGGGGCAAGAGACTCTGGAATCTTCCACAAACAATAAATAAATAAAAATTTAAAAAATAGAATCTTCATAACATACTAGGATGTTGTAGCAGCTCAGGTTCTCTGAGAGTAGCTTAGAAAAGGCTCAGGTGAATGGTTGTGCTCTTGCCTGTCTGCTCCAGTCTAGTGAAATGATTCTTTCTACAAGAATAATTTATCAGAAAAATTAAGTGTGCAAGACCAGCATATAGCCTATAGTAAGGATGCTGCCATAGCTGTTTCATTAAGATATGAAGTCAGGCTGGGCGTGGTGGCACACACCATTAATCTAAGTACTAGGTAGGCAGAAGTAGGATTGCTGTGAGTTCAAGGCCACCCTGAGACTACATAGTGAGTTCCAGGTCAGGCTGAGCTATAGTGAAACCCTACCTCAAAAACCAAAAAAAAAAAAAAAAAGGAAGATATGAAGACAACAGGATTGAAGATCTACATGAGTATGATGATGCATGGTATCACAGCCTCAATGGACTATCCACTTTTATTTGTGCTTAACATCTTCAACCATGGACTAGAGTGGAAGTGTCTTTTGTTCTGTTTTGTTCACTTTTTGGAAGAAGCTATTATGGATCAGATTTAGAAGAATATCAGAATTTATGTTTTTATTATTTATCATTTTAAGATTGGATAATAGAATTCAATAGTATTATTAGTTGGTCCATATACTATTTTGATCTTAAGGAACTGTAAGAATTGTTAGATACATGAGAACATGTGGGTTCTCTGTCAGAAAACACACACACACACACACACACACACACACTCACATATGAAATTTATTATGGTTTAAGTACTGATAGTACTACTCCAGCCCCAAAGTCCATCCAGTTACAGAGAACAAAACTGAGGACTCTGGTGGAGAACATATCCTGGAAGTATATGCCAAAGGAACAACTTTTAACAATAATAGAGGAGCAAGGTACAAGAATGCCAAAACTTTCATTGGCTACTTTAATCTCATTCACTGGAGGAAGTTAAAAGGCTGGTTAGTACAGTTCACCTGAGCAAAGGAAAGTTACTATACCAAAACATGTCAAAAACAAATATAAAAATACAAATTATTATTTTATTAAGAAGTTGCCTAGTTAATATTCCTTCTTCTCCTGATGGTAATGTTCTCACAAAGACGTGAGAGTGATTAAGTATATCTTCTGTTTTATTGATGAATTAGAATTTCAGCCTTATTAATGTTATTGAAACTTGTAAGTATAAAAGAAATGATCTCTAAGAAGTTACATCATCTTATTCCTGATGACTCTTGTTGGTAAAATGGAATCTTGCTGGGCATGAGTGCTCAAATGCAATGATTTCAAATCCTATCAGCCTCTGGATTAATTCCGTTAGTAGTGAGGAAGGGGAGAAAGGTGAATGACCTTAGAGTTTGATATGATCTAGAATAGTAGGAAAATGCAAAACTAAATATAGAAAAAGAGAAAGTTAGTGAATATATTTGCATATGCAAATTAGCTTAATTGATACTGCTTGCCTCTACAGGGATTTTTCATTACAAACTGGAGTGCTACATTGTTCAGCTCATATTGAGTAATTTAGTAACTAATGAGACCAGTTTGCACTAATTTGCATATGATAAATGAGCTTAATTGCAGTAAATAACTTGGAGGCATAATTACTTAATTTTCCTGTGTTGCACGGCTTTTAAGTTCACGTATGAACAACTCAAGATAATTTTGCATATTTAAATTAGTTGCTTTTAAATTTTCTTGAACAAAATAAAAAGGAGCACACCTTATCAATTGAGCTGTAAAACAATCGAAAGTAAGGGTTGCAATATTCCCATTTAAAAAGAAAGAATAGGAAAGAAAAATCAGGAATTTCTTAAGTCTCCTGTTTGCATTTTCACCTCAAACAAGATATTGGCTTGGTGTTTAGGAAATTGTTTTTAATGTTGAAAGTTAATTTACAACTTATATTAGCAACTGGCCTGGGTTCCGGGATTTGAATTAGTAACAACTTTTGATACGAGGTGTATGAAAGAGGTGATGTATGACTGTTATCTAATTTCACAGTGGTCAATTGCTTCTCCCATGTGGAGGTACAGTTCATCTCTGCTGCTGACCTCCATGAAGTTGGCCTCATGCGCCAGCATTTGTTTTCTCAGCATTTGGATGTCTACTTGCTGAATTGCTTTTCATGGGTAATTTTCATGTGCTTGACCTAGGATTATCCCATTGATCTTTGTGCTATCTAAGGAGCATGTTGTACCAAAGTCTCTATTCTCAAAACTAAAAACAGTACTACTCAGAGTTGATGGCAAACCATTATTTCATGACTGATTTTTTAAAATGGCATTTTGGGGGTGAAAAAAGTGACTTATTACTCAAAACTAACAGTCCACATGAAAATCCTATGTATGATGAGAAAATATATGGCCTACAAATTCAAGGCCTGACATACACACAAAAAACATCATTGTTGCTTTAAGTCACTGTTTATAAAAACAAAAGGGGACATTACAGTTATTCATTTTCCTAAATTTAATATAAGCTTTCTATGTTTTTCAGAGATAGGCCAGAATAAGTACTAGTATTAATATATTTGAAAGTATAGTTTTCTTAAGTGTGTGAGTGTGTGTGTAATATGCATGTGTGTATGCTCTCATTGAGATTTAATTTCTTACTAACATGGAAAATACAGTAGTCGATGTTTACCTGCACCTGTGTTGTGAAGGCTGAGAAACTTCTACTACGCCTGTCCCTGGTGTTGGGTCATCTAGCATGGTGTCCAGGTTTTGAAGAAATATGTTATTACTGGTCAGGGGCATTTTCAATATAGAAATATGAAGACATTGTGAATAAAATTCTCTCAGATTGAAAGGATTAATTTCCATTGAACACAAAAAAATGATGTACATTAGTAATATTGGTATTTGATAGAATATGCTAGTTTAGAAGAAAATATTGAGAATTTGATAGTTCATATGTATTTTTACCCCAAATGATGATCTTTCTCTTAACAAAGGCTTTATCTCTAAATTTAGAGACAAATAGAAAAGTAGAGCTTATGATGGGACTCCAGAATCAAATTTTCCTTTAGACTAAAATGTAACTTGTAATTATTCTTCTTATATTTTATAATAGCAATTGCTTAGAAAATAGGAATAATAGCCAATAAGAATTCCAAAAGAGTTAGAAGTTAAAGCAAGTTATCACCCATTTCTATAAATTATGTTAGTAGGATATTGAAGAATATATATGAATCTCCCTATGCTTGCTGCAGAAAATCCATTATCTGTCATGTCAGAAAGCATACCATTCCACATGGGGATCAGAAGGAAGAACTTCTTCAGAGGAATTTTTGGTTAAAAAAATATGCAGTTCTATATCAATCTGGAATTTAGGTACCTCACTAGCTTTGGTTTGAGAATAAACATATGTCACTATTTACTGAGAAAAACTGTAAGAGATGTGGGAAGGACAAGTATTTGAGGTAAGTACTCATGTGGAAGAAAAGTGTGGTTATTTGGCCAACTAGTGGATTGGGACTTTCCAGTCACAAACCTAATTGCATCAGGGGGCCAGGCTCTAGGAAAATGAGGCAACAAATCAAAAAGCACTAAGTTCAGTTTAGCAAGTATTTAGTGAGAGGTAATATGCATCAGAGTGGAGAAAATACTAGGATATCAAAATGACTCATAGTTTTGCCTCTTGACATCCCCACTGGGTAAAGATGACCAATGAGACCAGCATGGTTGTATGAAACAGGCTACTTGGCTGTTGAGTTAGTTTCCTCTGGATTTGAATTCCTGCTCTTAGTTATATGGACTTGGGGAAGCTATTTAAACTCTCCAAGTCTCTTTTTCCTCAACCTAAAATGGAGATGTCAACACCTCCTACTTGATAGAGTGCTAGACAAATCAGATGAGTTGCTATACAAGGTTCCCTCTTTAGATGAGATATACCACACGTTCTGAATACATAGTATTTGGTCAAGAATGGTTTGCTGCAGAAGAGACTGACCCTTAGAAACAATGGAAAGGCATCAAATCATACAGTTTAGGGCCACTTGCAACTATTGCTGTGACTGCAGACTCACAAAGTTTCATGCATTTCATACAACCTTTTAGGTTTTGGTATTCATGTGGGAATCTTGAAGTAACTGTAGATCATTGATTCACTCAGACACAATGCATGCTTTTAGCATGTTCACATTTGGCAGAGATTAGGGGAGGGCAAAAAAAGAGAAACAATATTATGATCAGGCAGGGGTTGGGGACAAACTAATAAGATATTTTTTTCAATGTCATAAATATCTTTAATTCTTTCTTGGCCACTGAGAGTTGGTGAATAATTTGGAGATGAAAGTGAGGTAGAAAGATGATTAGTCTATCAATCTTAAAAAAGGACAGAGGTCTTATAAAGTTTTATGTCAAGTATAACTATATATATAATTTTCTTATTTGTATGTTTTATTATACATTTCTGGTAGTGTATACATATATTTGCAGATCTTTGCCACAAGATAGTGTTCTTCTTGGTTTTAAAATACTCAATATATACAGACATCATTTTATTATTACTTACCTCAGCTCAGAGTGTCATGGAATAAGGTGATATCAGCCAGCTGTCATTAACTCTGAACTCAAAATCCAGTTCATTGTGACTTGCTGTTTAACCCCTCTATCTCTAGTACTTAAACCTCTTTTGAGGATCATTTGGATTTGAGAAAGGACTGGGAGTAGGTTAGTGATGTGTCTCACATTAAGTAGATAGCAGGCATCTATGAGTATTTATAAACATTAGTATTCTGCAAAAGGCATTGGGGAAAGTCATCTAGAAGAATAAAATCAAACTTATTTGAAGATATTAAAAATCTATAAATACAATGAGAGTTAAATTAAACATATAATTGAACAATCACACTATAATGTTACATCTACAGTCTACCTCACTAGTTGTATAAAGACGGAAATCTATTATAGACAAATCTTCCATAAGTAGGTATGGTGTGTGTGTTTGTTCAAATTCCCTTCTTTCTTACTGAACAAGTGGGAAGAAGGAAGGTTAATTTTTTAAAATTACATAAGGGCCGAGGAGATGACTTGCTGATTAAGTGTACATCCTGCACAAGCGTGAGGGTATGAGGGGAACCTGAGACCACCCAAGTTCAAATCTCCAGTGCTGTGTTCCCCCCACAGGTAGTGCTGAGGAAGGACCAGGCCCTCTGGTTCCTCCCAAGGGCTTGAGGAGGAGGGTGGGTGTCAATGGCCAGGAACAAACCACAGAGCCAGGAGTCTTGTTGAAGCAGGAACTCACTTTATTGTTACAGGCAGTTGTTTATATAGCATTGAGAATGAGGGTGGGGATTTTAGGATGGTGGGAGAGGTAAGGGCCAATAGTACACCGCGACTTTTGAAATGATTGGTTCTAGGCGCATGAGCGCGGGAATTTTAACTCCTACGCGGAAATAGCAAGCCAGAGGCCATTTGCGCATCCTGCTGAGTCATAGCTGGCCAGAGGCAGGTCACCAAACTTTAGCTAGGCTCAGGAAGTTCCACTAGGCCTCACACCCGGGCCTCTCAAGGCCCAACACCCCAGAACCCATATAAATAACTAGGCATGTCCACATACAACTATAGTCCCAGTCCTATGAGGAGTGAAGCAAAAAAGTGTTGGGGCTACCAAATGGCAAGCTCAAGAATCTGGTAAGGACTCCATCATGGGGAAAAACTAAGGGTTGGTGAGGGAGGGGACACCTGACATTGTCCTTGCTACTGCAGAAGAGCCCACGAGGAACAGCATCAGCACACGCATGTACATACACTTCCCACACACACATACATACCATATACTGTACCACACATATTATGTATACACAAAATATATAGAAAAATAAACATGGAAAAATTTAAACCAGGTACTTGACTTTCTATAAATAACCAGAATTGAATTGTGATCCTTGCTCCTGGCATCAGGTGGGAAGAGCAGCTGAATACATTACGAATAGCTTTCTTCCTCTGAGCCTGCTGTAGGTGGTACTGAACCCATCAGTGGCTACAGAAAATCAAATTCCGCAGTGAGGAAGGCATATAGGAATAGCTGGGGACAGGAGAGCGTTAAGACTTGCTTCCCAGATCTACTTCTACCACCCCAAAGTCCATACATGCACCTCTGTGCTGGTCCAGGAGCTGGGTCACAGGTGACTGGCCACTCAGTCTCCAGCTGTTTATATTACTGTTGCTGGCCTCTTGTGAATATCACTTACTAGACATTTCCAGTTCAGAATCTGATGATTACATTGCACAGTAAGGAATCCATGGGATAGGGCTATTTTGTGACAGTGCAATAGAATGCTTTAAAAAAAAAAAACAAATAAATGGCATACCATTTTTCTTTATCTCTGTTGAGAAAGTGTAACATTATAAAGGGCATTCGTGCAATTATGGTACGTGTTCATTGTTTGAGATCAGTGGAATATGTAAGTAGTGGCCAAATACACACCCACTAGAACCTGGTCAGATCACTGGGCAAGATAGCTGCTGAAGGGATAGTCTGGTCAGAGCAGCTCTTTTCTCACTGTTAAAGGCATAAAAAGTGCAGCTGACCCTTGAGGTCAACAGAAAAATGCCCTCTGAAATAATCCACTCTCATACTTCATTTTTGAGTGACACAATGATATAGTAAATTTTATCTGCTGTAGAGATTAGATGAAGGGTAGAATTGACCTAAAGAAACAGAAAATTCTTTTTTATTTTGTAAGTGGGAAGTCAGTGAATTCTACATAAATACAAAGGCAAATGATAATATCTATGACTATTTTAATTGCATCTTTAATCCATAAGGATAGTTCAATGACATTTTAAATTATACTTTTAGAATTGTAGTCACATAGGAGATAAAACTCAGTAACTATTTAATAATGCATAGTAAGATCAACTGTATCCTCTCTTGAGATCACATTTAGGTGGAGTGAATGTAAAAGCCCAATCCTCAATTTAGACAATATTTAATCTTCAGAAGTCATTGTTGGGTCTTTCTAAATATTAAAGCATCCCCTCTGCTCCTTTGAGTTGGCACCTGTCTCTACTGAGCAAATAAATTCACTGATCTGCATCTAAGCTGCATATATATATATATATATATATATATATATATTTAAACCAGGAATTGGATTGTTGTAGATCAAACTGTTGTCAGGACTGGAAAGTCATTAATCAGCATCATTAGTAATTAAAATCATTTAATTTGGTTTTACTCTGAGACTACAATCTAGTCAGGTTATTTTGGTGAGGAGAGGCATGGTAGACTGACTCTCTAAAGGTCCTTATCTGCCAGTAACTGATGCATCTGAGAGTTGAACTCTGAGGTGGAAGTGAGAGTGACAAAGAAGGGGAGTATAGCGAAATATTAGGCAATAAATTATTTTACAGTCAAAGTTTTTCAAGTGACATACTTTAAGCTGTGATTCAAATGAAAGCTAGAGGACATCCACTTTTGTTTAATAAAGAAATATTTGCCCTGAGCAGAAGACAACATTTTAAAGCTTGTCATTTCATTCCTAGGAAAGCATTTGAGGAAAATGACATGGCTCAGCTCTGTTTGCTGACCATTTTGCTATCTCCTGCTGAGACTTGCCATTTCCATAGCCAGTGGGCTGTACTGAACCAGACAGAAGCAATAGATCATTAACAGAAATGGAGACATGGGGCGGCCTGCAGAGAGAAAGCAGAGGAAAATCATTTGGGGCCACATCAACCAAAATACATCCAACAGAATCTGATGCAACTGTGCTTTGTGGTGTTAGCTTGACTTGGAGAAAAGTTTGAGGAGCTTTAAAAAGCACAAAATACCTCCTCCACAAATTCATGACTGTCATGAAAATAGAGGTGCAAAAAGATGCTTGCTTCTACATGCCACCTTTGCCCCTATTGAAAATAACTGCTTAAGATCCATTTCATTAAAAATATCCTGATGCTCATTTCCCACTGACACCCCATTAACCCTGAGACCTTTAATACATAGCACTAATCCAAAGTGAGATTATATTATTTATTTCAATCAATAGCTAAATTATTAGATTGTGTCCTTAGAGATCCTTTTGGATTATTGTAATTAGGAGGTGGAGTTGAAAGGACAGACATATTTTGCCACTGAGCTCTCTGTCCATCACACACTCACACACACACACACACACACCTTAGTTTTCTTTCTTTCATTGCCTTTCCCCCTTTTTTCTTCCCTTATGGCCACTTTATAGCTCCTGGACCTCTACTGACTCTTCATCTACCTTACATAATATCTAAAAATTTGAAGCTAGGATCTGCATAAGAAAGAGAACGTGTGGTAATTATCTCTCTGAGCCTGAGCTATCTCATTTAGTATAATAATTTGTGTCCTGTCCATTGTCCTACAAATTTCATAATTTCATTTTTCTTTACAGCTGAATAAAACTTCATTGACACACATACTCAATACCAGTACTCAAGTCAAAAAAGAGAACTAATTACCAATCCATTTGAAATTTTATTCATTGTCTACAAAATTCAAGTCAACTCTACAGTCTCCTCTTAAATGTTGACTAGCTTCACTTGTATTTATATACCTTTTGTATGGAGAGGTTGCTCTATTCAACATCAGAGCAGTTGGCTAGTTTGGTTAGGGTAGGAAAGAAAAGTACAAACCCTGTATAGTGAGATTAAATAAGCATTCACAGCCAATTATGTGAGGCTTACCAAATTCGGTATTATAGTATTGTGTTATTTCTCTCAATTTGTAACATATTTCAATATTCTTGCCTAGAATTAAAGAGACAGAAGAGGAGAAAATATCTAAAATTCCAGTGGTTGCATTTGAAATAGAATTAGATTGTCCTATTACTCATATTTTGAGAGATCCTCCTGCTTAGCTGTATATGAGCATATTTATGGTTTTATTATCTTTTTTTATTTTTGTTGGTATGTGATATAAAATGGCTGTATGTATGTCTTAGGTGTCTTACTGTATTGTAAGCATCTTGAAGACAGGAATTATGTCTTGATCCTAGTTCTGTTGTGCTCTTAGTAGCTTTTCAGTCCATTTGTAGAATTCATTTGAGTTTGTGTGGAACTTCACATGGATTGGTCATTAGTGGTCCCTTTTGTCTTGAGTACTGGTATTAAGAGGTCAGTGGCATGGAGAAATTCCAAGGAGTATCATTGTCAGCTGAAGAAAACATTTACATGCTGAGCTCTTGGTAGGGTTAATGCATTATGTACACAAGTCCCCATGCATCAATGTGAGAATGCCCTTCTCAGCCAGGAGGTCATTACAAAAAACACAATCCCATCATAATGTCATTTTCCCCTTAATTTTCTGATTACTTACATTTGGCTTGGTCCTAATTATGAATACCTTTAATTGCTTTATCACAGTAGTGATTAACTGTGCCCAAGTCAAACCTCTTTGAAAGAAAGAACAACCCTTTCTGAAGGCGTCACATAAGCATACCAAGGAAAAACATTAGACAAAAGGCTAGAGGTTTTCCATCTTCCAGAAGGCTGAATGGTCTGCCAACTTTCATATCTTAGGGAATGCCTTTGGAAGAGACATAGGACTATTTTTCATTTGAGGGTTTACAGAACTGGAACTCAACCCTCTAAATGTTCCTTTTTCTAGTATATTATAGTCCACTGTACTTTCAGCATTAATCTTTCTATCAGAAGAAATATTTGAAATAGCATACATGCCAGCTGTTCTCTAACAAACAAAAAATTCTAAATAAACTTTGAGATCTACATGATATTCCTAAAGGGATACATGGTTGTTCTTGCTTTATTTTCCATTTATGTGTAAATGGAAATGATTAAATTTTTTCATGTTTCATGAAAAGTTAAACACATCACTTATAAGTTATTTTTCACTAAAAAGCTTGGTAGCAATCATATACATTTTAAGCAATATTTGAGAGGTGATATTTGAAAATCTGGTTTCATTTTATTTCTAAGTAAAGACATCAAATTTAGGACATAAAACAAGTAAAGCTTTGAGATTTTGAATATTAATTTTTTATTTCAATTTTCTTTCTATAAAATAGATAGATTCTTAGATTATATTTTCAGATTGAAACATTTTAAAGTAAGTGCACAATATCATTTAATATTTATTTGTGATTATTGTAAGGTATACCATGGTACTGCCTTATATAAATCTCATATTTATTTTTTAGTTTTTGTATCACAGTGACATCTATTACCTAGGGATCTAATTGATAGAGTTCTTATCATTTTCATAAAGTTCATTTCCTTCCATTCTCTCCCTCTAAGGCCTGAACCACACATTGCTGCTCGTTGTAGAGCAATTTCTACCCACCAGTGAGGGGTAAGCATGGTCTGGATAAGGGGGGTCTTTACTTTGGGAAAGCCGGCACCGATGAGCAGGAGGACACGTCACTGTCAATTCATTATCAAGCCATCCTTCCTCCCTCGAGGATGCCTTTGGCATTTTTAATCTTTGATGATTCACACTTGCCAAGCATCTCTTTTTCTCATTTTGTTGCTCCCAATTGGAAGGAAAATAAAAATTCATCCAGTGGTTCATTTGCAAAAAAGCAAGTAAAGAGAGCTGATGTGAGGTGATGACCCACCATTTTTTGGTGGGAGCAGTGTGGGGAGGAAATTCTTGTGACATATACTATTCCTAGGCTACAGGGAAAGTACCTAGAATCAGAGAAACCAGACACAAATCATCTTCCCTGGTACATTTTCTTTCTGTGAAAATTTTCTCTGCTGGAAATTTGATGCATATCAATATAAGGTTGCCCCATAACATTGAAAGACACTGTGGCCTATATGATTATTCAGTGGAGTTTAAAAATACACCCAGTAATTAAGAATTGAAGAAATAAGATCTGTCCTGCTATGCTTTAGTGCCTGAAAGTGGTATATCAGGTGAGTTCCCAGCGTGCTGCGATGTAAGGTGATCATCTGGTTTACTGTTTTCAAACACACTGCTGACGAGACAGTGCCGGTGAGAACAGGGTGGGAGCAGATGAGCCCCAGCAGTGCAGCAGTGCAGCAGTGCAGCAGTGCAGCAGTGAAGCAGTGCAGCAGTGAAGCAGTGAAGCAGTGAAGCAGTAGGGTCTAGCAGGACACTCACCTGTGGGGCCCGCGAAGCAAAACTGACATCCAGATGCCAGGGCTTTGGATATCTTCTGAGTTGCACATGGGGGCCCTACATCTGCTCAGGTTATGCCACCAGTCAATGTCCAAATGGACACAACTGCCATAGCATGACTAGGCAAAGGCATGCCTCTATGACTGGATTTTTTTTTTTTTTTTTTGCTAAGATGGCTATAAAAAGCAGGGAGACTGGCACTATGAAAGCCAATTTTCAGAGGAGCAACTGCTCACTTGAAGTGATATGTTTTAGAACTAACAATGACTCATTTCTAAATGTCCACTATCAGAGAGAGGTTGTGCTAGTGAAGAGTATAAGTGAGTGCACACATGAGCACATTTTAATTTATGATTTTAGCACCAATATAATAGCATTCACAAAAAGTTAGGACCAAACAACTTTGGTCAATGGTTTAAATCAGTATACAGTGAAAAAAAATTTGATATGCTGTCATAGAAACTTGGTTGAAAAATCTACTAAGACAAACTTTTTGTTGATGTTTTTTTTTAAACCTGAAAATAAGAATAGAGATTTGAGTCCATAAACTAGTATTGGCCCTTTAGAAAGTATTCTTTCTTTTTTTTTTAAATTTTTTTTGTTCATATTTATTTATTTATTTGAGAGTGACAGAGACAGAAAGAGGCAGATAGAGAGAGAGAGAGAGAGAATGGGCACGCCAGGGCTTCCAGCCACTGCAAACGAACTCCAGACGCGTGCGCCCCCTTGAGCATCTGGCTAACATGGGTCCTGGGGAAGAGAGCCTCGAACCGGGGTCCTTAGGCTTCACAGGCAAGCGCTTAACCGCTAAGCCATTTCTCCAGCCCAGAAAGTATTCTTTCTTATCTCTTCATAATGCTTCCAACAGAAAGCCAAATATTTCCACATGAACAGTACATGTTTTCATCTCTTACCCTCCCCAGAATGCCTTAAAAAAGACAAGAGTGAAGGTTATAGCTTGATATCATCTCAGGTTGATATCTTGAATAGCAATTACCAATAAACAAGTGCATGTATTGGGGTCCAATTCATATATCTGCTTCCTTCAGTTTTACACACTTGTGTAATACCCTATCTTTATTAAAATCACCAATTCTGGGCTTGGGAGATGGCTTAGCAATTAAGCGCTTGCCTGTGAAGCCTAAGGACCCCGGTTCGAGGCTCAGTTCCCCAGTACCCACGTTAGCCAGATGCACAAGGGGGCGCACGCATCTGGAGTTTGTTTACAGAGGCTGGAAGCTCTGGCGCGCTGATTCTCTCTCTCTCTCTCCCTCCTTCTCTCTGTGGCTCTCAAATAAATGAATAAACAAAAAAATAATAATAAATCACCAATTCTTTTTCTTTCTTTCCTCGTTTCTTTCTTTCTTTTTTTAATTTTTTTTAAGGTAGGGTCTTGCTCTTGCCTAGGCTGACCTGGAATTCACTCTGTAGACTTAGGATGGCCTTGAACTCATCATGATCCCCTTACCTCTGCCTCCCAAGTGCTGGGATTAGAGGCGTGTGCTGCCATGCCCAGCTTTAAAATTACTAATTTTGATGAATAGCAAACTCATCATAGGAAAAGGAATTTCTAAAATATTTGTTCTTTCCTATTTTACCCTTTTTTGGGAACCAATAGTTTTGGAAATTTTTGTTAAATTGCCATGCTTCTTCTAGTTTATCATTATATTTGCTTTCAGTGTGTTAAGAAACATTTATTAAGCTTTATACATTGTTATAAAGCTCACACATTTTTGCAAGATAATATATAACAGTCATTGATATTAATGAGAGCGAGGTGGATATTTTCACAGACTATTCATAGCTACATATTCAAATTTCTGTTTTATAGCTAGATAGCCTAGCAGAGGAAATATGTACTCTTAGCATTAGTGACATTTTATGTCATTCCTAAATATATTCTGTCAGTATTGTGTGTAGCCAAAACTACAGTATGGGCAGTAAAGATTGGTATAGTTTGGCCTTGATATTAGTGTTGAGTCATTTATGGCTCAAAAAAGGACACTAAGCCACAAATCCCAAGCTTCAACCTGGGACAGGGACTTTGGCTTCATGATGTTGACTTTAATATGACCTGAAGCTTCACTTGTATTTATATACCTTTTGTATGGAGAGGTTGCTCTATTCAACATCAGAGCAGTGACGGTAATCTTAAGATTCTTAAGACCAAAAATACACAGCCTCTGAAGAAAATGGATGGTTAATTTCCACAAAGACAGCCTGGGTATTTGACAAGGTGTGCTTGGGACAGTTCTGAGTGTTAGTGAAGCAGTTATGTGCCCCCAACCATGAAGCTTGGAACTTATCCTTGTATTTGTTCAGATCCAAGACCTAAATGTACACATACATATAGATGGACGAGTTTAATAGTCTGTGGGCTATCTCTGCTTTTGCCTAAATCCTTATGAGAGGACAAGAAAATGGGGGACAGTTATGGTAGAACCAGGGGCAATCTCCTCCCCTTCACAGTTCCCAGAGTGAAAGGTGGTGAAAAGTGGGAGTGGTGGTGGGTCTTCTTTTTTTTTTTTTATTAATTAGTTTTGTACTCAGCGAATACAGTCAATTTGGTACCATTGTTAGGCTCATCCATGACCTACCCCTCCCCCTGGCCCCTCCTTGTTGGGGTATATGGGTCATGCATTCTGGAGTTAGCCCACAGTTATGGGTAGGAGAAGTGTCTCTGTATATCATGGCCCAACATGTGGCTCTGACATTCTTTCCGCCCCCTCTTCCGCAAAATTTCCCTGAGCCATGTTGGGTTCATTTTTGGTCTGCTTCAGTGATGAGGTGTTGGGGGCCTCTGAGTCTCTGGATCTCTGATTTGGTAGGAGTTGACTTTTCTCTGTGTTGATCTCCTTCACCCTTGTGCTGGTACCCAGTTCACCAAGAAAACAGCACCCTTGCTTGTTTCACCAATTGTTCTTAGTTTCAGCCGGGGCCCTTTTGAGGTATGATGGGGTGGCTCTCTCGTTAGAATCTATATCTATCTGAAAAAAAGAAGCAGATTCTCCAACAGAGAGTAAGTTAGCACCAGACAAATGTGATAACCCTTACTTTTTTATGGAGAATTTAATAAGTGTAGGCCCTCTTGTAGCCCATGATTGGTGGTAGCTTGATAATGGAGATTGGGCTTATGTTTGGATATGGTTCTGACTTGTTTCCCAGCTCTAGCTATGGGTTCCATACCACTGGGGGATCAGTTAGCCGAATCAAGAGCAGTTGGTTTCCCACCATGGCTGTGCACCACTATTGCACTTGTGTGAGCATGTGGATCTTCTTGTATAAGGACTTCTCAATGAGATGATGATTTTTTTCATTACTTCCTGAATTAGAAAGTGACCTTCTAGACATGCATTTATGTAATTATTTACAAGGCTCTTCACCACACAATTAGATGCTGCAAGTCCAAAGAAAGGATAGAAAGATACTTTAGGCAGAAGAAATGGCATGAACAGAAGCTCAAATAGATAAAAAGTAGATGTATGTGTGTGTGAGAGAGAGACAGAGAGAGAGAGAGGTCACAGCTGATCACAACATGGGGGCTGTGTAAAAGTTGTCATTAGTAGTCTATTCATTTTATTCAAACAGTACTTATTGAGGATATTCTGTTCCATCACAGAGCTGGGCTCTGGGACTATAAATGAGAAAAATATCCCTTGCCTTAAAGAACCACATTATTGGGCTGCACAGATGGCTTAGTGGTTAAGCTGCATCCCTGTAAAGCCTAAGGACCTGATATACAAGGTGTTGCATGCGTCTGAAGTTCATTTGCAGTGATTGGAGGCCCTGGAACACCCATTCTCTTATTTGCATTCTCTCTCTCTCTTTCATCTACCTCTTTCTCCCTCTCTAACTCTCTCTCAAATAAATAAATAAATAAAATATATTTAAAAAGAAACACAGTATTGTATGGACACAGACATTCACATGGGATCATAGCATATTAAAAGTGGGACAGGTGAGACTAGAGAAATGTCAGGTTAAAACCAAAGGCCAGTATGGAGCTTGGAGTTCATTCACCCTGATGGCAAAGAAACCCATGAACAAAGCCTGCTTTGAAGTTATGATTAGGATTTTCATGGTAAGAGAACAGAGAAGGTAAAAAAAAAAAATACTGTAGGAAGAGAAATACCTAAGTTTTTGGGATACTTGTGGAAAAAAGTGATGAGTTTGGTACTAAAGATAGTGAGGAAGAGAAATTAAGAGAGAGTTTTTTTTTAAGTTCAATTATTTCTCTTTACAGACTAGAATACTAAGACTTAGGAAAAGTAAGAACTGTACCAAATACATATAGGTGGCAAATGATAGAAAAGTATGAATCTAGACAACAAGATAGAAAGCCTACTCTATGGCTCTCATTAAGAGAAAGGACTCAAGATTTGAAATGGCAAATTATCATTGGCCTGTTTGAATAACATGATATGTAAATTAAATAATATAACCCATATAAGTTCCTATATACTATGCCTGTAAAAAATAAGTTCTTTACATTATGCTTTTCATCACTGTCAATTGTAATACGTTGTCCCTAGCCTCACCTCTTTGTTATAGTACACACTTCTGGACATGCTATAAACTCTTAAGCTTCACAGAATTAATGATAGGCATAGTTGTTACAAAAGACATTGTGGATATTCTAAAAAGACAGACTTGTAAGAATGTAGGTAATGACAGCACTTTAACAAGCAAGTTTTAATCATCGAATAATTTTAATTCAAAATATGTATATTTACTTTAAGGTATCTATAAGTCATTTCTCCTGGGATCCCTTTAAAATCAGCTGCTCCATAGAGAAAACAGAACTTGTATGAGAATGTTTTTGGGATAATGCACTGACCTTCCTAACCACACCTATAATATTTATACCTTTAGACGTGAAAACTTTCCTCTTGTGGTTTATCCCACAGCTCAAAAGAGACCAGATACTGTTCTTTTCCACAGCATGCCCATTTACAAATTTGAGCTCGCATATCTTAAAGGGCTTGACTGAGTCTACAAGGGACTGTTGCTTGGTGTTTCAGCCATGGTTTTAATTTTATGGAGTGAATTTCAGTAGAACATTAATAAGAAATGAGGTGGCTAAATTTGTCTTGAATGCACCCTGGAAAAATAAACAATATTTGTTTTTTTGTTTAATTTTGCAACTAAAACATGATTAGTTGTCTCATAGAAGTATATCTTCCAGGTTGTTTTGTAAATGAAGCACAAATAATCTTTGAGTTAAAGATTGTTGTTTTCTCTTTCTCTTCCTACTGTGTACTGGTAAAATTCCATTATATTTAGACTTGAACATTAAATATTACCTTGAATACACTTCCCAGCAGTTGTGTTCTGATGGTAACATATTGTACTGTTTGAAGGGTGTCAAATGGTCGTCTGTCAGCTAAATGTTGTTCCATGGAAAGATTTTATTCTTCACATGTCATCTAGAATGCCTCATGTTACAAAAGGAAATAGGACCGTATTCATAGAATTTGGGTGTGAGGAATTCAGGGGTGGGTAGACTTGAACTAGGATAATGGCTTATGTAATAATGATGAAACTTATTATATTTATGAATATTTTCAATTTTACATGATTATATTTAATAGCAGAAGAAAAGAATACATCCTTCCTGGATTTTTTTGGTGCCAGTTTCTCCTTGTCTTTTGTCATATAGATGAGGATACAAACAGGACACTTGGTTGTATAAGGCAGGAGGAGGATTTTCTCCCAACTGCAATCTGAAGAAAAGGTAAAGGATGACTTACTGTCAGGATAAGAGTGAGAGAGAACAGAAGAATGTGCTCTTGCTTCAGCATAATTTAGCATCAATATTTCTATCAGCAATATTTCTTTCACCAGGAATTAACGTGCTGGCCCTTCTCCAAAGACACCTCATCCCATATTACATTATAGATCTGGTCCAGCTGTGGCTGCTCTGAAGAGAGAGGAGGGTAGGTCTATTAGCCAGTTTGTAGCACACAGTGTACCAAGCACAGGGAGGATGGATGACCCCTCCGCCCGGCACACTTTTGTTGTATTCTTTGCCTGAAATATACCTAGGATGTTGTGGACAATGTTTTGTTGTCATCTTAAAAATGTGGGGAAAGTGTGCTTTATTTTCATGTGACAATGTACTTTTAGGATCCAAATCCTGTATTTACATTAAGAAAAGAGGGGTGATACCTGTCTTGTTTTCATCACTGTATTTCATTCATGAACACAATATAAATTACAGTAACATCTGCCCTTTTGCAACTTAATTAGAAACTTTAATTCTGTTCCCCTATTAAAAAAATTAAGCCACTCTGTGTGTCCTGTAATTTCTTTTGAAAAAGGTACCTTGGAATATCTATATATTTTGTCCTTCAGCTATCCTGGCCATTTCTATTACATATCCTTTCTGACAATTTTCAATTTCATAAGATTATGTTTACTAGTAGAAGAAGAAAATTCGTCCTTTCAAGATTTTTGGTACCAATTCTCCTTGTCTTTTGTCGTGTAGATGAGGATGGAAAGCAGACTCGTGGTAGTGTTAAGTTAGAAGAAGGAGTGCCTCCCTAACAAAATCATGTCCATCAGGCTAACAGCATGGGTGGTTCTCAAACACAGAAGTCTGGAAACATTGTGAAACCCTAGCAAGTGATAAAAGAAAGTATTTAAATGAGGAGAAAACAGAAGTTTGCATTCTTTGATCTATTTCTTAATTCACAAGCAGTATTATCATTGCTTTTCCATTAAGGTTCAATCTTTCTCACAGCCTTTTCTAATTTTTGATTAAGAGGGAGGGAGAGGTTGGAAGAGAAAGTGGTATATCTTTCAGGGTCAAGAAGACATTGCATTGAAGTTTTATGGTAGAAATAGAAAAGGTACAAAGTGAGGCCAGTGTTAATAGCCTTGTAGTTAATCCTATGGGATACCATGTTATTCTCCTTGGCTCTTCCAGAATTTCAAAGAAACAGTTACCCTTGGGTATAATGATGGTTTCAGAAGGTCTTGGATCTAATTTCCATATATGCTTGATTCCAAGTATACTCCAATTTAAAACAAGCTAGTTGAATTATCAATAAGAGAATTGGTGTATTAATGACAATTTCCCCTGTGTTGTGTGAACATTTTCCAGTAACATTTCCACAACTGGATTTGCAGGTTCTAGTTGAAATTTTCATTTTAATAAAAACAAGTTATATAACTAAAATTCTTTTTAAATCATATATTTATTGTGAAAGTTTGTTTGCCTAATAGATTATTTCAATAGTTTAAAAACATAAATCCTTCTTGTTGCCCCATGCTCTTTGTTTATATAATAAAGAGATAAAAATCAGCTTGCTTTTTCTGTTCTTTAAAGTACTCTTGGATAATATCATATATTTATTAAATAAATAAAAGCCAGTAAGAAAAATGATGGAATTATTATTCATTGAGCATTTATAAGATGCTGGGTACTTGTCTCCTTTATATTCTCAACTTCTAAGTGAAATAACTACAAGCATTCCCATTTTGTAGATAATAGGAGAAGAAGTCAAGGTCACTTACCTAGCAAATAATGTAGCTTGGAGCTGCATCTGGTTCTGTCTGATGTTGGTGACCATGTTTGTTAAAAATTTACACATAAATTTTAATATAATCAAAATAATGCAATACTATTAAGTATATAAATGTATATAATTTAAAAATATAAAATGTTATTATTAATACTTTAGAAAAAAAGCACCAAAATTCCGTGTTGGCCTATAAGGTTCTCAGTGTCTGGCCTGTATTAGTACTGTCTTTTTTTTTTTTTTTTGTATTATTAAACTATTAGAACATTTCTTCAGGTTTTATGTTGACTGCTTCCATGTTTCAGAAGGAATCCTGGAAATTCTCAGAAGCTGACAGATGAAGTTGTTTCACCATGTGTAGCTTGTTGGCATGTGCCTATCAGGACAAATTCATATTTTACATTTACCCTTCTAGTGGGCTCGCCCCCCTCCCCCTTGCTTCAAGTCTTATGCCATTTGGTTCTGTCTTCTTCAGCTCAGTACCTTTCCTTCCTCCCCTGCCAGAACATGATCCAGAGCCATGGCTCTGGGTTGTGGTTTGCTGAGTGACTGAAGAAAGAGATGTTCCCAGGAGGAACTCTTCCCAAAAATGCAGAATTAACCCCCTGGAGTCAGATTTTGTGATCTTGGTGAGACATTTTCCTTTCTCTAGAACACTTTTCAAGTATATCCTCTGTGGTGGTTTGAATAGATGGCCCCCAATATATTCAGTTTTTTATTTGTTTGTGGTTTGCCACCTGGCTGGAGGCAATGTCACTGGGTGGATCTTAAGGTGTGGTGATGGGTTTCAGATTGCAATCTAAAGATATACAAAGTGTGCCTAGCTGGAGTTCCTGAAGTGTGCTGTGGCTTTTGGCTTTTAGGTTTGTACTTCTCTTTCTGTCTGCTTGGGCCTGTGGAAGCAGGCCAGTTTCTTTTGCCATTATGGAAGTTCCCCTGGATCTGTAAGCTTCAATAAATCCCTTCCTCCATAACTGTGTCTGGTCTGAAAGTTCATCTCAGCGAACCTGAAGCTGTCTGCTACATCCTCAAAGTCAATGTATTTACTTTCTAAATTCTGTTGTACTAAATAATATGACCACATTTTGCATGCATTGGGAAAAGCAAGGGGCAGAGAAGTAAAATGGCTAATTAGAAGATCATTAATAGAGTGTGCCTATATTAAGATGATTAACTTAAATTGGAGGCATTATTAATTGACGACTTCCTTAACCCATTAAAATGATTTCTGTTGAAGTCAACTTTTTGCTGATAGTAAAACAACAAACAAAAAAGGTGTGTGGGGGGAACTCCTGATGAAGACAGTTGAATGAAGAAATAAGGATGTATTGCAAAAACAGATATAGTCAATTAGCATTTCTGTGGATGGCATACATTAGACAGAGAAGAGGTATTACCCACAACTATTTAGTCTTCATGCATATTCCCTTGGAATATCCTGTCCATCTCTGAGATCAGGGACCTTTCAGGTTTTCTCTTTCAGCTTGCCACTGTTAGTTATTTATGCTCGTCTTCCACTGTTCCCCAAGAACGGAGGAGAGAGGAAAAACTTTACTTACTCCAGTAACAAACTGAGATAGAGTTAATTTTTCAGAACTACAGCTGAATTATTAGAGATTTACTGTGTTATAAATGGCAAAAGAAGGGCCCCTTGCCTGTGTGGTAATGCTGTCAGAGACCCCGCGGCTGTTGGCTCAGTTGGTGATGTATTACACTGCTAGCATTGCACTGCTCTCCGGGGATCCCTGGTCCTAACCATAAGGTCAAGAGTTAACTACTTGTATTTTAGCTGTGTACTGCTATCAATACTGCTCCTATGGAAACCTCACTTGACGTCATTTTTGAATCTTTGTGACTGTAGTCAAGCTTCAGTAAAAGTCAATAAGAACATTAGACTGTTGTCTATATTATTACTTGCCACTTCCTGCCAGCAATCTACCAATTCATTAACAGAGAGTTTTGGAACTCTCGCTTGATTATTTATGCAGTCAATAGCAAAGCTTGTCTGCATTCATAATTGTTTGATTTTATGGCCTCTTCTTTAAACAAACATTGTCTATGGTAATGTGATGCCCTGATGGATGGGAAAGGTTTTGTCTGTGAATATCATTTAGATAATTAAAAATGACAGATGAAATCGCCCGCTGTCTTGACCTGTACTTTGTTCCCTCAGTGATGCTGAAGAGATGCTGATTGCTGTCAATCAAAACCCATTGGAGGTTTGTAAATTCTGGCTGCTGTGAACTCTGACCCCCACTGTTGATCTGAAATAGATAATAACCTTGAAATTCTATTAGAATTTAAAAACAGTTTTACAAAAGAGGCATAGTATATATTTCCTTTTCTCTAGAATACAGTTACTTGATGTCATTCTTTACAATTTTGAGAATAAAAGTAAAATATAGTGTTTAGCAAAGCCTAATGGAACAAATCAGAGCAAAGATCTTATTATATGATTCCAAAGTTCTGGTAAAGATTTTTGGCCTCTGGTTTATCTTACTTAGTACAATCTAAGCTTTTGCTCATTCACTGTTAATAGTTAGTTAGGGACCAGAGAAATGGCTTGGTGGTTAAGGTGTTTGCCTGCAAAGCCAAAGAACCTCGGTTCAATTCCCCAGAACCCACATAAGCCAGATGCACAATGTGGCACATGTGTCTGGCATTTGTTTACATAGCACATCCATTCTCTCTCTCTCTCCCCCTCTCTCTGACTCTGTCTTTCAAATAAATAAATACAAATGAAGATATTTTTAAAAATGGAATTTTCTTTTTGCTGATTTTTACTAATTGTGTTGTTGAAATATTTTCATGCTATCATTATCTTCAAGTATTAATAGTTTCATAGTTATCCTAAATATTTTTAAAATGTCAAACCAAAAATAAATACAATAGTCAGAATTTTGAATTTTGAAGTTACTAGAAATCCAAAGGCCAGTGTCTGTGCCCAGAGTTCTCAGTAAACATCATCAAAACCTTAGGTCAAGAGATCAGATTGGTAAATGCATTTGCCTTGCAAATAATTTTTTATCATTGCCCAGAAGTTTAAAATATATTCAAAAGTCATACTGGGACTTGAAATATGCATGCAGGTGATGGGAGTAGAGGAGGATAAGAATCACATTTATCAATATCAGAATCATCATACTCCCCAATAGCATAAAAATCATTAGCAAATTATGCAGGCTAGAAAATTAAAACAATTAGGTGTTGATAATTTTTAGTGCACTGGTTGTAACAAAAGTACAGCAGGAATTATGCAGTGAGAATTGTAAATAGTAAAGATCTTCTAAAAGGCAGTTGAAAGGTAGTGTTGGTTTTTTCACTAAACTTCTTCAGAGCTTTAATGAATTTTTGAAGAATTATCTGAAGAGTTATTAGCATTGTTTTGCATTTTGCAACCAGTAGATTGTTTAAAATAATATCAGTTCTGTCAGTGCCAAAGTTACAATGGAAAATAAATATTATCATTTATATGTGGCAGTTGATGAGTGTATAAGTAGCATAACTCTTACTTTAATTTTGAGGCTGTTCATCTATAGGAAAGTACTCACAAAATAAGGAAAATAATATTTCATAGTAAATTTTTAGTTATCTTTTTAAAATGTTGGCAAATATATTCTTCTCTAAGCATTATCACATCAGAGAGATTTTTATTGCTTGATAAAACACAGTTAGTATATTAAATATAAATATGGATATAACTATAGATGCTTATAAATGGCAAGTCACATCACAGACACAAAGATACACAGAGAGAGGAGGCAATTGGTCTGTGAGGTTCTAATCAAATAAATATTTGAATATAGATGTAAATATCCTGACCATAAGAACATATGCCAACTTCACTTTTTACTTACTATTTTCCTATTCTTTTTTTAACTTTTTAACTTTTTATTTATTTTTTGGAGAGAGAGAGAGAGGGAAGAGAGAGAATGGGCACAACAGGGCCTCTAGCCACTGCAAATGAACTCCAGATGTGTGTGCCCCCTTGTGCATCTGGCTTATATGGGTCCTGGGGAATCAAACCTGGGTACTTTGGCTTTGCAGGCAAATGCCTTAACCTCTAAGCCATCCCTCCAGCCCTCTTTTTCTATTCTTTTAACTCCCCAGGGGTGGCCTCTCCTCGTATTTTGGTATTTATTATATGTTGTCTTATAATGACTTTAATTCATTCATTCATTTTTGTATTTTGTAAGTGGCATTAGTTGAAGAATATTTAGGCAGCAGACACTTTTCATAGCAGCAATTGTTCTGTGGTTTTGTCTTATCTCCCCAGATAAGTCATAAGCCAATGGGCCTGAATAGCCAGAAGGTGCCTCCTAGCTCTGGCTGCCCATCCTTGTTTCTCTGAAGTAGCTTTCCTACCCCCACCTCCACCCTACATCTTCATTCCCAGGAAGCATCTAATTAACCTTGGACTTGAGCTTGTTTCACTTTGATGTTGTGGGAGTGAGGAGTCAGCACAGGAGAGTAAAGACCTTATGAACTTTGTTGAGACAAATAGCTGGCAATCACTTCTATCCTCCTGTAGAGGCTTTGTGGCACTATCTAGGTCTCAGCTCACTGAAGTCACAAGCATTGCTGAATCAAGAGCAAGGTCACTCTGCCTTTAGGCTGGATCCTAAATTCTTCTCCCTCCCCTATGCTCTTGACATAATGCCATTTGATTGCATGGTATGTGTACTATTTCTGCTTTCCTGATATCTGAGCACGGCTGAGACTAACCATGGCTGATCAGTTCAGGAAAAAGATTTTATTTTGACTCTGAATTGCAGGATTTTATATTGGCTCCTAACCGTGAAGTTTTATATGGAATAACTATTGGGATTGTTTTGGAATTAATTCATTCCACCTGTGCTAATATGTAAAGTGAATTTTATTACTTAGATACTCAAAAAATCCTCCACTGCTCTCTATGTTGTCACATTGACAACGTACACACAGTCTTCAAAATGCTACATTTCTTAATAGGGGAATGTTGTTCACAGTTTTGGGGGGACTTCTTAGAATGCTTAGTGAATGATGTCAGTATATGTTGAGTGTGCACATAGATTAATCTATCCACAAAATGTTTCCAGTCGTAACATGGCACAAAAAACTGTTTTATTTGTGGCAAATTTATTATATATATGGATAATCTGTTATCAGTTATTCCATGATAACCTCATTTATATGTTTAAATTTCCCCTTGATTACATGAAGTATGCACAGATATCAAATAATGATGGTTGTGGTGACAACCCTTTTCACAGTATGAATGTAGTCACCTATCAGATCTGTAGGGAATGATGAGGTTTGCATTGAAATAGGAATGCTTTCTCTACCCTTTTCAAAAGGCAATAATGACATCTAAGAAGCTAGTTTGGGTCAAATTCATGTCAGTTATAGATCCCAAGTCTCCTTCTCTCTCCCTTTTCTTTAGGAAGAGATGCTTGTGATTGTAGCTCGGTGAAAATAATGAATTTCTACTAATATTTGCTCAGCACTTACTAAATGCTAAGCCATAATACTTAGTGATGGGTTTCTTTTCCATCACTCATGTAGAGAAACTGAAATCCAAGGGAGCTATGTAATTGGCACTGAGCCCCAAAGTGACTGGACCAAGAATTCTGGCTTTAATTTCCTAAATGAAAATATGGCTGAGTCCAGGGTTCTTTGTGCTGATCTGCACTGCTTCCGGGTGCTGCCGCTGTGCCCACCTTTACTTCAGTTACTCACTTGCGTAATGGTAACTGTTGCTGGACTATGTGACTTTTTCTTCATGTCTTATTTATTGCAATTGCTTTTGTCCCTCAAATGAAAGAGACAGGTATTTCATGTACATTTTGGGGATAAGAAAACTGATGATTGAAAGCAACTCATCCAAACAAAATCCTGGGCAGAATTCAAACCCTGCTGGGTGAAGCTGGTGCTCTTGACTGCGGCACTTCCAAGCAGTCATGCATACACAGCAGAGCTGACCTTGCTGGGATTCCTCCACGCTAGCTGTTGAGAGCCTCCACTTCCATGCACACAGACAGACGTGGGTCATCCTATGATTTCATTGAATTTAATCTATTTGGCAGTAATTTTTGTTTGGCTTCATTTTACTGAGTTCAGCCAAATTGATTTATATGAGGCCTCCAATTATCTTTTCAGCATACCAATGCCAAAAAAAAATTGTTTGGGAAATATTCTTCTCTCAGGGAGGGATGATTAAGAAAACCCCACTTCCAGCGGCAGCTGTGTCTCAGAGAGTTTTTCCTACCTGATTATCCAGTTGTTTTGAGGATGGCAGTTAACACTGCTCAGAGAAGAGTCTAATTTCCAGAAGATTAATAATATTAAAGAAAGTTAAATGAAGCAAGCCACATGCCATACTGCACAGAGCCCCAGTCGAAACCACACCATCCAATCCCCTTCTGCTACTGGGAAGATGATTGCTTAAGCTTCCTTCCTAGGAAGTCAATGAATTTCAGATTTTCTGTATATCTAATTAGACAGGACTGAACTTTTGTTATTTTCTTTTTTAAAAAGAAAGTGTAGGTAACTCTCAGTGACATACTCTGAGTGCTAATTACTTCCCCAAATCCCATTACTATTTTAACTTGCTCTTAGCAATATGCCCTTAGAGCTATTTGGACTTCTTGGAATGGTTTTATGAGATGGGTATGTGATAATCTCCTTCTATGTTACCATTGACTTTCTGTCTGTTACTATGTATACTCTGGCCCTACATAAGTACTGATTTTTCAAGATATGTGATCCAGGTCTAAATGAATAAATTTATAAAATATTGAAAGTATTTTGCCCATGCATAGGGCACATTTTTTTCTCCAATGTGAATTTTTTAATGTTTTGGCATTGTTCACAGGTAGCAAGAAAGTATACATTGGTAATTTTGAAGAGTTTGGGATGATTTTAGATTACCCATATATATTTAAACTCTACATTTGAATACAAAGTGATTTTGTTTCATTCTAAGGGGCTCCTGAGGTTATATTTTACAACAATATGAAAATTAATTGTGACAGTAAAGGCCATGATTGCAAGTCTTTCATGCTGTCCCACTGTGACAATTAGCTCCCAATCGTTAGGCCATTTATTTACTAGAACAATTAGGCATTGCAACTGTCTTGACATATAACTGGAAATGGACTATTATTATGCACCCAAAGGACACACCATCCTGTGCTTTATTGGTTGAGGATAATGGTACCTTTCAAGATAACACTACTGGGTCACCTCTGAAAAATTTCATTTTCAGGAACAACATTCTAACATGTCTAACAGGTGACTTGCCTCCTAACTGTCCCATGTACTTGGCTTTCTTTGGTGCAGATGAACTTTTAAAATAAGTGTATTTTTCGTGAAGTCTGACATTGCAGGCAGCATGATCAAAGTGATCATTTTTTTTTTCTTTGGGAGCATGGAGCGCCTGCCTCTTCCAGGAGAACAAGGTAAGGCAGTCGTCCCTGAAAGGATGCTGCCTGTTTTCTAAAGAGCAACAAGGAGAATGAGGAAAAAGCTTCCATTAAACTTTCAAAGAGACATGTTTCAAACAGACTTGTTCAGCACTTACTTTCTCTGAAAGTACAGGGACTCTGTAGATGTCTCCTCTCTGGTGTCTGGGCCACCACCTCAAGTTGCTAGAAAGCAGATGTCATCAAGGAAATAATGAACTTGCTGAGCTGTTTCTGAAATCTTCCCCTGAATCCTTGATCTGTTATAGGTCATGTTTAGGGCTTTTATTATTTGTCACTTAGTAACAAACTAATCCTTTTTCTTCATAACTGATTATTTCTATTGGTGATGGTTCTTAACTCACTCTCTTTAGGTTAAGAAGACTTCTTAGTGTTTAGTCGAAATTTATTTTCAAAGACAGTTCCAAGTGCTCTCACACCATGCATTTAATATCAGGCTCCACTGTTAATTTGCTATGTGATCTTGATCAAATTGCTTCACATTTCTGTACCTCAGTTTCCTAAAAGAAATGAAATAGACTGATTACTAAAGTTTTGAAAGTAAAAACACCCTAGCAGATAGAATCAATGCACTATATATGCAGGCTGGTATTTTACTTTTTTTATTTTTACTCCAAATAATAGCTTTGGTTATTTAAGAAAACTCTGAGGCAAGAAATGTATTTAGTATTTATGATAGATTTATTACTTGTTATTTCTCTTATCTTTTAAAATATTTTATTTACTTATTTATTTGCAAACAAACAGAAAGAGAGAATGGGCACTTCAGGACATATAGCCACTACAAACAAACTCCAGATACATGCACCACATTGTGCTTCTAAGGCCTTATGTGGATTGAACCCAAGTCATTAGGCTTTGTAAGGCAAGCACCTTAACCACTGAGCAATCTCTCCAGCCAGTCTTCTGTTAACATTTTAAAAGAATTTCCAAGTTACCTCTAAAGAATAATATGTTAAGGAAAATGAACCAGGCATATAGAGAGAAACAAGCTGAAAGTTGTTGCCATACAAAGAGCAGAATAGCGGATACCTGGAGCTTGAAAGGATGGAGTGGTGGGATGGGGAGAGATGGTTTACAGGTTCAGAAGAGAAGTCAGGTAGGAGGAAGTCTTCCTGCTGTTCCATAGCATAGCAGGGTTACTATGGGTGAAAACTAATTGTATAGTTTTAAATGTTTAATGGAGAGGATTGTGAATTTTCCGACACAAAGAAATTATAAATGTTTGAGTTGATGGGTACCAGTTATCCTGATCTAATCCTTACACATTGTATGCTTGGATTGAAATACCACACTGTGCTCCATAAATATCTAAAATTGTTATATGTCAATGAAAATGTAATTTAAAAAATCAAGACTAAGTGCTATTGTAAATTCATCATACAGAGTCATAATTGAAAAAAATTAATGAAATGCTCAAACCCAAGCATTAAGAAACTCCAGAAATAACATTCAAATCCCAAGCAAAGAATATAGCTCAAGGGACATAATTACAAGTGTTCACCTGCATGTGTGGAAAGACTGCTCACACCTTAGCCCCGTGGAAAATGCAAGTCATGTTCTAACTTGTTAGGCCATGGAGAGAAAGAATAAAATTTTTTTCTGGTACTATTTGTGCTTTTTGAAATCTAAATTCTCACAGCATTAACTGAAGGCTAAAACTAGTAATTGGTTAGAAAATTAGAGGTATAGTCTTGCTCTGAATTATTCTGCCAGATAAATTAATGGACCTAATTAACACAAATATAAATGGCTCTAGGTAGAATGTAGGCCAGAATGTAGATTAAACAACATCTGTGTTCACCTAGAGGCCAGTTCAACTCAGGTTTGGCCTGTTCTGGATAATTCACATTCAGTGATTTCCAGTCACTTGGATTTCCATTCAATTCAATGTGATGAGATGACTGATAATATTGGTGATGAGGTATCATACTATCATATGTGTTTCAATCAAAGTCACTGACACACGAAGTATATCTATCTAGAATGTCATCAACATTGACCTGAGGTAGAAACCAGCTGACAAGCATTTTTCCTTTCTTTCATGATAATTTTCTGTTTGTTTGAGAGTGGTTCCACAAAAGAAACAGCCTTCTAAGACACCACTCACAAGAAGTACTGCAGAGTGCAAAGTTATCAGGGGTCTTTTGTAGTATGATTGTGGGTTAGCATACTGAGGCTGTTTTCAAGATTTTAGAAAATTGCCTTTTAGAAATCATTTTTCCCTTCAGAGCCTTATGAAAAACAGGCCTATGTTTTACATTGCAATATTTGTTTGTTTAATTGTGGAAAGCTGGCAAGTCAGAAAATTGGATATCCATCTTCAGGCATTGACAGTCAAAGGCCACCAATGACAGTTGTGGATGAGAACTTTACTTTCTCACCTTGAGTGGATAGTTATCTGCGCAGAGTCACATTCCAACAAACCTCAGATTTCAGTGACTGTCAATAGTGTTTCAGGATACTGTATTTAGCCGTTGCTACCTTATTTCAAGAAAACCCGACTTTGTAGTAATGTATAGGGAAGTGTTAATTTGGAAAGTTATAATTTACTGTCCCCTTTCTATTTTTGAGTGTCATAGGAAGCCCTTTAGTGAGTAGTGTCAAAATACTGCCATTGTGGACTCTGGAGTACATTCTAATGTGGCACCAGCTCAGCTACATGTGGTTGAGCATGTTCCTTTCCTCACCATAAACTGAAGATAGAATAGGACTCATTTAAAAGGTTTATTCCAAAGGTTAAATAAGATGATACATCCAGAGCACAACTGAGTACTCAGTGAATATTGATTACTATAAGATATACCTATTTAGTGAATTACCATTACACTACATAGTTCACTGAAGAGCAGAGAGATCCCCAAGGATGGCACTGACATGTGAATTGACTTTATTTTCAGTTAAAAGTTATGCTTTTTTAAAGTTAGAAAAAAAGAAAGAAACGTGTTTTTAAGTTAGAAAGAAAAGAAATGACATATAATTTCATGTGGTTTTGAAGAAACCACAAACGAAACAAGGTATATCCATATAAACGGCTAGTCACCTGGAAATGCCATGTCTATCCATTGTCAGCAGACCAGTGTCCTAGTCAGAGAGTAGTCCTTTTGAGTGTCTGAACATGTCATATAGAGTGTTAACCTTTGCCTTCCTGTGGCTTGCTATGCCTTTCACATCTAACATGTGCACATTTGGGTGCCATCTTGTGTACCCCAAGCTCTTCATGGGCATTTTTAAAATTAACCTTAAAAATCCCATTTCAGCTGGGTATGGTGGCACATGCCTTTAATCCCAGCACTCAGGAGGCAGAGGTAGGAGGATCGTAGTGAGTTTGAGGCCACTCTGAGACTACATAGTTAATTACAGGTCAGCGTGAACCAGAATGAGGCCTTACCTTGAAAAAAAAAAAAAAGATTAAAAAAATCCCATTTAAATTCTCAAGGGTAAATACTTTTCATCTAACTCCTCAGAATCAAACTGGGACTTGAATTACTGTGAGTACTGAAAAATGTGTTGGAGAGCACTAATATTTGTATCTCTAACCCTCCTTTTAGGTGATTATCTAACTGGGATGTGCTGAGAAGTGTGAAAACTATCCTGAGACCTTCACCTTCCCCTGAACGGGCTCTGGGTTTAGCAGGCAGGCCATGAGTCTCTCCTGCTGGCCTCAATAAGTGTCTGTGCTGTACAGCTCCAGTGCTTCCCTGGACTTTCAGCTCACAGACTGCGCACGCTTGAGAACTAGTAAAATGGCCCTGAAATGGCCTCTACCAACTCCATTGTCAGTGGGGGAGAGTCTGTTTGCTGCAACTCTCATCACCCTGCTCTTCATACGCCTATCCATTTTGCAATCTCCTAGTGGGAGTCTATTGTGTGCCTTCTGAGTGTAGTCTCTAGAGGCCTTAAGGACTGGCCCAGAGCCCCTCAAGCTGTTACTATGAAGCTCTATTTTCTTTTTAATTTTTTTGTTTTTCAAGGTAGGGTCTCACTCTGGTCCAGGCTGACCTGGGATTAACTATGTAGTATCAGGGTGGCCTCGAACTCACGGCAGTCCTCCTACCTCTGCCTCCTGAGTGCTAGGATTAAAGGCATGTGCCACCATGCCCGGCTCTGTTTTTTTTTTTTTTTTTTTTTTTTTTGATAAGTACTACTGAGTACTGATATCTTTTCATCAGCTCAATGGCTCATCAAGCTCCAGCAAATAATAAGGAAAGCGTCCCCAGATCTCCATGTGTGGAATAGAGCTGGGGCATAGTGGCTCCCATGCCCTTTTTGGGAGCACATTTATAGTATATGCTGACAGCCAGCACCTTCTGGGGCTTACGAATCCCTGGATCAAAAAGAAACCCCACAAGAGGTCTGTGAGCACTCACAAGTCACCAGACAAAATGTTCATTTTTATTAGCCATGCTATTTCCCCACAATTGCAGTTCTTATTTGTTTAAAAATATGATTTCCAAATCTACAAAGCTTCAAAATAGAGAAAATAATGAAATTAACTAGAATATGGAAAGTTTGTTTGCTCACAGGAAAATTGTGAGATTTCTTTTCATTTCAAATTAATGGAAAGGCAGTTCTCCAAGGACAATAGGATGCTTATTTGTTTGTTTTTGTAACTAAGCATTTTAAAAAGAAGAGCTCAAGCAATGTGACCCTCAGTCTTTGATGCTTAACAGGAGGCTTGTGATTTGTTTTATCATAACTTAGGCCTAAGAAAACTGCAGTGGTACAATAATACAACACTGATCCAGTGGTCTGATAGATTTATAAAATGTGTAGTGAGTGTATTCCACTTGACCAGCGGGAACACCTGCTTCTATTATTCCATCACTGATAACATGGTAAATAGCCAGCGTAAGTCATGCAGCTTACAGAAAGCCACATAGTTTACATGTAGCCTTGGTCATTTGAATGGAATTATATGGGGTTTGCATTCAATTTCTTCATTAAATGACTCAGTCAAATTATGAGGTCATAAATGGACACTGGCACCCTTTTCATCTCTCTGAATTTTATCTTCTCTGCCCACTCCCTCTCTTGATTGCACCTCACCTCCTCCAGTTTAACCTAAAAGAAAGACCCTCAGGATTAAACTGTTATTGTGGTCTGTGGGTGATGTTGGTGAGCATCCAGATGGTCACTCTGATAGTATTTTTTTTTTATCCCAAGCAGTTTGACTTCTCTGAACAGTGAGAACTATAACTTAACAGCTGACACCGCTGTGTCCTCCTGCTCACCAATTTAATTAAGCAGAAACCACCAATATTTATGAAGAGAGAGTGCAACCACACTCAAGTGTCATAAAGAAAATACTATAAAGCAGCAGTAATGATGTGGCACAATGTCCCATTATGGAGCTGCAAAGCAGAGGCTCAGGGACCAAGGTTAATAGTAAGGACACTGTCTATGTCTGGCTTCAAAAAACTGTGATTGGCTGCTTCCAAGTCAAAATAATAGATGATTCTTCAGACTACGTGCTGAAATCATGTCCTTCACAGGAGTATCTGTGCGTTCTTGAGGAACTCTATGTTGTAGGAACTCTAATTCTCTCAAGACACTGAAAGGGGAAACATTTTAGTGTTGAGCCACTGCTCACTTCCTTAGTTTATGGAAGGGGCTTCTGGTAGTTTCATGAAATAGGATATTAAACATACTAGGATTTACTGTGTATTCAGACAGAAGTAATTCCATTAATATTTTTCTTCTCTTTTCTCATTAGATCTTATAGTTAAAGTCTGTTTTACTATTTCAAAATTGCTTACATATGTTTAGCTGCTATTAAATTAGTTCATAATACATATTTACTTGCTCAGAGAGAGTCCTTCCCTTTCAAAATAATGACCTGGTGTTATTCCTTTGGCCATTAGTATTGAATATTCATCAGAGGCCATATAGCCTAGATGTTGTGGGAACAGAAAACAGGGTGATCTCTTTCTTGCTCATGATCAAGAGTTAGGCCCCAAATCTATATAACACAAGAAAGCTTAATAGGAAGCAAGCATGATAAACTCATCTGATCATAGCTTTATATGACATGAAAGCCTTCAGACTGAAGTCCCACATATCCAAAGTGATCTGTCAGTGTTCATACGTAGGGTCAATAAATCATGAACAACCATAAAGAAACCTGATTAGGCACAAAAGGATGCAACCTAATGCTCATAGACTGAGGTGGGGGAACCCAGTGATCAGTTGGCTCAGATTCTTTTGGCGCCCCTTTTAACATGTCTTTCTCCAGATCCTCAATGAAGGTCTTAGTATGTCTATGGCCATGTTCCTCAAAGAGATGAGAGTGCTTATTTTTTTTAAGGCTAACTTTTGAGACGGGGAAATTCTGGATTTTGTTTTGCCTTTTGCCCAACTTGGGGGAGAAAGAATTCTAGATGTTAGCCTGCCTCTAGGAAGAGTAGAACATAGGCAAGCTGGAGAAGATCAGAAAGAATCTTTGCTTCTGAGGCCTTCAGTTTAAGCTATCATTTTCTGAGCCTCAGAAATATCTACACTTAACAATGCTTAAAAAGACTGTGCAGTGGACACTTGGTAAGAACATGAGAATTAATGGAGAAGGGCAAACTTTACTCACTGGAATGCAAGCTGTATATAATTTACTCCATGTCAACTGACAAAGGAGACCTAGAATGTATTCAGCAGTTCTAATACCCAGTCCTCTGTGAGAGGTAGCTCTTCGTGTCCTGCTCTGTCCCAGTTGCTCTTGTTCTTCGGCGTCTGTACTGTGATGTCTGTGTCTTTCCTGAGGCCTGTCCCCTAAGCATAGAGAATCCATACTCTTTGCTTTTGCATCAACTCAAGGCCTTGGTCTTGATCAGCAATGTCCACATAAAGCCCAACCTCTGATAGGCTCTACAATGTTGACTGCCTGCTTTATTGCACTTGTAGGAATGATCGCATGCTGCTGTAGCTCTCTGTCATGGTTACCTGGATGATCTAGGCTTGTGTTCTCTTACAGCTGCATGTTTCTGAACTCCCATCCCCAGCAACCTATGGCATGGGAGAGATGTTTTCAATCCCTTTAGGCCAGAAGGAGCCATTCTGGATGAACTACAAGCTGAGACCTGACCTTCTACAGGACAGAGAAAGAATACAATTTATAAAAAGACATTGTCTTCCTTCTGTCCTCAGATAGAGTTAGCAAGTGGATAATTCAGAAGCATTTAATCTACATGTTGAGGAATATAAATGGTAAATATAAAGCAAATGAACAGGAGTGAATCCATGAGGCAGTCAGATTCTCTGTCAACTAGTTTGACCAGGTCAGATCTTTGCTATAGGAGACTCCCATGAGACAGGAGCTAACATGTTATAGTAACTTCAACTTCTGGACAAGTCTTAATTATTTGAGGGGTGTTTTGCCTTGTCTTAGAATTTGATAGAAACTTTTTTTGTGCCCCTGTATTCAAAACTCCCATAGAGATGGAGAGAAAGAGTAAGTAAGCAGCAGAACAGAGACTGTCAGGAGCAAGAATGAATTCTCTTAGTTGTCTGCTGTTGCCTGAGCCAGGAAGTGTTGGCCATGGGGAATCCCGACATCAATGTCTGTGACTTAGACTCACCTCTGTGTTTTTATATGCCTCATGCTTCTGACAGAAAACCTCCAGGAAAGAAAAGTAATTCTGAGCCAATTAAATATAAGTCCAAGTGTGTCTCTTCAGTTACTCAGATCTGTTAGTTAGCAAAGTCATTTTTCTCAAAATTGCATTTTAACAATTAAGTACTGTTCAGTTGTGAGAGGATGAAATCCTATCATTTGCAACAATGTAGATGAGCCTGAAGAACAGTATGTCAAGTGAAATAAGCCCAACACAAAAAACAACCACAGTGTTTGGAATCTAAACATGGTAATTTTATGGAAACTGAGAGTAGAATAGTGGTTACCACCAGAAGTTAGGGAGAACATGGAAAGGAGGACAGAAAGACATTTGTCAACAAGTGCAATGTACACTTAGAAAGGACTAAGACTTTCTTATAGGTCCATCAGGCTGACTATCAGTAATAATAGTGTATTGTGTGTTTCAAATAGAGGCAAGGGAAGATTTGGAATATTCTTGTTAGAGATATACAGCAGATGTTTCAAGTGGTAGATATGATAGTTATTGATTTGATCATTCTATAATATAAATGTATGAATGTATCAAAACATCAGATTGTCCCTCTAAATATGTGCAATTATTATGTATTGACCAAAAGTTGAAATAAGGCCCATCAATCAGCACTGCAGCATGAAGCCTGCAGAGCTATTCCTGATGCTTGTACTCTACTTTCACATTTGGGCCAGGAGAACAAAGAAGACGGGATCCCTGCTTTCAGCCCAGGACTGCGTTTCTGTAACCTAGATTGAAAATGTATGAATACCTTCAGAGAGTCTCCTTGGAAGAGCAGACTTTTCTAATGACTTGTTAGCTTAACAGTAAACCATTGAAGCCACTAATTTGCCTATAAACACATGATCCCCCTGGAATTGCCCTACACAGTACAGTTCAAAGGGCCTAATAATTGCCCTGTTCTTTCATAAGGAACTGTTTCAACCCCTGCTGAGGCTCAAAAGATTAAGAATGTAAGTGGAAGTACAGCTTCATTCCTTGTAAACTCAGCTCAAGACTTACACAGGATCTGTAGTCACTAACAGCTCCATTTCTTCTCACTGAAGTTCCACGTCTGGTTCTTTTGGTCCTGCCACTGTACCACTGTGTCCCAGCTTAAAGGACAGGACATCTTTGATAGTTCCAACATAGCTTGGAGTCTGCAACAGACTGGGGAGGGGGGGACATTGTTATTGAAGGTGTTCTGTCCAGTTCTATGGGAACTACTTCCTGGCCTCTAGGTTGTAGAATACTTCTTACAATGCTGCTCAGAGACAAAGCTTACCATAACTGCGGAACTTTGTATGTCATTTCCTTCTTTCTACTGTGCTTTTACAATAAATCTCTTCAAATGCTTATTTAGATGCATATGACTTGTCATTTATTTATTTATTTATTTATTTTGGTGTTTGGAGGTAGCCCAGACTGACCTGGAATGCACTATGTAGTCTCAGCGTAGCCTTGAACTCATCGAGATCCTCCCACCTCTGCCTCTCGAGTGCTGGGATTAAAGGCATGCACCACCATGCTGGTGTGACTTGACATTTTAAAATAAAAATATTAGCAGTGATATATGATTTTTAATAGGAACAGAGACCAGCTTGTTTCCAAACCATCAGTCTCTTGATGAAGTACAAACTGATCTATTACTTCTTACTCTGTTCTTTGAATTTCAGTGCATTTATTTTTTCTACTTTCCATTTCCCCTACATTTCTTTCTTTCAGATTTTACTTGAAATGGATATATCAGGACAAATAACCAGAGAAACTGTGGGAGGAAGTTAGTCCAATACCCCAACCATGAACACTGTACCACTTTTGGGGGTATAGGATATATTCAGGAAATACATATAGCATAGATAGATGAATAAGATGTTTTACATCCTCCAACAGTTCTCTCTTAAAGTAACTAAAATGAAAAAAAATAAAATTTGAAAACAGAAACATTAGGATTCAGCAAAATAAATGAATTGTTGAACATTGCTTCCTTGATTATGTATAGATACAGGAAATGTGAAATTCAAGCATGGCAGTACCTATACACTATACACTTATATCTGTCTTTATTAATCACTATAAAACACAATTCTTAACACAGGTTTGAAAGAAAATTGATAATTGAAAATGTCACAAATGTCCATGACTTCTTTCAGGCAAGGAACTACATGGGAGCATTCCTTCCTCCAGTGCCCAGGTACTTCATCCCTAGCATGCGCCTTTATTAAATCAAAATATTAGACATGGTGTTGTTACTGAGTTTACACTCTGTCCTCATAGCTCTACTTTTAATTCTTCCTACTAGGAGTTGGGTCCTTTCCAAGCAGTTTGCCTTGGATTAAGGCATTTTGGCAAAAAATCCCAAGTAGGCTGTCTCATCACTGGCCAAATGGTCACAGACTGTCCTGATTCAACCTTGTCTGAACTCATGCTAGCCTTCCCTCATGCCATCAGAGGAGAAACGGGTGGGGATAGCTTTGCCCTTTTCTTCTATCCTTTTGGGAAACAGCCAAACATCCTTTCATAATCAAATGCCTGTGTATCCAGAGGCCATTGGCCACCATCCAAACATTTATTGGTCATTGAACACCTTGCATGAGGTAATTTTCAATTATCTTATTAAACCGGAACGGGGATCTGGTCCTGTTTCTTTTGATTATAAACTCATGTTCTTGTTGCTGATAACAACAGTGCTTAGGGGGTGCCAGTTTTCTGGGCACTGTCCCACAGGAAATGCTGTTTTTTTTGTCTTTTGTGAATGAAGACACCAAAAACAAAGAAGCTAAAGATGCGAGTAACTTTAATTTGGAAAGGCAGAGGGTCAGGTATAGGGAATATCATGTGATCAAGTGTGGTACTGATCCTGATGCCATCACAAAACTTTTGGAAATTTCTATAAAAATGTTATTAGAAGGAAAGTAAAATCTATGCAATACCTTTAGTGAGAATAAGTGACTATCAATTATTTTTTGATATATACCTTTCTATTTTGACATAATTGCCAAAGAATTGGCACAACAGGATATTGGCAGGATTCCAAATTTTCTTACTTATCAAATCATTTTAATGTTGCTGCATTTCAGTTAAATCTCGGATTATTTTATCTACAGAATCATTTCAGGAGTAGGGTCCATACTCAAAGTTCCAGATGACTTTATTCTTTAAGAAGGTGTGGCAGCTTATGAATTTGTGATCAAGATGCTTTGTGCATAGATTCTGAGATGGGACAGAAGTATAGCAGCCGGTTGGGTCACCAACATGGACAGAAATTTTATTGTTTATACTAGGAATTCTCCAAGAAGGATAATTGCTTTCTTTTTCTATTGTTCTTTATGGTGGACCTGCCCTATCATCACTGCAAAAAATGAAAAAAAATATAAAAATAATTAATTGTAGTATTAGCCTTTTAAAAATGACACTTATAAATGTCACTGTAATTTCTGAGCATTTAGCAAAGAATTAACTTAGTAATTAAAAATGCACATATAAACAGTTTCACCTGTGTATTTTGAAATGTGGGAAAGCAGGGTTTAGTCAGGTCACCAGCTTAATTTGAAAGTGGATAGACAGTATAGAAAGATCAGTGAAATTCATTCATTGACTATGATTCCAGAACAATTAGACCCTGGGCTATTAAGTTTTACCCCAACTAAATATCACAGAAGGAGCTAAACATGGAGACTATTAGAATATGGAATTTCATTGTTCACTGTCCTAAGGACTTGTCCCTAAAGCTCAGCAGAGCATGAAACTAACAGGGGATGTCTAGGGACAGAGAGAGAGAGAAGGGATATCACTGCTATACATATTGGGTAGTTTTCAAGAAGCTGATATGTTAATTGAATTGAGGAATGTATAAAATCATAAATAAATGAATGAATGAGGTATTTTATTGTCCTCTTTGTAGCTCTAACATTGGAAGTTCCAAGCTGAGTTGATATTTTTTTTCAAAATTGCTGTATAAATAAAATCAATTTATAAATATTTATAAACTTATTTCATTAATCCTTTTCTGGTTTGTTGACATGAAGCTGCATAAGTCTAAGGAATTAAAAATAATAAATAAAAGACTTGACAGTATTTCTGTGGCACTAAAATTTACCAAATGTGACCATGTTCACGGTTTCTGCCATAGTTATATGTAATGACTGTTAAAACTTCCAGAGGCTCAGACTGTGTGTAGTGCATTTAGCTAAATTAAGCTTTTGACTATACTCTTCGATTTTCACACTATTCATCTGTCCTTTCCATATCTGCCATAGCATTTCAGTATCTTTCTCCTCACACTGAAATGATTGCTCCCTTACCCCTAAATTGTCCTCTCTGCCTTCCTGCCTTTAGCTGCTGGCTGACATAACCATCCACTTCACAGTCCTGAGATGAATAGCCAGAACACTCATGCTATTTTCATTCAGTCCCTTAGCCTAGAAAACAAAATCCTGTTGCTTCTCATTTCTATCCAGACTTCTTTACAGGTATCCAGTGTTCCTTCTGTAAGGTCATCACAAAGACAGGCCCACACCTACCTATTGGTTCTGAATTAGCATTTTTGCTCAAGCCAGTATCCTGGATCTTATGTGATTTCAGTAACACAAGCCTATTTTAGACCTCAGAATTCTAGGTTAATAGTGCATGTTGAGTGGAGGTCACATTTTGACTGAAACCAAGTTTCCAGTTGAGGTTCTAACTCAGAGTTTTTCAAATGTAGCTATAGGGGGTATTTTGCTCAGGAGGAGACATTTGGTATTGTATAGAAGCATTTTGCTTGCTGGAGAATTTCACCTGGCATGGACCAGATGCTGCAGAATATCCTACATTACATGGAGCAGTGTTTACTAGAGGCAAAGCACTTTAACCAGCTCAAAATGCTAATGTAGCTAATGGGTAGCAACACTATAGTTCTTTGCTCATTATAGTTTCTCTACATCTCAGACCAGCTCTTTCATCTTGGTCACAGCATATTTTGAAATGCATCGCTTCCTCTCTCCTCTTTGCCTTAGCTCCTGCTATATTTTCTCTGCTTGAAATATTTTTCCAACTATCTACAACCACTTAGACCAAACCCACAAAAATTGTAATCATTCTTTCAAACTCAGCATAGATCTGTTCCTGAAACAACCTTCCCTGGTCATTCTATCTCATAATGGATGTTCTCCATTCTGCATTCCTACACTGGTGGCTTTCACTTGTGTCCTAAAAGGTTGATGACAAGCCCTCTTGTAGGGTTGTTATCTGTGCCTTATTCCCCATGTTAGATATAGATATCTGTCTGTCAATATATGTGTATAGATATATTGAGAGATATATCATACAATTCAGTGTACACAGTAAAGCTGAACAACATGGTGCCTCAAGACTTCTCATAGTAGAAGCACAGCTTAGAATTTTTTCACCTAAAATTGTCTCCAAAACTGGTTTGTTAGCTATATAAATTCAGTAAAATGTATATGCTCTAATTTATTTACCTAAATGCCTCTCATTTTAAAGTTTAATCACATTTTTGACAAAATAAGTGACATTAAGTTGTATATATTGGCTGTATAGATTCTTTTTTATTTTTATTTTTTATTTTTTATTTATTTATTTTTTTATTAGTCAGTTCTGTATTCAGCAAATACAGTCAGTTTGGTACCATTATTAGGCTCATCCGTGACCTACCCCCTCCCCTTGGCCCCTCCTTGTTGAGGTATACGGGTCATGCATTGTGGAGTTAGCCCACAGTTATGGGTAAGCTAAATGTCTCTGCATATCATGACCCAACATGTGACTCTGACATTCTTTCCGCCCCCTCTTCCACAAAATTTCCCTGAGCCATGTTGGGTTCATTTTTGGTCTGCTTCAGTGATGAGGTGTTGGGGGCCTCTGGGTCCCTGGCTCTCTGATTTGGTAGGAGTTGATTTTTCTCTGTGCTGATCTCCTTCCCCCTTGTGCTGGTATCCGGTTCATCAGGAAAACAGCCCCCTTGCTTGTTTCTCCAATTTTTCTTAGTTTCAGCCGGGGCCCTTTTGAGGTATGATGGGGTGGCTCTCTCCTTAGGATCTACATCTATCTGAAAAAGAGAAGCAGATTCTCCAACGGAGAGTAAGTTAGCACCAGGACAAATGAGATAACCCTTCCTTTTTTTTATAGAGAATTTAATAGGTGTAGGTCCTCTTGTAGCCCACAATTGATGGTAGCTTGATATTGGAGAGTGGGCTTATGTTTGGATCTGGTTCTGACTTGTTTCCCAGCTCTAGCTATGGGTCCCATACCAGTGAGGGGATCAGTTAGCCAAATTGAGAGCAGTTGGTTCCCCACCATGGCTGTGTGCCACCACTGCACTTGTGTGGGCATCACAACAAGTTATTTGCTGCTTAGTAGGTTAGACCATGCGTTGCTTTGATAGATATTGGTCAATTTCCCCCAGTCGCCCATGTAGCACCTTCTGGCACTAGATGCGCTGACTGTCTGGGGACTGACTCTCTTCCAACATCTAGCCATGCCATTCTAACTTGCCTGTCAATCACATAAGGTATCTTCAGCAGTAGGGTCTTACCACTAACCTTTGGTGGGTCATCAAGTACTCTGACAGAAATCTGTCTGTCTTTTAGGAAACCGTGGGAATGTAGTATGGTACAACCACTTTGGAAAGCAATATGGAGACTTCTGAAAAAACTGAGTATAGAGATACCAACAGACCCAGTTATTCCCTTACTGGGCATCTACCCTAAAACCTTCAAACCACAGACTAAAGAGATTTGCTCAACCATGTTTATAGCGGCTCAATTTGTAATAGCTAAGAGCTGGAATCAACCCAGATGTCCATCACTAGAAGAATGGATAACTAAGATGTGGTATATCTACACAATGGAATTCTATACAGCAGTAAGAAAAAATGACACAATGAAATTTGAGGAAAAATGGTTGAACCTGGAACAGATCATTCTCAGTGAACTTACCCAATCACAGAAAAAAAATCGCCACATAGTCTCACTCATCTACAGCACCTAACCTGAATCTACCGAAGATACCTTATATACCCAGCAAGCATCTCCTAGACTAGACACTAGGATGGAAGGGGAGGGAGAGGAGGGCATCAAAGGGGTGGGAAACACAAGTCTAGACCCAAATGGCAATGGTACCATAATCTTCTACTTACTAAAAGTCAGACCAAATGGCTGATCCTTCACCAGGCCCTTACAGGGAACACCTGAGCCACAAGACACTGGAGAGGGTAAGATTAAGACTAACCTTAATCTCCTACATCTTCCCTCCCTCACTTCCCCTCTCCCTGTCTCTCTCTCTCTGATCTCTAACTCTTGTATATTAGTTATCTTTTTCCTCATTTTCTTAGTGGGCACTGACCTGTAACTCCCAGATCCAGCATGGGGCTATCATCCACAATGAGCTTTTGATATAGATTCTTTTTTATCCCACATCTGCAGTGATCTCTTTGAACAGATTCTAAGGAATTTTGCAAATGATTTTTTAAGATGCTTGCTTTTGACATATATTATCAAATATATTCCAAAATTATGTGCCATCTTAAATAGCCAGTGTTAGGGCTGGAGAGATGATTCAATTGGTTAAAGGTGCTTGTTGCAAAGCCTGCTGGCCTGGTTCCCAGCTGCATCATAGAGTTAGATGGGCATTTATTTACAGTGGCAAGAGAAACTAGTGTACACACACACACACATGTACATAAATTTTTAAAAAAAAGCAGTTCTTGAAAGAATAAGAGGTATAATGAAAGTTCCAGTAACTCTTCTGTTCCTCATTCATTGTGTGCTTTTAGAAGAAATAATCTGCTTGATTATGTTTTCTTGCCTGTAGAATAAGCCTAATAAATCTGTGTCATAGAGTTGCAGACAATATATCATATAGTATTTTTAGTGTAGCTTATAAACCATGAAATTTTCAATGTCCATTAAATAAATATTTGTCCAAAGGTACTACATGTTAAACCTGTGCTAACAGTTAGAACACAGAGAAGAATGTAGTCTGGGTTTCAAGGAATCTGCTATCTAATGCTATGTTATTATTGAAATATTTTAGTTACAAGATTGAGGAGAGATTTTTCTTTTAAATATAAAGGATTGAAACAAAGGTACTCTCTATGACAGAAAATATGGGTGAAAATATTTAATAATATCTTTGTTGGATTTGCTTGGTGATATCACTTGCTCATTTGTCCCAACAGTTGCACTGCCTCAGTGGAATAATTTTACTTACTGAGTCATTTTTTTCTCTCTCATATGATACAATAATGTGGTCTTTGTTGCTGCTATGCACAGATATGAATTTGTCTCCCTCCTTTCTTTTTATAGAAAAATTCAAGGCATTTAAAATAATTGCTTCTTCTATAGATGTCATTTTTTATCCTTTTCTGAGCCATAGGTTTCTGGAAGCCATATGAGGGCATAGCCCCACTTGTGTCTGCTGTGTGACTCTCCCACCCAACAGCTTTTTTACACAGTCATTGGGAGGATTTAGGAACTCCAGCATCCTTAGATCTATCTTTTGGAGGTAGATATTGATTTTCCTGCCTTTGAATGTAAAGGCCCAGAGTGAGTCCTTTAGTGTCTCATCTCTGAGCATGCTAGGCATTAGAAGCTGAGGATAGGGAAGTAACTTCTGGAAAATCCAGCAGATCCAGCTACATCAGGAAAGCTGGTATGCGCAGGTAGTGCCATGCAACAGAAATCTTTGTGTCAGGACTGGAAGCCACACAAACAGCTTGACTAAGGTGAAGGATTGTTTATATGGAAAGATATCTTTTAAAAAAATACTACTTTGCATGTTCTCCTGAAAAGACACAAACTGGTAGAATACAACATGTCCTTCTGCCTGATCTAAGTTCTGCCCTGGGCTACTTGATTGTCCTAGTCACAAGGATCTTTAGGATTATATATATATAAATCTTTCTAGGTGGAGCTCTGGAATAATGTTCCCACGTCCCAGCCATGTCCCCATTTTTGCTGTTAAGATGCAACTATAGGGCTGGAGAGATGGCTTAGTGGTTAAGTGCTTGCCTGTGAAGCCTAAGGACTCCGGTTTGAGGCTTGATTCCCTACGACCCACGTTAGCTAGATGCACAAGGGGCACACGCATCTGGAGTTCATTTGCAGTGGCTGGAGGCCCTGGTGTGCCCATTCTCTCTCTTTCTCTCTCTATCTGCCTCTTTCTGTGTCTGTTGCTCTCAAATAAATAAATAAAAATAAACAAAAATTTTTTTTTAAAGATGCAACTATAATTCCTGGTTCATTCTCTTTTCATATTAGGCCATAAACGAAAGTCAGCCATTTTCTTTTGGTGCTTATTCCTCTTTCCTTCATCTCTGAGTGAAGCAGATGGTTTTCTTAGTTAGAAGCCCAGACATTCTACTTATGCTTTCAAATAAAAGGGATGGCTGAGCGGACACTGCTGCAGGCAGATGGGAAGTAGTAAACTTGGATCTAAGACCTTCCTGCCTCCCACCATTCAGTCCAACCAGCAAGGAACATTTGCTCTTCAGTGACTCTGAATGAACAAGAAGAACCAAAAGTTACACTGGTGAAAACAGACATTTTTTTAATCTATTTTTTCTTATATTTGTATTTTCAATATGACATTAAATCATTGATGATTTCTGTGATACCTCAGTGAAGGAGACTCATTTAGGAGGTCCATTCAGTTATACCATGAATGGCTTAAAGGGGAAAAGTAAGGCAGAATTCAACCAGTATGAGAACTTCTTTTAATTCCTATACCCAGCAGTATGCTTCACCCCCCCCCCCAACCTGTCTTTACCCATGGCTCAGTTTTCACTTAATATCCAAGAAATATTTGAGGCTTGTATCATGTTCATTTGTCAACTGGTGAGATGGTGTAATGCCTCTCTTTAAATTTCTTCAATCAATTATTGATTGGTGACAAGTGTTATTGCAAAACTTCACACTCAGCTAGAACACTACCCCCTCAGGTGAGTCTGTATAGCATCAGAAAGGAATGACTCCAGTGCCCTAAGTTGTGCTGAGGAGGTGAAAAACCCAAAATCCACATATAAATCTACTTTTCAATCAAGATGTATGTATAAGAGTATACTTAAGGTTGTATATATGGCACACACTTTATGCATTCTTTTTTTTTCTTTTTTTTTCCTTTTTTTTCTTTATTAGTTAGCTTTGTATTCAGCAAATACAGTCAGTTTGGTACTATTATTAGGCTCATCCGTGACCTACCCCCCCCTTGGCCCCTCCTTATTGAGGTATATGGGTCATGCATTGTGGAGTTAGCCCACAGTTATGGGTAAGATAAATGTCTCTGCATATCATGACCCAACATGTGGCTCTGACATTCTTTCCACCCCCTCTTCCGCAAAATTTCCCTGAGCCATGTTGGGTTCATTTTAGGTCTATGCATCTTAAGTAGAGTTGCTTTGATAGATATTGGTCAATTTCCCCCAGTCGCCCATGTAGCACCTTCTGGCACTAGATGCGCTGACTGTCTGGGGACTGACTCTCTTCCAACATCTAGCCATGCCATTCTAACTTGCCTGTCAATCACATAAGGTATCTTCAGCAGTAGGGTCTTACCACTAACCTTTGGTGGGTCATCAAGTACTCTGACAGAAATCTGTCTGTCTTTTAGGAAACCGTGGGAATGTAGTATGGTACAACCACTTTGGAAAGCAATATGGAGACTTCTGAAAAAACTGAGTATAGAGATACCAACAGACCCAGTTATTCCCTTACTGGGCATCTACCCTAAAACCTTCAAACCACAGACTAAAGAGATTTGCTCAACCATGTTTATAGCGGCTCAATTTGTAATAGCTAAGAGCTGGAATCAACCCAGATGTCCATCACTAGAAGAATGGATAACTAAGATGTGGTATATCTACACAATGGAATTCTATACAGCAGTAAGAAAAAATGACACAATGAAATTTGAGGAAAAATGGTTGAACCTGGAACAGATCATTCTCAGTGAACTTACCCAATCACAGAAAAAAAATCGCCACATAGTCTCACTCATCTACAGCACCTAACCTGAATCTACCGAAGATACCTTATATACCCAGCAAGCATCTCCTAGACTAGACACTAGGATGGAAGGGGAGGGAGAGGAGGGCATCAAAGGGGTGGGAAACACAAGTCTAGACCCAAATGGCAATGGTACCATAATCTTCTACTTACTAAAAGTCAGACCAAATGGCTGATCCTTCACCAGGCCCTTACAGGGAACACCTGAGCCACAAGACACTGGAGAGGGTAAGATTAAGACTAACCTTAATCTCCTACATCTTCCCTCCCTCACTTCCCCTCTCCCTGTCTCTCTCTCTCTGATCTCTAACTCTTGTATATTAGTTATCTTTTTCCTCATTTTCTTAGTGGGCACTGACCTGTAACTCCCAGATCCAGCATGGGGCTATCATCCACAATGAGCTTTTGATATAGATTCTTTTTTATCCCACATCTGCAGTGATCTCTTTGAACAGATTCTAAGGAATTTTGCAAATGATTTTTTAAGATGCTTGCTTTTGACATATATTATCAAATATATTCCAAAATTATGTGCCATCTTAAATAGCCAGTGTTAGGGCTGGAGAGATGATTCAATTGGTTAAAGGTGCTTGTTGCAAAGCCTGCTGGCCTGGTTCCCAGCTGCATCATAGAGTTAGATGGGCATTTATTTACAGTGGCAAGAGAAACTAGTGTACACACACACACACACGTACATAAATTTTTTAAAAAAAGCAGTTCTTGAAAGAATAAGAGGTATAATGAAAGTTCCAGTAACTCTTCTGTTCCTCATTCATTGTGTGCTTTTAGAAGAAATAATCTGCTTGATTATGTTTTCTTGCCTGTAGAATAAGCCTAATAAATCTGTGTCATAGAGTTGCAGACAATATATCATATAGTATTTTTAGTGTAGCTTATAAACCATGAAATTTTCAATGTCCATTAAATAAATATTTGTCCAAAGGTACTACATGTTAAACCTGTGCTAACAGTTAGAACACAGAGAAGAATGTAGTCTGGGTTTCAAGGAATCTGCTATCTAATGCTATGTTATTATTGAAATATTTTAGTTACAAGATTGAGGAGAGATTTTTCTTTTAAATATAAAGGATTGAAACAAAGGTACTCTCTATGACAGAAAATATGGGTGAAAATATTTAATAATATCTTTGTTGGATTTGCTTGGTGATATCACTTGCTCATTTGTCCCAACAGTTGCACTGCCTCAGTGGAATAATTTTACTTACTGAGTCATTTTTTTCTCTCTCATATGATACAATAATGTGGTCTTTGTTGCTGCTATGCACAGATATGAATTTGTCTCCCTCCTTTCTTTTTATAGAAAAATTCAAGGCATTTAAAATAATTGCTTCTTCTATAGATGTCATTTTTTATCCTTTTCTGAGCCATAGGTTTCTGGAAGCCATATGAGGGCATAGCCCCACTTGTGTCTGCTGTGTGACTCTCCCACCCAACAGCTTTTTTACACAGTCATTGGGAGGATTTAGGAACTCCAGCATCCTTAGATCTATCTTTTGGAGGTAGATATTGATTTTCCTGCCTTTGAATGTAAAGGCCCAGAGTGAGTCCTTTAGTGTCTCATCTCTGAGCATGCTAGGCATTAGAAGCTGAGGATAGGGAAGTAACTTCTGGAAAATCCAGCAGATCCAGCTACATCAGGAAAGCTGGTATGCGCAGGTAGTGCCATGCAACAGAAATCTTTGTGTCAGGACTGGAAGCCACACAAACAGCTTGACTAAGGTGAAGGATTGTTTATATGGAAAGATATCTTTTAAAAAAATACTACTTTGCATGTTCTCCTGAAAAGACACAAACTGGTAGAATACAACATGTCCTTCTGCCTGATCTAAGTTCTGCCCTGGGCTACTTGATTGTCCTAGTCACAAGGATCTTTAGGATTATATATATATAAATCTTTCTAGGTGGAGCTCTGGAATAATGTTCCCACGTCCCAGCCATGTCCCCATTTTTGCTGTTAAGATGCAACTATAGGGCTGGAGAGATGGCTTAGTGGTTAAGTGCTTGCCTGTGAAGCCTAAGGACTCCGGTTTGAGGCTTGATTCCCTACGACCCACGTTAGCTAGATGCACAAGGGGCACACGCATCTGGAGTTCATTTGCAGTGGCTGGAGGCCCTGGTGTGCCCATTCTCTCTCTTTCTCTCTCTATCTGCCTCTTTCTGTGTCTGTTGCTCTCAAATAAATAAATAAAAATAAACAAAAAATTTTTTTTTTAAAGATGCAACTATAATTCCTGGTTCATTCTCTTTTCATATTAGGCCATAAACGAAAGTCAGCCATTTTCTTTTGGTGCTTATTCCTCTTTCCTTCATCTCTGAGTGAAGCAGATGGTTTTCTTAGTTAGAAGCCCAGACATTCTACTTATGCTTTCAAATAAAAGGGATGGCTGAGCGGACACTGCTGCAGGCAGATGGGAAGTAGTAAACTTGGATCTAAGACCTTCCTGCCTCCCACCATTCAGTCCAACCAGCAAGGAACATTTGCTCTTCAGTGACTCTGAATGAACAAGAAGAACCAAAAGTTACACTGGTGAAAACAGACATTTTTTTAATCTATTTTTTCTTATATTTGTATTTTCAATATGACATTAAATCATTGATGATTTCTGTGATACCTCAGTGAAGGAGACTCATTTAGGAGGTCCATTCAGTTATACCATGAATGGCTTAAAGGGGAAAAATAAGGCAGAATTCAACCAGTATGAGAACTTCTTTTAATTCCTATACCCAGCAGTATGCTTCACCCCCCCCCCCCAACCTGTCTTTACCCATGGCTCAGTTTTCACTTAATATCCAAGAAATATTTGAGGCTTGTATCATGTTCATTTGTCAACTGGTGAGATGGTGTAATGCCTCTCTTTAAATTTCTTCAATCAATTATTGATTGGTGACAAGTGTTATTGCAAAACTTCACACTCAGCTAGAACACTACCCCCTCAGGTGAGTCTGTATAGCATCAGAAAGGAATGACTCCAGTGCCCTAAGTTGTGCTGAGGAGGTGAAAAACCCAAAATCCACATATAAATCTACTTTTCAATCAAGATGTATGTATAAGAGTATACTTAAGGTTGTATATATGGCACACACTTTATGCATTCTTTTTTTTTCTTTTTTTTCCTTTTTTTTCTTTATTAGTTAGCTTTGTATTCAGCAAATACAGTCAGTTTGGTACTATTATTAGGCTCATCCGTGACCTACCCCCCCCCTTGGCCCCTCCTTATTGAGGTATATGGGTCATGCATTGTGGAGTTAGCCCACAGTTATGGGTAAGATAAATGTCTCTGCATATCATGACCCAACATGTGGCTCTGACATTCTTTCCACCCCCTCTTCCGCAAAATTTCCCTGAGCCATGTTGGGTTCATTTTAGGTCTATGCAGTCTTAAAGTAGAGGTACAGTTTCTCTCTATCCACCCCACTTAGAGCTTAAACATAATTTTTACCTTCATGAGGAAATTTTCTCATTCACAACTTATTCACCATGTGAAAGATTCTAGACTCATCTTGCCTTGCAGATCTTTTACATTTTTCCACAGTTTTTTTTTTTTTTTTTTTTTGGAACTTGCACTGACCTTATTGAAAAATCTATTCATTCTGTACCAGCAAAGAACAAGAAGAGGAAGGTACAGTCTTAGAAGTCATTTCCATTTGGTAGTTAACAAGAACAAAACCTGTTTTTCTTTCTTGCTATTTCTAGACTGGACTTTTTTTTAGTTTTTTTGGCTTAACTATGTGCTTGCCTCAGAGACAACCTTTTATTTATTCATTGTCCTCTCTAATTTTCTTGAAATCCATGTTTTACCCTCTTGAAAGCCCACTTCAAATTTTGCTTTACCTTCTTGGAATTGTTTCTCATATTGTTAATTCTACACTATTTAAGAATGTGATCTAGTCTTTTCCCAGTAGTATTCTATATGCAAATTACCCTGTATGTAAATCACATGTACCATATTGTAGCAAGGTATACTTGAAGATATAGAGCACCACATCACATTGATTGTATGAAATGCTTATCTTCGCTGTGGTTTTTCATGTTTGAAATTCCAGGTAACCGTGGTTCTTCCTGTAGAAATTCTGTTAGTTGAGTGTTTTGATTCTTCTTGCTTCCAATTCTGGCCATTCTTTTATCTACTGTAGGACGATGCATCCTATGAAATGCTGTTGCATATTTATCGTTTGAATGATACTTTCCCTGATAAATGCTGTTTTATTTTAATCATAAAGACATCAGATTTATTTAAGAAAAATAAACTTACAGTTTTAAAACATTTTAAAATACAATATATGTCTAAGTCAAAATGCATATTAAAAGCATTGAAGTAACAATATTTTTCTCTTATATAGAAATCCTAGAGGTCATCATTCTTGAAAAACCTCCAATACTGGTAATTCAAAAATGCTTCCAAAGAATATATTTATGTCTACTAAAAAAGCACTATCTTGTTGCACTGAAATATACAAATAATTAGCACCACTTGTGATTTTGTTCTTTATAATACTCTGGCTCGACATAATGTCTGTAGTTGTTAGTGTGTTAGCCCATTCTACTATGAATTTTCTGCTGCTATCGAAATTTGAAGTTCGATTAAATGCTTGTCCACCTTTACTGCATACATACAGACACTTATCCTATATAATCTGTGGTATCTAAGCTATGTACTTACATGAAGCTATTTCCAAATTTACATATGATTTCTCTAGTCAAAGGTTTGTCATATTCTTGATACTTTTAACATTTCTCTCTGGTATGAATTCTATGATAGTGAATAGAAGATGAGTTTTTTATTAAAATATTTTGTTTGGTTTCTCTTCAGCATGAATTTCCTGATGTGTTCTAAGGTTTGAACACTGGGTGAAGGAGTTGCCACATTCCTTACATTTGTAGAATGTCCATCCCTAGGAGTTCCTTTATGTACAAGACCTGGTGAGGGAGGAAACGTTCTCAACATTCATCACATTTGTAGGGTTTCACTCCAGTATGAATTTTCTTTCAAAAAGTTTTATTTGGTTTCCTTCATCCTTTATGTTGCTATCTGTAGTCTAATACATGCATGAATTGAAATGTTAAATGAAATGTTAAATTTAATTGCTCCTTTGGATTAGCCAAGTTTCCTTCAACTCTCAAATTTTATAAAGATCTTTGAATGCCATTGTTCCTGGCTATATAGGAATACTTCAAAGACATCTTACTGTGTTTTTAAAAAATATTTTTATTTACTTATTTGAGAGAGAGAAAGAGGCAGAGGGAGGTTACTGTATTTTAAATCAAGTTCTGCATACACATTACACAAGTGTTTCTAAACCAGCTGCACTTCACAGATATGAAGCTGTAGAAGATGCCTTAAGTTTTAGCATGCACAAATTAGATTGGACATAAGAGATAAATTCCCTGATAATAAAAATAAGGTAAGAACAAAGTATTGAAGAACAACAGGAACTCTATTCCCTAGATATCTAAAGAGGAAGAATAATTTGTCTTCTAGTCTTTTATAGTAGAAGATGTACTGAGATTTTATCTGGCTTCAGGATTTTATTAAAATCCTCAATGATAACACCACTTTCATAACATGTTTCTAGTAAGGGCTTTCTACTTAAGTATATTTACTTCTTTTAAGAATAGCAAGTAAAAAATAACATAGGAAGGTATAAATTATTTTTGTAATTAAACATATATTTTTTGAGTAATTAAAACATGCAGGTTCATGTTTCTGGTGATAGCTTTTGGTCCAGCGCTATTGAATGCAATTTGTTCTGTTTGCTTGCCTTCTTCAAATATCCAAGAAAAATAAAATTTAAAATATTCATTTTCCTGCCAAGCAAATGACAGTAATTCTATCAGAGACAATACATTCCATTCTTATTCTATCACAACAATTAAGTTTCTCATTGTATAGAAATGAGAAAAGCTGAAAGGTGTATCCAATAGTTTCTTCCTACAACTTCTACCTTTCGCTTATGGATGCTGGTATTTGTGTCTACTTGCATATTTCTTGATTTTTTTTGTTTTTTACTTTCTACTTCATTTATTTCTGGTTGTTTTAATACTGTTTCCAATTATAGAAATGGAGTTTCTGTGAAGAAAAAAAAAATTAACTGGCAATGAAATAACACTGTGTGGCTTTGTTTTACCAGATAGCTGTTAGTTTTCTATGATACTTATTAGTGAAATGGTGCTAAAAGTTCATATTTCATACTTGCATTTAAGTCTGCACAAAGATGATATCATTAAGCAGAACCCTATTCAGTCTGATAGATGCAGATTTTATAAATAAACTTTAATATATTAATTGTTATTATCTTACTTCATGGTATGGGTTATTAGCCCTGATCACTAGAAATATTAAATAGACAGCACTAGAAAATCTTAGAAATATAATTTATTTATGAAGTTGGAGTTTTGAATCAATAGCCCTTGGGAACTCTTTTGTAGTAGAAAATGTCCCCTTACTGATAAAGATGTTGTAGAATAAAGGATGTGCTCTAAAGTATAACTCTTGTGTGATAGCATTCTAATCAGACATGAATGTTTTCCTAATCTCTTAGCATGTGGTGTTGATTTTACATGGCACAGGGTGTGCTCATGGTGAATTTGCTGTTCAACTCTGTGTGATTACTTTCTATGAGGAAAATAAACAGTTATGAGGTCCAAACAAAATATCATATTGAATTGTTCAAAGGAAAATATATTTTTAGAGATATGTTATTAAATCTTCCTAATTATCCCAAGGGATAAATGCATAAGACTCTTGTTTTTTGAACTATGTCACCATATTAGACATTAACTTTACCCTTGATGTGCCACCAGATCACTGATATGGTCATCTAAAATATGATATACCTTATTCAGGACAACTTATATAAGTGATAAATCAGCCTGGCAAGTATGCACGCCTTTCTGAAAAAGAAAATAGTGTGGAAATTTGCATAAAGTGAAGAGGAATAGACAAAGAAGGAAGCAGTAATGAATAACTATAATTCTATCTGAACATATTTTTGCTGAAGATCAAAATCATTTTAAATTTCTATTGTCAGAGGACTTCCTTGTATCTTTCCACAGAAGGGTTGCCTTCCTAAAAATAGTTTTGGTTAAATGAACACACACAGTTTCCTAATGCTAAAATTTTGTAAAGACATATGTCATTATGTATTACAAGATCAAATCAACAAATCACACATAAAAATCCAAATGCCTGATATTTTCCTACAACTTTAAAGTTTATGACCTCCAAACGCATCACCCCACTGAAGTCTATCCTTCATGCTGGGACCTCACATAACCTGTAAAGTAATTGAGATCTCTCAGGGAAGTGACTGAGAAGCAGCGAGTTCATAAGAAAACAAAGAGAAAAGGAGCAAAAGCAGAATAGCTTTCACCTGGACACCTGATATAGTAAGAATCCAGAATTGGCCATAAAAAATGGAAATAGACAACTTGGGAATCAGACTTGTCAGCTACTGGTGGTCGACTGGGTCTTAATAACCAAGCTAGAGAATTTCCACAGAGATATTTCCTGAGACACTGAAAATAAACTAATGTTCATTCGTAGGCAACAGTGAAACACTATTTTACAAACAGTTCCACAGACTTTGCTTTCCCTGTCCTACATTCCTTTCTATGAAAATATATTTCTCTGTTGATAACTTTTAAGAGAATATGTTAATATAGTTGTAACTTGTTTGCCTATTTATTTTTTTCCTCCTTTTAAAATTTCAGTTTATTTACTTTTTTAAGTGATGCAGATGGAATTGATGCTTAGGGAGAATCCTTTTGGAGTTGAAACACTTTGATTTGAATATTTCCGTGATCATTGATCTTCCATCCAGGGCCCCATTTATCACTTTAGACAGCTCTGCTCTTGGTTCTGTTTCTTAATATGTTACCAGAGCCCTGTCCTAGTATATGCAAATCAGTTATTTCAGCATGAACTCTCCTTTGTCCATCTGTTATCAGTGATTTTTATCAGTGTCTACCCTGGGTCAGGTACTGTGAACTATAAAGAAAGCGATAAAATCTCACCACCCACAAAGGACTAACAACATAGGTGGAAAGACAAATCATATACACACAAAAAAATTACTAATAGTGTTATATTAAGGTTGACATTGTAAGGTACTTCACTGTACATTATAGAAAATCATGATGAAACTCTAATATCTGCTAATTGCCATCAAAAAAAATAGAATGTCTTCAAGAAGGAAGTCAATAGGACTGGATCACTAATGTTAGGCCTGAAGGCAGACTAAGCCAACATGACTACGGAGACAGAGTGGGTTGTAATAGCACTAGAGAAGGGATCAAGGTAAGAAAGAATAACATCATTATTTAGTTATAAATGTTAGTATAACATCAACCAGTATTCTCATTCCATTCTTGAAAATTATACATATATTATAGAAAGGCATGCTGGGTGAGAAAGTCAAGGGAGGTTGACCTCCAGAAGCACTTTTATGTCTGTCTTCATGAGCTGCTGTAATGGAAAAGGTAAGTCCTTATTGCTTGTAAACATAGGAGTAGTTTTTGTAAAAAAAAAAAAAAAAAAAAAAAAAAAAAGTGCTTTCTGAGCTCATGGTAGAAAGATTCTTGTTTAGTAACCATGACTGACACTAGAGGAAAAGATAATCTTTTCAGATAAGAAAATAAGAAGATAAAGATAAATGTATTTTCAGGGGGGAAACTACTTTCTGGGTAATTAAAATGCTACTATCTGATAAGGAGCTGAGTGTAACAATTTCTGGGTCTTATAATAATCTGCTTTGTCTTATGTTAATGATGAAAAGGGGGAATGAAATGAACTAGCTGCTAAAGTCATGAGAGCCTTCAAAGCAGAGAACTCTGAAACAAGTAGTTACAGTGAGCCTGACTGACACCCAACTGGGAGAACATATTCAGGAGTTTTAATGGAAATTATAATTTCAAGCTGCTTTTTATGAACATTGAAAGCTTAACTTTAAAAAGCAAGGTATTTGTCAACATTATCTGAATCACCGGACTAGGGACAAATGTTCCACCATATTTGTTTTCTTACAAGTAAAGCTAAACTGACACGTTGAAAAGATGGTCTTCAAAGACATTCAGAGGCTGCTAAACTTTTGTCAATAATTAGCCTTCATGTTGTTTTATAGACAAGGAAGTCACTTTTTTTTTTCTTCAAATTTTGCCAAGGATGGATTTTTCACTTTGAAATTTCTTCATCCTGGTATTTGCATTTGAGCATTTCAAGCCTCTCCTCGCCCTCAGCCACCATGTGTAGTATTGCATTTATGCATTCAACCTCTACTCAAGTGATGCTATTTTTTTCTGCCTCAGCCTGACAGCCACTAATAATAACACATGAGGACAGTCAGACAAAATGAAGACAAATGCTGCTTGTCGCAGCAGAATCCTAATGTCCGCGGACTCAGTAAAGACAGTCTAACTGTATGTGGATGCTCTTTATAGCTTATTTAGACCTGTGGTCTTTCCCTGTGGGTTTTTTTTAAAGCACAAACATTGTGCAGAAATACATTAAGGCAACATATGGGCCTGTTAGTTAGCCAAAACAATGTGGAACCATGGAGAATAGAGATTGCAAAGCACAGATGGGTACTGTAAAAAATTCATGAGTGGCATAACAGATCTAAAAGGTAAATTTTAGTCAAAATTCAAGTGGAAAGCGTAGGAAATACTCAAGAATTTGGCTTTATGAGGTTTTTCAAATCACACAAGATGAAACATTGTGAATATTCCACAGATTTGTTTATGCCATAATGTGAAAATCAGAGCTCATCATTCAACAATAATTATGTCTATATAGATCTGTGCCATCAGAAGTAGATTGCTGATAAACAATAGTGCTCTGCTTCTATTTGATGTAAATGCTGCAGTATTAAATATCCATATTATTTCCAGCTCAATATTAGAAACTGTCAGTCATTGTGACAAGCCAGGCAAGAGGAGCTCATTGAGCCATCCTCTATGTAGCCAAGTGCTGTCGAATAACCAGGTTTTCATGCTGTATTACTTTGTTGTTAAAATTGAGTTCTGAGCAGCAAATTGGCAATCATTCCCCCCCCCTTTAAGTTTTACTTTTAGCTAAATCTAAACGTACAATGAGACAGTGAATACATGTGTGTCTATGATCAAGATGTACTTTCAATGTTGAGAAAACTTGTTTTTAGACATTGTCATTGTGACTACCATTGTTGTCTTTTCTTAGGGGGAAAAAAGCTACATTCCATGTTTCTGAGGCCAACCCAGTAACACACACACACATACACACACACACACACACACACACACACCCTATCTCCTTTGCTAAATTTCTTTAACAGTCATTCCTAAATAAAGGAATTATTATTTGGTACCAAGTTTCCATTAGACTGGAGTTAGAGATTGTTGCAATCAGCTTCTCATTGCTGGACCTGACCAAAAACAGCATATGGGAAGAAAGGGTTTATTTCAGGCTTGCAGATTCCAGGGACACACCATCAATAGTGGAAAAAGCCGGCTCACTTTCATAGATCCAAGCAGATCCAGCACCACAAAACACAATCAGAGCTCCAAATTTCACTCCACACACCTTAGGGATGGGCTCAGATCTGCCGCCAGTGACACACCCCCTTAGCAAGGATCTGCCCAATAAGTGGCTTAAGTTGTAAGCTCAATTTAAATAAAGCACTTATGCCTGTGGGGACATACATTTAAACTATGGCATTCAAACTACTATATACCACCCTGGGGCCCTATTGACTCATGACCATCTCACAATGCAAAGTTCATTCAGTCTAATTTTAAAGGTCCCTATAAGCTTTACCAAGTTTAAGACTGTCTCTTAACTGTGAATCTTATAAAATCATAACAAGTTATATACTTCCAACACATAATGGCACAGAATAAACATTTCCATTGCAAATAGGCATAACATGAAGAGACTGGACCAGTATAAAAATCAGTAACCAGTAATGTCAAACAACTGTGATTTCAGTCTGATATCCATGACCAGTGACAAAAGTCTCTGGATTTCAATTCCACCCTCCAGCTGACAGATGGTCCATAGTCCTGGTATATCCAAAAGTACCTTGAGATCTACATTTTAAACCACAGTCTATCTTCACAGCTGTATATAATGGCCTAATACAGGGATTTATACTCTGCTTCCCATGTAGTCTTTGTCTCCTAGAACCATGTGCACTTCATGACCCACTTCCATATATTTTTCATGTTTCCAAAACCATTACCAGGTGTTCAGCATAGCCAAATTTGTAAATCCAGGGGGGAATGAACCTTAACCTTGAATATTAGCATAAATCTTTAGAAATCTGTTTGTAAGCTTCCCCGTTTCCAAATATATATATATATATATATATATATGTGTGTGTGTGTGTGTGTGTGTGTGTGTGTGTGTGTGTGTGTGTGTGTCCTTTTTCGTTTGAGCCCTGGATGGATAGATTTTTGTCCTCAGGCATCTTTTTCTATGGTCCCAGTGCAAAGCAGCTGGCCTACTCTTACTGGCGGTAATCAACAATTGTACCTTCAGTAACTTAAAACCAATCTTTGTGCCAATAACTTCACACTGGCTTGAATTTTGTCTGTGATAAACTGTACATCCTTTATATCTCTCTGTTTTATATCTTTTGCTAAGCACACCAGTCCATTACTTTTGAATTTAACCTTGCTCAAATTCTCAGGGTGTGGGGATAATGCAACCAGCCTTTACATCAGCACTCAAGTTCCAAGAAGGTTCTCACTTTCCCATTAAACTTTCATAAGCCAAGCCTTCACAGTCCATAATCCCTCTGTATTTAACATTTTCAAATTCACCAGAATACTCCAAACATCTTTTCTTACTGCACTATAAGACTTCTCTAGTCCCAAGTACTAAGTTCTTCCACATTCCTCCAGCACATAATTTCCAAAAAACCAAAATTTACATAGTCAGATTCATTGCAGTAGTGACCTGGTACCAGTTTTCTGTTGTAGTCAGCGTTTCATTCCTGGACAAACACCCGACCAAAGGCAGCTTATGGTGGAAGAAATTGGCTCACTTTCATAGATCCATAACAGAGAGAAAGACACCATAAACAGTCATTAGCACTAAACATGTACAACCAGAGCTCCAAATTGCACTCCACACACCTTAGAGCTGAACTTGGATCTAACCCTTTATGAGGGAATCTGCCTGTTATGGGCTCAAGTTGTAAGCTCAGTTTTAATAAAATACCTGAGTCTATGGGGCCATACATTTAAACTATCACGGGCTCAAGTTGTAAGCTCAAGTTTAATAAAATACCTGAGTCTACGGGGCCATACATTTAAACTATCACATTCAAAGTACTATAGGGATAAAACAGAAAGCCCTCCCAAAATGATCTATTTGTCTCAAGCTCTAATTATCTTGAACATACCTTCTAAATTGAAGCTGCTGTTGAAAATATCATTCGCAACATTTTGATTCAGAACTTTCTAATGTCATGTTGATCATGTGGAGTTTGGACATCTTGATGTTTTTTTGCTAAAAATACAAGTCCAGAATATACTATTCTTGGTTTAGGTGATATTCAAAGTGAGTCTGGCTAGATACTTTAAATTCTTAGATGCCGGGTAGATCAGTTGTATAAAATTTACTTTTATAAAAATATTTTATTTTATTTATTTATTTGAAAGAGAGAGAGGGCGGGGTGCAGGGGGCAGATATACATAGGAAAATGTGCATGCCAGGGCCTCTAGCCACTGCAAACCAACTCCAGATGCATGTACCACCATGTGCATCTGGCTTGTGTGGGTACTAAGGAATTGAACATGGTAAAGATGACAGAGCTTCATCTCCTTTAAGTAAAACAGAGATGTACTTAGAAGATCTAACATAGAGATTTAATAAATATTATAAACAAGAAAAAGAAAATGGCAAAGAGAAAATAGAAAAAAGTAAAGGTTGCAGGTATAAAGAAAAAAAAACATACTTCTTCTTTGATGATTACATCTCTTGTTTCTATAGAGGTTCTAAGATATGCCAAATGTCAACTATATCAGAGTGTGTATATGTGTATTTACTTTTCTTTATTAATATATAAGCCTTATGAGAACATGGCCCCTTTTATTTATGCCATATCTATCCCAAGTACTTTAAGCATACCTGTCAGCAGGCACTCAATATGTATTTGTTCAAAAAGCAGATAATTCAGAAGGAGATATTTTTGCTCATTTTGCTAATATTATCTAAGAAATTATTCATCTTTTGGTCTATATTTAAAGGTGATACTCAGTTAGTACTTAGCAACAAAGATTGCTACAAAGGAATACATTTTTAAGTACAGATGTGCCAACCAGAGGTGGATGAAGACAAATGAAATAGATAATTTTTAAATTTAGTTCAATAAATTCATCTTTTTTTCCCTTTCTGATAGAGGACTCAGTACTGGTTAGGATACTTGATTCACTTGGTATAAAATGCATACTTGGGTGGGGAGACCACCCAACAGTAAACACTTGAATGAGGCATGCTTAGTGTTATTCTAAACTGAAACTAAGCCTTGGCATTCCCTGTCTCTCATGTTTGACTAGTGTGCTGAGCAGAACCACAGAACATTTTTAGGCAAGACAGAATTTTGTACTAGAAGTTTGGTGAACATGAGGATTGCCTAAAATGTTAGGAGCTAAAGTTTCAGACTTAGGTAACCAGAGATCAAGAGGGTCAGGAATAACTTATTGACTGTTAAGACTGTTTGAATTGATTATCCCTGCTGACCATAGCCTTTTTGCCTGTGTATGGTATTCAAATTATTTAATTTAATTTTGCTTAATTTATGCACCATTGCTAGGTTCACTCCAGGGAGAAATGAGATCTAATTGGTTGCATTTGACATTGTCATTTTCCAGCACAAGTTTAACCAGAAATACCTTATAGAGTGACCCAAAGTAGAATCTACACCATGAAAAATGATTTTTATTGAGATTATTTTGACTCATGTCAAAGTAAGAACTATGCATATAAATATACATTATGCATTGGTACTAACCCAAACCATAAATGTGTGTGTGTGGTATTTTAAGGCAATACTGAGAAGGAAGCACATGTACTTCAACTCAACAGATGTATTTTGAGCACCGGTTATATGTCAGGTACAGAGAGATTCAGTGCGTATGAGCAAACATTCTTTATAAATCAAAAAGACAGACTTTAAACAAATAATTACAAATGTAATTAATAAGTGTTAAGAGTAGAATACTGTAGAAGTTTATAGCAAAGTAAATTAACTTATGTCAAAAGCCAATCAAAGAGGATTATAGGTTCAAGATAATTATAACATTACATGTTCTTGCCCTGGTGAAAGCTAAAACGTTGTTCATATGGATATCAGAATATTATAGGTAATCATGGAAAAGGCTGGATAGGCACTTAAGATACAGATGGAGGCTACATAATGGGTACTCAAATATTCTAAGATAAGAGGAAGTAGCTCTCTTCCCTATAGCACAGTAGGGTAACTATGATCTACAAAACTTTTATTTTAAAAGTAAATATAAGAGAGAAATTTGAATGTTCCCATCACAGAAATACAGGTGTTTGAAAAGTTGTAGTACTGATTGCCCTGATTTGATTATATACATTGCTTACATGTATTCACTTATAGTACTATACTCTGTAAATATGTGTGAATATTGTGTCAATTAAAAAAGCTTAATCTGGGCTGGAGAGATTGCTTAGTGGTTAAGGCACTTGCCTGCAAAGCCAGAGGACCAAGGTTCTATTCTCCAGAACCCGCATAAGACAGATGGACAGGTAATGCACGCAGTGGCTGGAGGCCCCTGTGTGTGTATTCTCTCTCTCTCTTTCTTTCTTTTTCTCTCTCTCTAAATAAATAAATAAAAATAAAACATTTTAAAAAGCATAACTGGGCTGGAGAGATTGCTTAGCAGTTAAGGCTCTTGCCTGCAAAGCCTAAGAATCCATATTCAATTCCTCAGGTCCCACGTAGACTGGTCACAGAAGATGACACAAGTGCACAAGGTCACACATGTGCATAAGGTGATGCCTGTGTCTGGAGTTCAATTACAGTGGCTAAAAGGCCTGGTGTGCCAATTCTTTCTCATAAAAAACTTCAAAAAATAGCTTAAACTGGGCTGGAGAGATGGCTTAGCAGTTAAGGCGCTTGCCGGCAAAGCCTAAGGACCCATGTTCTACTCTCCAGATCACACCTTAGCCACATGCACAAAAGGTGAGGCAAGTGTAAGGCTGCACATGCCCACTAAGTGGCACAAGTGTCTGGAGTTTGATTGTAGTGGCTGAGGTCCTGTCACTCCAATCTCTCTCTCTCTCTCTAAAAATATAAAATAAATAAAATAAAATAAAATAAAATAAATGTTTTCTGTTTTCAAAGTAGGGTCTCACTCTAGCCCAGTCTGATCTGGAATTCACTATGTAGTCTCAGGGTGGTCTTGAACTCATCTAGTCCTCCTAACTCTGCCTCCCAAGTGCTGGGTTTAAAGGCATGTGCCACCATACCCAGTTTACCCTCCACTTTCTGTAATTGCATATTCAGTAAATATTGATCAAATATCAATTGTACATAAAAGTTTTCAACTCCAGCAAGCAAAACTAAACAATAAGAACAGTTTTTAGGAAGGATACAATTCAATGGATCTCACATGAAAATAAAATCAAAATTGCTTACAATTGCTCCAAGGAGAGACAAGAGGTGTCCCGCAGGTATGGGCTGACATGCCTGGTTTTGGAAGGTGAGGTTTCCTTGAGGAATGACACTTGAGCTGCAATATGAAGGATAAAGTAGAGTTAAGCAGGAGGTCACAAAGAGTAGAATATCTTAGGTGAGGAAAATAGTATGTGTCTGGTGACAGGAAAAAGCAAGAATGTACGGCTTGAAAGAAAGCAAAGGTAGCTTGAGCTGAGGAAAGGGGTAAAGACAGAGGCTTAGAGAAGGGGTGAAAGAGTGAGGGGAGGAGGCATAGTAAGATCTGAGATCCTGTAGAAACTTGAAGGCTAGGGTCATATTCCAGACAAGGGCAAAGAATGTCGTTGAAGAGTTTGGGGCAGACGGTGACCTTGATTTCAGTCAGAGAAGGAATTAGATGGAGGTAAGCCTACAAGTTGGGGCTCTGGAAGAAAGACTTGGCATTATATAGGCTGTGCATGACCTTGAGATGATGGAGGACTTGATGATGGAGAATTGGCTCAAGAGATACTTAAGATATATGATTTTATGATTAGTTGAAAACAAGGTCAAAAATAAAAGAGAGAAAAGAGTCATGGATGGTAAACACATTCTTACCAAGACAACTAAGGATGCAAGAGAAAATATGGGAAAAGGAGGTATAAGAAGTGATAATAATGGAGAATTTATGTCCTGTTGGTTCTGACATGTATGACAGATCAAATAAGCAGAAGGTATGGACACATGACCTGGAACTCACATGGAAAGTTGGTAAGAGATAAGGGCATGGGAACCATGTGAATGTGGGAGTTATTAAAGCTACTCAGTGTCTGGGTGAGATGGACATAAGCATATAAAAGATGAAGAGATCAGACTTCTTTTAACGCTTACACCCAGTTCTGTGTAAGGGAAGAATTTGAAGTAACAGAAAATAGGAAGAAGGCAAGGAATGAATAGTGCTTTTGTTATAGAAGACAAGAGAAAAAAAATTTACAGAAAATGAGAGGATAAACAATGTCAAATGCTATGGTTAGTCAAGTAGAACTAGAGCTGAAAATATCTATTACAATCAAGATGATTATGGTGATATCATGGTGAGGATATTTTTGATGGAGTAAAAAAAAGTATGCAAGACACAACAGAATTAACTGAAAGTCTAGTAGAAGTTAAGGACATGGAATGCACTTGTCAATCAATGGGTTTAATTTAAATGAATGAGAGAGATAGGCGTGTCTACCAACAGGAAGATACAGCACCAAAAAGAAATGGATTTGGAAGGCCAGGGGTTGATGAATTAGTTGGTTGTATTTGGCTGAAGGAATGAAATACCTGATACTTGCTTTATGAATGCTTTCACCATTTCATATAAAAAGGAGATTGGAGATCTTGAGTTAATACAAGATGGCTTCAGTAGCTCAAAAAATTTGCTTCTTACTGTGGTTCTACTCTACCTTTCTAAGCACATTGGTATGTGTGGAGACAGTGGGCCTCTGCAGATCCATCTGACCCAAGTCTCAGGAAGAGCATGGAACCCAGTCTTTATTCCCTGACCCTTTTTTAAAATAAAGGAATAGGATTATTTCCCAAGCTTCTACTTCTTCAGACTTCTATTTTATTCCACATGTGCCATCACCAAAGGAAAACACATTGATCAAGCACAGCTTACTTAGCTCAGGGGCTCTCAAAAGGAGGTCCCCCAGTGGGCTGCATCAGCACAAGTGGGAATGAAATTCTTGGTCTCCATTCAAGTCATTATGAATCGGAAGCTCTGGCATTTCTTCAATCTATTTAGGCTATATTCTGGCCAATTCCAGTATATTATTAAGGGTAGGTTCACTGCCCTCTTACAAAACATATGGCATGGTGTTGACAAAACTGTCATCAACTGTTTTACCCTCAAGGGAAATGAACCAATAAAGAAGGAGAATGAGGGCTGGAGAGATGGCTTAGCGGTTAAGTCCTTGCCTGTGAAGCCTAAGGACCCCGGTTCGAGGCTCAATTCCCCAGGACCCACGTTACCCAGATGCACAAGGGGGCGTATGCATCTGGAGTTTGTTTACAGAGGCTGGAAGCTCTAGTACGCCCATTGTCTCTCTCTCTCTCTCTCTCTCTCTGCCTCCTTCTCTCTGTCGCTCTCAAATAAATAAATAAACAAAAAATTTTAAAAAACAAAAAAAGAAGGAGAATGAAGACAAGAAAGGGACTGGATAAGAAGACAACTGAAGAATAGAATCACACCTTCAAGGGAGGGAACAACAGCATGGAGAAAGGAACAGGCCAAGCACAGAAGTAGGTCAGCAGGAAGGAGGCATGCCAGGTGGTCTTCCCTGCTGGTCTCTGGGAAAAGCAAGAAAGCTGTCTGCTAATAGTGAGGGAGGAGGTACCAGGAAGATCTGAGACTGAGCAAGGGACTTGAATGCTCCTGGAGAACCAGAGAATAGACTCACCCAAAACCTAGACATGTTCACAGCATGGGACCTGCCTGCCATGGGGAGACACAAGAATAAAATAGATACCCACCTGCTTATGGTATATGTACAAGGTGACTTTAAGCTTAGAGCTTAACAACATGTTGAAACTTGTTAGAGCTGAGGCTTTCTCCAGAATGTAGTGACAGAAGTTCATCAGCAATAAATAGATTGTTGTTAAAAAGAGGCTGAAACAATAAACCAAGGAGTTCATGCTCAGAGAAGTATAGTATTTTGGACTGTGGGTTCAAAGTGTATTTGATAAGAACTGTTCTAAAGACAAATAAGTGATACATACTTAACTAAGAAATTTAGACAGACTTATTTGTATCACAACTTCCTCTCCTTCAGGGAAGTTTTAGATTTGTAAGGAATTAGGGAAAATTGTTCTTTTTACTCAATTGTAAAACACTATGCAGGAAAATAAGTCAGAGGCTTTAATTTGGCTTACCTTGATTTCTTTCTTAACCTATTCAATTTTTCTTGTTGGTTGATAACATTTTTTAGAGGCATAGTTTTACAGCCCTTACACAAATCTTGGCAAGTCAAATTATATATAACATAAGGTGGAAGAGCACATTTTATCCAGCTACACCTGTCATTTCTGTACCATAGCAGATAGATGGTTGTAATTTCCTAATATAGTTGATAATTAAAATTATATTAATATTTTATTTTTATGAAAATAATCTAAAATCTATAGGATGGTCATTACTTGGGGAGATGTATTCTTCTTATCTGCCTACTAAGTAATCACCATGCATCCCAGCCTTCCGGTCATCTCACATTTTCCTCCCTGGATTGTCCCTGGTTGGACAATCATATGAATGGCACATTCATAGGTATATAATTAAGTGTCCTGCCTCACACATTTAGTCTCATGACCATAAAGGCATTACTTTTACTCTGTGTCGTGTTTTAGGGTATCTGTTATTGGCTTTTTAATGTTTCCCCATATGAATCTAGTGCTGAAACATTAGCCCTGTATGAACATAACTGAGGAAGAGTTATATGCCACCATCTGAACATTCATGATGTGAGTAGAGCACAGTAGAACACTGAGGAGCCAACTTCTTTTAATGACCGCCAGCAACATTGTTTGTCTGTGAATGCTTCATGGATTATGATTCATCTGATTTCATCTCTAATACTCAGGGTAAACTTTGACACCTGTAGGTGCTGAAGTAATGTTTGTTGACAACAACTGATTTGAAAATCAACATTCTTCTGTAAGTTTTCATATCTAATAACAAAATAGGTATTATATCTTTGTAGTTATGTTGCTAATGAAGTCCACCCTTCTCAGGGAAGGAGAAAATGCATTAGATATTGATAAGGCATGTCCAACCTGTGGACTAAAGGACACCTGCATCCCAGGATAGCTTTGAAAATGGCCCAACATATTCATAGATGACAACATTATGTTTTAATGTCAAAGGTTGGACATCTCTGCATTGAACTTTATTTAAAGTTTATCCTTAGTTGAACTCACCAGCATGACTTGTGCCTGAGCATAGGTATGAATGTTTCTGCATACATAGGCTTTAGAATCCGCACAGGAGTTCCCTGAGTGCTTTGTTATACTTGCAGCTTGGGCCATGGATAGGTTTCATTGATTTTTTTCTTATTTTCATTATTAGTAACAACATATTACTTTTTTATTGATAACTTCCATAATTGTAAATAATATCTCATGGTAATTCCCTCCATTCCCCCACTTTCCCCTTTGAAACTCCACCCTCCATGATACCCCCTCCCCCTCCCAATCAGTCTCTCTTTTATTTTGATGTCATCATCTTTTCCTCCTATTACGATGGTCTTGTGTAGGGAGTGTCAGGCACTGTGAGGTCATGAATATCCAGGCCATTTTTTGTCTGGGGGAGCACATTGTAAGGAGTCCTACCCTTCCCTTGGCTCTTACATTCTTTCCATCACCTCTTCTGCAATGGACCCTGAGCCTTGGAAGGTGTGATAGAAATATTTCAGGGCTGAGCATTCCTGTGTCACTTATTCTCAGCACCATGGTGCCTTCTGAGTCATCCCAAGGTCACTGCCATCTTAAAAGAGAAGGTTCTCTAACCAAAAGTGAGAGTAGCATTAATATATGGATATGAACATTAAGAGAAAGGCTTACTGGGCAGTTTGATGAGTATAGTATGTACATTTAGCCAGATATAAGCAGACATTACTCTCTTAGGGCTCATGACTACCCCTGTTGTAGGTTTTCAGTATCAGCGATGTATTCCCTCCCTTGGAGTGGGCCTTCAGTGCAATTAGAGGGGAGTTGGTTTCCCCCATAACAGACATGTCACTATTGCACCCATTGTCTCATTTGGCCTGGCTGGCCAAATATAAGGCTTACAGTGTCCACTGTTGATTATCTTCACTGGTGATATCTTTCTGTCCCATACAACTGCATGCAGCATAGCTTTTTCCAGCTTTATGTCAGCTGGTCTACATGGAGGAGGTTTTTAGCTCAGCTCCAACAGGATTTCTCAGTGACCTTGCAGCCCAAGTACGTGGAGTCTTCAGCAATAGGGACTTACCATCTATAACTGGTGGGAAACCAAGGGCCTCAGTAATGGCCCATAATGGTTTGGGGGCATCAGGGACCTCCCTGGCCAACAACTCATTGGAAGGTATCCCATCCCTGGCACTGAAAATTTTCTAGTAACAATCTATGGCTCCTGTGTGTTCCATTGCCAAAAAAAGTAGGTTTTCATATGACTTATTTATATCCTCTTAGATTTTGATAAGCCCTCCCTCCACCTTTCCTTTACTCAGTCTCTTCCTCTGACCTCACTTAGGCCTTTTCACCCCCATTAATCTGTCCTACTTACATATATACAATGCTATCCTATTAAGTTCCCCCCTCCTTCCCTCCCTCCCTCCCTCCCTCCCTTCCTTTCTATTCCTTTTATATATCCTTTTTAGCTTACTGGCCTCTGCTACTGAGTTTTCTTTCTACTCACACAGAAGTCCCATCGTTTGTAGCTAGGATCCACATAGGAGAGAGAACATGCGACATTTGGCTTTCTGGGCCTGGGTTACGTCACTTAATATAATCCTTTCCAGATCCATCCATTTTCCTACAAATTTTGTAAATTCATTTTTCTTTATTGCTGAGTAGAACTACATTGTGTAAAATGTGCCACATCTTCCTCATCCACTCATCAGTTGAGGGACATCTAGGCTGGTTCCATTTCCCAGCTATTGTGAATAGAGTGGCAATAAACATGGTTGAGCAAGTATCTCTAAGGTAGTGAGATGAGTCCTTAGGATATATGCCTAGGAGTGGTATAGCTGGGTCATATGGTAGATCTATTTTGAGCTATCTCAGGAACCTTTACACTGATTTCCACAGTGGCTGGACCAGATTGCATTCCCACCAACAGTGTTGTTGCAGTCCGGTTCACATTGCTGGAAGAAATCACCCAACCACGAGCAGCTTCTGGGAAAAAGAGATTTATTTTGGCTTGCAGGCTCAAGGAGAAGCTCCACGATGGCAGGGAAAAATGATGGCATGAACAGAGGGTGGACATCATGCCCTGGCCAACATAAGGTAGACAATAGCAACAGGAGAGTGTGGCAAACACTGGCATGGGGAAACTGGCTATAACACCCATAAACCCACCCCCAACAATACACTCCCTCCAGGAGGCATTGATTCCCAAATATCCATCAGCTGGGAACCTAGCATTCAGAACACCTAAGTTTATGGGGGACATCTGAATCAAACCACCACATTCAGCCCCTGGCCCCATAAACTGATAACCATACATGATGCAAAATGCAATGTATTCATCCAACTTTAAAAGGCCCCATAGTTTTTATCAATCCCAATGATGTTCAAACACCCCCATAATCCAAGGTCTTTTAACTGAGCCATAATGCCAAAAAATAACCTCAAAAAACCCATAATGGCACAGAACAAATATTCACACTGCAAAAGATGACATTGGGCATAGCAAAGAAACATTCAACCAATACAAGATTTAAAACAACCAGGGCAAACATCTGTAACTTCAAGTCCAACAACTCTAGCCAGTGACAAATCTCCAAGACCTATAATTCTAACCAGCAACAAGTCTCTGGACTTCTAATTCCACCTCTCCAGCGAGGCTACTCACAGTCCTGGAAAACTTCATCAGGGCTGGCAGCTCCTTAGCAGCCATCTCATGGTCCTAGCATCTCCACTGGGTCTCCACTGCAATCCACAATTCATCCTCATGGCCCCTTGGGGTCTCCATGCAGGCAACCAGCAAACTTGCTTCACACTGCCCATGGCCATTTCCAAAACACAAGACCATGTTGCAAACACAGTGACCCTCTCTTTCATTTCTTATACTACACAATACCAGGTAGGGTGCCAATTTGTTAATCCAAGGGGGGGAATAAAGTAGACTTTGAAGAACAGGACACTCCATGAGCACTTGGGCCCCTTCAAAAGAATCAACATTCTTCCTGTTGCCCCAGTGCAGGTCAGATATCCCAGTCTCAAAGGTTGTAATCTCTCAGTTGCAGCTGAATGGGCAGCAGTTCACCCAAAGATAATTCTTTCTGTGCCATATCCCTCTGCTCACACCAGTTCATTTCTAAGCAAAGCAACCCTGCACAACTTCTCAGGACATGGGCATAAGAGCAAGCTTCTCACACAAACTGCTAGCCCCGTCCAAGCAAAGCTATTTCTCACCCTTATAAGCCAAACCTCACAATCCATAGTTCTTACTGCATTCAGGTCTTGCAGCTCAGACCATAATAGTCCATCAAGCTGTACTTACAGCACTGCAAGGCGTCTCTTAGGCCAAGGTTTCAAATCCTCCCACATTCCTCTTGAAAATCAGCTCCAAAAGGCCAAAGCCACACAGTCAGGTGTCTAGCAGCAACCCTACTCCTCAGTACCACTTTATTGTTGCAGTCCGGTTCACACTGCTGGTAGAAATCACCCAACCAAGAGCAGCTTCTGGGAAAAAGATATTTATTTTAGCTTACAGGCTCAAGGGGAAGCTCCACGATGGCAGGGAAATATGATGGCATGAGCAAAGGGTGGACATCACCCCCTGGCCAACATAGGGTGGACAATAGCAACAGGAGAGTGTGGCAAACACTGGCATGGGGAAACTGGCTATAACACCCATAAGCCTGCCCCCAACAATACACTGTCTCAAGGAGGCATTAATTCCCAAATATCCATCAGCTAGGAACCTAGCATTCAGAACACCTAAGTTTATGGGGAACACCTGAATCAAACCACTCCAAGTGTGGAAAGGTTCCTGTTTTTCTGCATCCTCACCAGCATTTATGGTCATTTGTTTTCATGATGGTAGCCAATCTGATAGGAGTGAGATGGAATCTCAATGTAGTTTTAATCTGTATTTCCCTGATGACTAGGGATGCAGAACATTTTTTAGGTATTTATGTGCCATCTTTCTTCCTTCTTTTGAGAATTCTCCATTTAGTTCCATAGCCCATTTTTAATTGGGTTGTTTGATTTCTTATTATTTAATATTTTGAGTTATTTGTATATTCTAGATATAAATCCTCTATCAGATATATAGCTGGCAAAGATTTTCTCCCATTCTGTAGGTTGCCTCTTTGCTGTATTCACAGTGTCTTTTCTGTACAAAATCTTTGTAATTTCAAGAGGTCCCAGCTGTTAATCTGTGTTTTTATTGCCCAAGCAGTTGGGGTTATATTCAGAAAGTCTTTGCCAAGACCAATATGTTGAAGGGTTTCCCCTACTTTTTCCTGTGGCAGCTTCAGAGTTCCAAGTCTGATATTAAGGTCTTTCATCCATTTGGACATAATTTTTGTATATGGAGAGAGAGAAGGATCTATTTTCATCCTTCTACAGATACATATCCAGTTTTCCCAGCACCATTTGCTGATGAGGCTGTTTTTTCTCTAATGAGTATTTTTGGATTTTTGTCAAATATCAGGTGGCTATAGCTACTGAGACTTACATCTGGGTCTTCTATTGTGTTCCATTGATCTACATATCTGTTTTTATACCAGTACCATGCTGTTTTTGTTACTATGGCCCCATAGTATAGGATAAAATCAGGTATGGTGATACCACCAGCCTTATTTTTGTTGCTCAAATTTGTTTTAGACATTCGAGGTTTCTTGTGTTTCCAAAACATTTTTGGATTTTTTTCTATTTCCATGAAGAATGCCGTTGGAATTTTGATGGGGATTGCAATGAATGTATAGATTGCTTTCAGTAAGATTGCCATTTTCACAATATTGATTCTTCCAATCTAAGAACAAGGGATGTCTTTCCATTTCCTAGTGTCTTCTGCCATTTCTCTCTTGAGTGTTTTAAAGTTTTCATTATAGAGATCCTTCACTTCCTTGGCTGGGTTTATTCCAAGGTACTTTGTTTATTTATTTTCTTATGCAATTGTCAATAGAAGTGATTCTCTGATTTCATCCTCTGTGTGTTTGTTGTTAGCATATATGAAGGCTACTGATTTCTGTGTATTTATTTTGTATCCTGCTATATGGCTTTAGGTGTTTAGCAGCTCTAACAGTTTGCTGGTAGAGTCTTTAGGGTCCTTTATATATAGAATAATGTCATCTGCAAATAATGATAACTTAATCTCTTCTTTTCCAATTTGTATCCCTTTTATGTGTGTCTCTTGCCTTATTGCTATGGCTAGGAGTTACAGTACTATATTAAATAAAAGTGGGGATAGTGGACACCCTTGTCTTGTTCCTGATTTTAGTGGATAAGCTTCAAGTTTTTCTCCATTTAGTATTATGTTGGATGTAGGCTTTTCATAAATAGCCTTTATTATATTGATATATGTTCCTTCTATTCCCAGTCTCTGAGGACTTTTATCATGAAGGGATATTGGGTTTTGTCAAATGCTTTTTCTGCATCTATTGAGATGATAGTGTGATTTTTTTACTTTCAGTCCATTTATATAATATATTACATTTATCAATTTGCATATGTCGAACCATTCCTGCATCTCTGGGATAAAGCCTACTTGGTCTGGCTGAATGATCTTTCTGATATATTCTCATATTCTGCTTGCCAATATTTTGTTGAGAATTTTTGCATCTATGTTCATGAGGGAGATTGGTCTGTAATTTTCTTTTTTGGTTCTATCTTTGCCTGCTTTTGGGATCAGGGTGATGCTGGCTTCGTAGAAAGAGTTTGGTAGGATTCTTTCTTTTTCTATTTTATGGAAAAGCTTAAGAAGCAATGGTGTTAGTTCTTCTCTGAAGGTCTGGTAAAATTCACCAGTGAATCCATCTGGGCCTGGACTTTTTTAGTTGGGAAATTGTTGATTACTGCTTAGATCTCCATACTTGTTATAGGTGTATTTAACTGGTTAATATTTCATATGGATACATCATGTGTTGTTACCCTGTTTTCCCTTGTCCCTGCCCCCCCCATTCCATTGGGGATGTTGCTCAGTGGGTTTGCAGGTATTCCCTATGGGGTGTGGTTTATGTGTTGTGCTCTTAGGAGCTTCTGGATCTCTGCTTTGGTAGGTGTTGAGTATTTTAAGGTGAAGAATCTACAGACTCAAGCTGAATGTGTGATTGCTTAGAATTTGTCTAAACCCTTTCAAGGATGCTGTTCATCTCATAGGTGATAAGGTCCTTGCTACAAGACACTGGATAACTGATCAAGTGAATGGTTACTAAAGTTAAATACACTATGGTTCATTTCCTGTGTTACATTACTTGATAACTGTATGAATGAACAACTTTTTTTAGACTTCACTAAATTTTAGTGTTCTTTATCTAGAAAATATTTGTATATATCATAGTATTATTGAGTTGAATGAAACTTCATTTACAAGGCACTTAAAAGTTGCTGATTTAGGTTAGCACTGTATAGCAATAATCAGTTCCTAAAATCTGTGAACAAATTTGTTTACAGATGTATCTAAATACCTGACTGTATTTGCTGGTGCTAAGTTCAAGTGAAGTAGTGTAAATTACAAGGTTGCTAATGTTGAACATTAATGTTCATTATAGACTAAAACATGAAAATCATACCTCCTACAGCAACTCATTTAACCTGATTAGAAAAAGTTCCCATATGAAAATGAGGCATTTATGTTGTAAGTGGGTGTTCATAGGTATTTATTCCCATTGAGCACAAGGCCAGTTCTTAAACTAAAGACAGTTATAAGGCCATTTGTGAACATAAACCATGCTTTCTGCATGGGGAAAGCAATGTTCTCCCTTTAAGTCACCTGGCTGCTGTGACTCCCTCCGATTCTCACTAATGAGCAGTTTTCTTTTCCAGGCAACATCACTCACTTCAGTATTTCATATTATTACATAGTCAATCAGTTTTCATACAATATAGCATATAATACTGTGTATTATAATACTCTATAGTGTACTGTACAAAGACGACTAGCTTTGTAGTTGTTTTTCTTATACTTGTAGAAGAATACAACTACAACTAGAGACTAGAGAAAAGAAACCAAAATGGTAAGGAGATTGTTTGCTATTGGAGAAACTATAGATTTTTGAGCTAGAGAGGGAAAAATGACTTAATGAAGATATGAAAGTTATCCTCATACAGAATAGAACAAGCATGACACCTTTGTATTTACAGAAGAAAGATTAAAAACAAATAGGGTAAAATGACGACATAGTATGGCATTAGTCAAATGAACCAGTATCTATGAAGTACATACTGATTCTTCAGATACAGGCAGCTGATTCTCCTTCCCAAGTGTGGAAAGGTAGTGTAAAATCTTATGTATTCTGACTCATATCCATGGTGGCCTTACATCACTCTATCCTGTCTAGCGTATTTTCCTGAAGTTTAGTTCAACTGTTTAGAGAATTGTACTGCTGAGACCAAGTTTCAGTGCAAGACCAAGTGTTTCATGGGCAAATTTGTTTTCTTCAATTCTACAACCATCCCTGACACTTTATTCTTAGCTTCCTGTCTTCTTATTGATGCTGTTGATCAAAGCAAGGGACAGAGCCTGTATGGAACTCTCATTGTTATTGAAAAACACAGTTTCAAGCCGGGTGTGGTGGCGCACGCCTTTAATCCCAGCACTCGGGAGGCAGAGGTAGGAGGATCGCCGTGAGTTCGAGGCCACCCTGAGACTCCATAGTGAATTCCAGGTCAGCCTGGGCTAGAGTGAGACCCTACCTCGAAAAACCAAAAAAAAAAAAAAAAAAAAAAGAAAAACACAGTTTCCAGAATATTTCCTTGTGACCACAAATCAATGATATCATCTTAGAGGAGAAAGATAACATTCTGATTTAGACTAAGTTATGAATTTTGCCAGTAACACCCTGTCCATGAATGTGGTCTAATCTCTGCATATTTATATGAGTGTGTTCAAAGGGATGAATTTAAAGAATGTCAATGAAAAGATTCATTTTGAAAGCCCCATTGTCTAAACTAAAAACAGGCTTAAGAACCTCTAAGCATGCTCAGGGATGCAAAGGGAATCAGTATACTAGTGACTCTTCTAGTTGCTATGACCAAATACTCAACTAGAAGGAACTTCACACATGTTTATTTTGGCTCACCGTTTTTGGTTAGCATGGCGAGGAAGCACAGAAGCAGGCGGCTGCTTGCACATACCTGAGCAGATCATAGCAGGGAGAGATGAATGCTGGCACTCCTATGGCTTCCTCCCTTTTCCCTCTTTTCAGTCCAGAATGCCAGCCCATGGGATGGTGCCACATATATGTACAGTGTGTCTCTCCTCTTCAGTTAAATATAAAAAAAAAAAAAAATCCTTCACAGGCATGTCAGGGGTTTGTGTATCCTAGGTGATTCCAAATCTAGTCAAGTTAACCATGCACATTAACCATCACACAGAGTTTGTGAAGATATATGAGGAGGTTATGTAAGCTATGTGGGAACAATTTTCTGTAGCAAAAAGGTTACATAGCAAAGGGCGTATCAGCCCATTCATGGTTGCATAACAGTTGATGGGGAAATATTCTTAACTCATACAAATTTTGTTGTTGTTGTTGTTGTTTCTTTGTTTGTTTAAGGCTGTAGGGCCTTTGTGTAACATTGTGGTCTGGTAGAGTCATGATAGTTCTTATTATCGGACATTCATGGATGAAAGTTGCTTGTTCATGATCACTCAGCTTTATTAATTTATTTGCTTGTTTTTTTTTAGGTTCAATACAAGTGGTGCCACTTTGATTTTGATAACCTCACGATAATGATGAATTGTAATGCCCGGCTATTTTCCTACCTTAAGGAAATTCCTCTAAATTATTCCTTTACCTATAAGAAAATTGCAAACTTCAACATTAGCATCCATCCTTCTTTCAGATGCCCTGGAGTTTGGACCAAGAGTCTGGGGGACAAGGAAGCTCTACTGAGAAATGTCTTATCTGGCCAGTACAGTGTGAGCATCACCCCCTGTTATTTAGATGCAAGGTGTGTGTGTGTGGGGGGGGGGTGCAGTGTCATATATGGAGCTCTTGGTTTATAAATTTTCAGCATAGTCTGGGTGAGTATTCTGAAAACTCCAAACATAAGTTTGTCAAAAAATATGGAACTTGGGCTGGAGAGATGGCTCAGTAGTTAAAGGTGCTTGCTTGCAAAGCCTGATGACCCAAGTTGGATTCTCTAGTACGCAAATAAATCAGATGCACAAAGTGGCATATGTGTCTGGAGTTCATTTGCAGTGTCAGGAGGTCCTGGCATACCCTTTCTCTCTCTTATATTCTGTCTCCATCTCTCTCAAATAAATAAATATTTTAAAAAATATGGAGCTTGGTTAGGATTATAAAAGGGAGAGTGTGTTGCCATTGTGTCTGAATGCTCAAAGAACCATTCAGGGTCAAAAGCAAGTTCAGGTAGAGCTATAGGATGAAATGAAGATCCAGTTTCTTCCTTTGTTCCTTTCTTCCATCCTTTTCAGTAAAGAAAGAGTAACATGTTTCCTAGGAGCCAAGAATAAGCATCTAGCGATCCCAAACACTCCATAGTCCTTGGGTGGTATTCGTAAAGTTAGTCCAGCTTCTTCAGAACATGGAAGCTCCTAGTAGAACACATGTTATTACATAATTCTAGTAGGGTTTATCTGTCTATCACCCAGCCACACTTCCAGTCCCGCTGGGCAGTGGGGGGGGGGGGGGAGGGAGCAAGGCACCTGCATTGTGACAAGACAGTCTTTCCTAACCCTGTGGGTTGCAAGAACTGATCTGCTGGCACTTTGATATTATTGCAAAGACGTGAGTCAGGTAATAGAATTGGCATCAGATTTCCTCAGATACCAAAGTGAGTACTCAGGGAAGGTTGCACACTTCCATTTGATTTTCACATCCATCTTCTCCCTGCAAATTTAATTATTAATTTTCCAATGTGCTTCCTTATTTAATGAGAGGAGTGGTGGCCATTCTTTGTGCATGTGTGCAAACAAAGCATCACAGCAGGAACTCCTGAACTGTGCAGATGAGCTGAGGGTTAAGCAGACACAAGCAACTGCTTGGGTACAGCCTGTGTCATTTGTAGTCTTGCTGACTGGTGGCATTATAAATATATGAGGATGCAGGCTTCAATGCACCCCCTTTACACATATCCAAAGATGAAAGCTCCTTTTATGAGTACAAAGGAAAGATCAAAAGAGGGAAAAATAATGGCATTTGAAATGCACATGTGAAATGCCATATCATCACATGACTTTTTCTACGTTCCATTAGAGTGATACTATTTTCTGAGATGATGCAGTGTTGGTTGATGACTTTCTATGTTTGAGATAGTAAATACATCAACATGACTTTGGATTCACTGCTATCTGAATTCAACCATGCCTGGCTTTTCCAGCCCTTCATTATAGCATCTCACTACTTAAATATGGGTCTGATCCAGAGTGTCCCTGAGTGCCAGTGACTACTTGTAATTTGACAGAAGGGCCATATATATGCAGACAGGTGGCTTATTATCAGAAGTATTTAAATTGGAAACTAGCTTTTATTTGTTAAAAGCCAGTAAGTATTTTGGTTTCCTTTCATGCTATTTGAATATTGGAATTGCAGTGAACTCCAGAAGAATAATTCTTGTCTTAATTCTTGAGTGTTGAGCCTGTGACTGCATGACATGAACTCTTTTCACCCTTAGTGATTACAAAGGATTCCAGTTTGTTATCTTAAAGATTTGTTATGGCTTACCTTTGTTTTATAAATGTCAGCATCTTCTTTGGGGATCTAAAATTCACCTTTACTCAACAAGTGGCAGTGATGTACCCATTTGTTAAAATTAAATGTAAATGCTAACATTGAACAGAAGGAGGAGACATTTTTGATGATTGTTTTTGATAAATTTAGCAGGTATCAGTAACTCTTAGGTTAAGAACATGAAAATGTCTGTGGGTTCTCAATTCAACCCCCACCTGCTAATCATTCCAATAGGAAAAAGTTTCTGAGTTCTTACACTCAGAAATGATATGCCACTCAGTCCCTATTTTTCATATCAAGCATTATGTAATATGGTATATAATATATCATAACTGTATGTAAAAACACATAAGGTTGTTTAAAAATAAGAGAGTAAGAAGCACTTTATAAAAAGAAAATACTTTAAACATTCTTACATAATACAATTAAATAGTGTATAAGAGGGAAGAAATCTACAGAAGTCACTAATGCCCCCAGTTGGACAGAAGTGGACAAGTTTTCAATGTCAACTATAATTTTTTAATAAAGGACAAAATTTATATTTTTAAAACAATATATTCATTTGAAAATAATATGGTTTCCCCTTAATATCTGTGTGCATTTAGTTTCTGTTGGTAGATAATCATCATTAGACATACATCTCACTATGTAGCTTATAGGCCCTGAGTAGCTGCTTTTGCTTGAATTTCACCCAAAAAGAAACATCTGGCCTTAATTGCTTTAGATTTCCCAGGACAAGTATTACAAAATGTCATATATGTTCACTTATAAATGCACAAATTTAAATCTATAGGAAAACTGATTGTAAAACCCCTGACTAGTTAGGAATAAACTACTGCTAAACTTGAGTGTTCTTTATTAAAAATATCATGTTGGCTCCACTTTGAACTGTGGCCTCATTATTCACGTTCGTTTCAAAGGAGCCCTCTGCTGGACATCTCTGCATGATATCACATGCACACACATATGGTCTATAAATCGTATATACATAGCTAACGTAATGGAAAAGCCATTTGTGATTGAAACTCTCTCATTGCAAATTGAACGCATTGCTGAAACCTGTTTTGTCATCATTTTTTCGTATTTAATGAACATGCAATTGTCTAAAAATAAAATGTTCATCCTTAAAGTTTACTGTAAATCATTGTACATCAGCATATTCCCACACATGAGATAATCGTACTAAATTAACATTCATTACCAATAATTTTAGTAATGAATTATTCAGCTGATATGCAATTATCACACACATTTCTAAAGCAATTACTTTATTACATAGGTATTTCATGTCATTGATTTTACTTGTCTGTGTGGCATATGTAAATGTAAGGAATCTTTGCATTACCATACTTTCAAGTGAAGGAGTTTTTTCATATTTATTTGTTCAGTGTCATCGGGTTGTAAGAGTATAAGGTTAATATTAGGTATATTTCAGGAACATGTCAGAAAATTGCTGTGATAAAATGAGGCAAAAGAAACTCCCCCAAACAGCCGGGCGTGGTGGCGCACGCCTTTAATCCCAGCACTCGGGAGGCAGAGGTAGGAGGATTGCTGAGAGTTCGAGGCCACCCTGAGAGTACATAGTTAATTCCAGGTCAGCCTGGATCAGAGTGATACCCTACCTCAAAAAACCAAAAAATCCAAAAAAAAAAAAAGATGCTGGGCGTGGTGGCGCATGCCTTTAATCCCAGCACTTGGGAGGCAGAGGTAGGAGGACTGCCATGAGTTCGAGGCCACCCTGAGACTCCATAGTGAATTCCAGGTCAGCCTGAGCTAGAGTGAGACCCTACCTCGAAAAACCAAAAAAAAAAAAAAAAAAAGAAACTCCCCCAAACAAAAATTTGGGACCATGAAATTATAGAAATGGATGCTTTACTGAGTTATTTATCAGTAACCTCATATCATCGATTATATTCTGAAAACTGTAATTATTAGAAAGATGATAAATAATAACCATCCACTTACAGTTATATCTGAATTTAGCATTGGCTATAAGACTATATAGAGAAACCACATAGTATTATGAAACACATACCATCTTTGAGGCACAGAGACAGAGTTCAAGTCCTAACTTTTTCACCCTAAACTGCTTAACCTCATCCTTTAAAAAGAGGCAGGGAAGCAGTCTTTGGATGTCATGAAAGCAGTTGCTTTATTTATAAAGGCAAGTTTATGTTACTTGGTTAGCAAGTAGCAACTCAGATAAGAACCTATATTCCTGGAGCTCATTTATATGTAATAAATTAAGTACAGAGAAACAGAGCAGTAGGTAGTTGAATGGGGGTTTTAGATAGGATCTCATCTTTCCATCTTTGGAGTTAGATCTAATTCTAAAAGAACAGCCTAAAAACAACTTTGGGTTAACCGATGTAAGGCATGAAAGTGTTATTCAATGCAGACATATATTTAAAAAAAAAAAGTCCTAAAGTTAACAGAAAAGAATTTGTCTCTGAATGGTTTAGTAATGATTGTTTTAATACATTTCCATATTTACAAAGGAAATACTATGAGGAATTGCATGAATTAAGAAAGTATTGTTAGGTCACTGTACTTGTTAGATTATTTACCCACTAAAATCCACATTTATTCAATTTGATTCTTTCTTTTAAACACATTCAAGAAAATACTATATATATAGTTTTGCAGTAGCTTGTATATGTAGGTATAGTTTTCATAGAAATTGCAAACAGTTATCTAGAATATAGTATGAGTTGAATGGATTTTCTTTGAATAAACAACAGAATGAACAAACAGATCATTCATTGTTCTAGTGACAGCCTTTTAAATATTCTTTAGTAAATGAAGCAAGCCCGGCTTTCTCTGGGAGGAGAACTGTCAGTACAGAGCCTTTGACTCATAGTTTCATGGGGATGAGGAAGATAGGTATGAGAGAGATGGGAACCCACATGGTCAAAATGTTTCCATGGTAGAAACATATTTTAAGAGGAAATATGTTCTCCTACAAATTGAAAATGTTTACTTTGGTGATTCTGATACCTGGTTTCTTCAATATTTGAGTCTAATATGAGCAAAACATTTTTATGTATTAAGTATCCAATTATTTAACTAGCACTCTGGTGCATGCTCTGGGGGACAGAATGAAGAATAAGATTGTATGTTTGCCTTTGAGAAGCTTGTAGTGTAATTAGGGGCAAATATAAATAACCATGCTTAGTCCCAGGTGATGTGGGTCAGAGCGTTGTGAGTAACTGTCAGCCTGGGAGGCTTCACAGAAGGTGTACATCTGTATTGGACCTGGAAATTTAAACATTATTGATATAGAGAGTATATAATATTTACAGATACTTAAGATACTTAGTACCTTAAAATGTGGTCCACTTGTGAATTGTGCCAGTTCATGACATATCAGCTGTCCTCAGAGGACTAGAAAGTAAAGTATGAGCTGAAATCTAAGGACAAAACCTGCAGGTATGATTCAGTGAGAAGCCTTGAGTTTGATTTGTTTGATCAGGTCCAGATTAAATAATTATGATATCTTGTGGAATTTTTTAATTTTAATAAAATTATCTGTGCAAATAAAATACTCTCACTATCATGTAGTTTTCTATTTCCCAAATGTTCTGGAATCTTATACTTAAAATACCTGAATTAAAAATTTAGGGGCTGGAGAGATTGGTCATCAGTTTAGGCACTTGCCTGCAAAGCCTAACAACCTGAGTTTGATTATCCAGTACCCATGTAAGGTCAGATGCAAAAAGTGCTACATGTATCTGGAGTTCACTTTCCATGGCTGGAGGCCCTGGAATTCCCATATTCATTCATTCATATTCTCTCTCTCTCTCTCTCCTTACAAATAAATAAATAATTAAAAATAAATTTAAAAAAGAAGATTTGGGCACATATCTATAATTCCAGCTACTCAGGGGACTGTGGCTTCTTTCACGAACTTCCCTGAGCTTTTGAGGGTGTGCTTTAGATGTCACATTTGAAGCTGGGGTCATAGTAGTCATTTATTCTTGGAGCAATTTTGGCAGCTCTGCATCTCTACATTAGCCACTACCTATTTTAGTAAAAGAAAGTATTTTTTGATCAAGGGTTTAAGCAATACTAATCTATAGGAACAAATGTGTATTTAGAAGGCAGTTTGACATGCTGTCTGTTTAGCATAACCACAGAAAGAAAGGATGTTCCAGGGCTGGAGGGATGGCTTAGCAGTTAAGGTGTTCGCCTGCAGAGCCAAAGGATCCCAGTTCAACTCTCCAGGACCCACGTAAGCCAGATGCACAAGGAGGCACATGCATCTGGAGTTCATTTGCAGTGGCTGGAGGCCCTGGCATGCCCATTCTCTCTCTTTCTCTCTCTCTCTCTCTCTCTCTCTCTCTCTCTCTCTCTCTCTCAAATAAATAAGTAAAAATAAAAAAAGAAAGGATGTTCCACTCTAAGCCCTATATCCCTAGCCATAGGTTTATAGTAACAGACATGTTACTGTGAAGTGGGGCTCAAATACAATCATAAAACAGTTGTTTACTCCCATAACATGTGTTCTACTATTGCACCAGTGGGTATATCTTGTCTTGCAGGTCAGTTGTGGAATATACAAGGTCCACAGTTGGATAGGTCTCTTGGTGACTTTTCTTCCTAAGCAGCTTGAATAGTATCTTCTGTTAGGAAGAGGGTCAGCCAGCTCAGAGGAAGCTTCCAGCTAATTTCCAGCTCAGTTTCTCTATGTCCTTCAGCCAAAATGTGTGATGTCTTCATCAATACAGCAATAGGAACTTACTATCGAGTTTTGGCATGCAACTAAGAGATAGTAGCCTATTTGTTTTCGGGACATTGGTCACCTCCCTGAGCAATAACTCATTGGAAAGTAAGTATTTCTTTTTTAAAAAAAAAATTTTATTTATTTATTTGATACAGAGAAAGAGGGAGAGAGAGAGAAAGAGAGAGAGAGAGAGAAAGAGAATGGGCACTCCAGGGCTTTTAGCCACTGTAAACGAACTCCAGATGCCTGCGCCTCCTTGTGCATCTGGCTTACGTGGGTCCTGCAGAATCAAACCTGGATCCTTTGGCTTTGCAGGCAAATGCCTTAACCTCTAAGCCATCTCTCCAGCCCCAGAAAATAAGTATTTCATTCCTAGCACTGAAATTTACTATTAATAACCTATGGCTTCTGAGAACAGTTTTATCCACCCACATGGGAGACCTCTGTCCAAGTACTTAAATTATATATATATATGCTTACAAAGAAAGACATTTCCATATGGCTTTTTAATTTTTTATGTTTTTTTTATTTTTTAAAAAATAGAGTCTGTCTATACAGCCACAAGATCCTCCTGTCTCAACCTCCCAAATGGCATGATTCCAGATTTGTGCCACCACACACAGCATAGAATAAGTACTATGCTGCAACTGCCATGATTATCTTTGTCATTGTCATTCACTTCCATGAATAGTAAAGAAAGAACAAACCATGGTCCCTCTCCTGTGGGCCACACAGGACATGATATCTAACACTTTATAGACATGGCATAAGGTCAAATAAGGTACTACTATGTCTCAGAGAAGCCACTGGTACCACACAACAGTAATTCTACAATAGACCCAACCTCAGAATATACTTTTGTCAGAATAAAATATCATTTGACTAACATCCCTACAGATACACAAATGTAAGATACCTGGAGCTGAGTCTCTTCAGTCAGAGAAGTAGAAGAATGGAGAGAAAATATGAAGGATAAGTAATTCAGGGAGTGGTATAATTTGACTTTTAGTCTATTCAGTGTTCCTTCTGTACATACTGTTACCCATCATGCCATCAAGTCTGATGCTAACCAAAGAATGTATGCAACTGCTGTCTCTAAGCAGGACAAATTAATCCTGGACATGAACTTCAGAAAGAACTTCAATAGGCACAAGAATTGAAATGAAAAAATTAATAGCTAGTTAAGGAGATTAAATGGGGGCAAATGTGGCATGTTTCAGGATAACTCCTAACCTTCTGAAATTAATGTCTTGAACATAGTGGTTGCATATTGGAGGGATGTGACATGTGCACATCCTAGTGTGGAATCACAGGATCGCTAAAACTACCAGAAGCTACTTCCTGAAAATTCCTCCCAAAATCTACCATATTCATCTTCCTTCCTATGTTTAACAACCTGAAAGACACTGCTACTTTGTGAAGGAGTGTTTCAAGTACTGCCTACTCTTCTCTACTGTGTCCCTCAAGTGCATGGATTTACACTTCTCCCACATACTCAAGCATTGCTGCATATTTTCATCCAATATGTCGCATTTTTCATCAATATAAACAATTAGTTTTCCTGAATAAATATGTGTATTTGGTTGAGATACCCTTTAGGTTTTGGGGGCATAATGCAGGTAACAGAAACTGTTCACCTAACTTTTAGCTAGTTAGATATCTAAGGAACCAAGGACATGGACTATTTTAATTAGGAAAAGCAATTCTTCCTTATTGAAATCCTAGCCATTTGTTTTCTACTCTGGTAGTTTTATTTTGACATTAGTTGTGGCCCATGCTACCCCTGCTTTTTTTTTTCCTTCTCAAACACTGGTTTAAAAAGTCAGCCAGTGAGAAGGAAAACATTTACCCAACACTAGCCTCTGAGGGTGATCACAGCTCAGAATCCTGGAGTTAGTCATTTCTCACCTGCACAAAGGTGGCCCAGGAATCAGGTGGCTAATACCTGTACTGAGCAAATCTATATCAGATGTTCTGATTAATTTGTAGTTTTGTGTATAATGCCTTCTAATTAGTCAAGCTTATCAATAATCTAATGAGAGATTTTTTTAATAATCACTGATTCTGTGATTCCTATTACAGACTGTTAAGACAGTGTAGGACCCATTTTCCAAGTTTTCCTGCTTAAGGAAGAAAAAAAAAATACAGTGTTGAGAAGTTACCTGATATATCTGTAGTCATAGAGAGCCAGGTTAAGAAGGACATGGCTTATAATTGAAACCCTTAGACCCTAAGCTTTTATCCACTTAATAGTTTTCTACCATCTGGATTCTACAGTAGAGTATTCAATGAATCCAATTGACTGTCCCAAATAGAGTGGCCTTTAATCTTCCCACAAGATTGATAAAGAGAGCAAGAGCCCCTTACTGTACTAGAATAAATAGCTTTTCCTTTTGAGAGGACAGCTACTTTGGGATAAAGTTGGGTTGAAGAATGGAAGAATGAGTGGCATAATTTGACTTTCAGTCTATTCAATGATCCAATTATTTTATGTTTATAACCCACAGACAAAAACAAATTTACATCAAGCCCCAGGACTTTCACGTAGCCATGCAGAAGTTATGAATATGGCCCAATACTTCCCTGGCTCTATTGCAAGTGTGGCAGATGTGAGTTGTATTTAGGGTCCAGGAGATGGTGTCTGCTCTTGGCCAAGATCTCTATGTGCCTCAGTAAGGCCTAAGCTACTCCTCTCAACATTTCCAGCATTATCACTTTTTAATTGTTAAAGTATGGAATAATAAGGTTTTCCAAGAATTTTATAAGGAAGACGTAAAGTGGAAGGGGTTAAGCTAAAATGAACCGTGGTTCTGAAAATACTTGGTGGTACATTTGGGAAGTAGTATATGTATGCCTCTCAAATGAAGATAGAATTTCTTTTGTTATATATGAAAATATAACTAATATGTGACTTCATGTCAAACTTCTTCATGTATACCAAACATCAAAACATAAATTATATAAATTATGATGTGATTAAATGTGGAATTCCTGATGGTTATTGAGCATAAGGAAGACTGCATGCCCCACTGTGAGGTAGATCATATTCTTGCTCCATTTTTATATTTTAGGAAAAGAAAGCAAAGCATGTAAGCAGTGTCTTCACAGTGAACCAAAGAACACTGAAAGTGGCAGGCAATGTAACTGAAGGAGGACCTGCTGCTGGTAGAGGGGGAAGCACTGGGGGAAAATGTATCATGGCAGGAAATTTCAGTATTTATAAAATGATATGTTAAATAGGAGCCACACAGAAGGTTGAAACAGGGACAAGAGGGTTAGAATAGTCGCTCAGAAAGGAAATAATGACCTGCATGATGAATGGACCCATGCTTATTTGTACTGTTGTGCTTTTAGTAACTCAGCTGGAGTACTATACTACCAGTGATTTCACCAGCTCAGACAGGAGCTCAGAGTCCATATGGATAATCACTAAGCCACCCTGCCTCTTATCATCTGCCCCTTGTGGTACAGTCTTTCAATATCATTTTACCGTTTGGACAAAGTGCAAGGAACTCATTCCTACAAGGTATAGAACTTTTCCACATAGGTTAATAGGTGACAGAGACAAAATAAAAGGTGTAGTCATACCTGAAATGAATGCTCTGATTTTTGCTTCTTTTTGGTCCCTCCAACAATCAGTTGGTCATACTTACCTTGTTGTTGACTATCAATAATATACCTACCTGTATGAAATCCATCATCACTATGTAGATGTGGTACTAAACTTACATAAGCAAACTGCATCCATGAGTTAATTCTCTGTAGTTGTTCAATTTACAATAGTACTCATCTTAATAAAGCAACAAATAATATTTTAAAGAAAATTAGCGTAGCAAAATTAGCACTGTCCTTTCAAACTAATCTAAGATTTTTAGAGAAATTTATTTATCTAACATATTTCACCATAGTCTTTATGAAGTAAAAGAGTATTTATTTTACATGGTAAATAAGAAAGTTCCATAGAGACATGATGACTGTACTTACCTAAGCTGCAAAAAGAAAATGTTCTCTTAAATGGACAGTAAGATGTCTCATGCTGCTACAAAGGAAATAGATTTAAAGAAAAAAAATATCTATAAGTGGTTTAAGGCTCATTGTGATGAACACACAAGAAAAAGATATAACTTCTGCTTCTGTGGGCTCCACCATGGCCATGTCATAAAACAGGAAGTTGATGACAATCCTCAGGGAGCATTTCCTACCTTAATTTTGACCATGTCCATGCACTATTAAGAAGAATATGAAAAATGAGAAATAACTGTAATGGGGGCTGGAGAGATAGCTTAGTGATTAAGGCACTTGCCTGTGAAGCTGAAGGACCCATGTTCAACTCTCCAGGTCCCACATAAGCCAGATGTACAAGATGACACAAGTGCACAAGGTCACACATATGTGTGTCTGGAGTTCAATTGCTATGGCTGGAAACCCTGGTGAATCAATTTTCTCTCTCTCTCTCTCTCTCTCTTTCTCTCTCACTTGCTCGCTCACTCTTACTGTCTTATAAAAAATTTTAAAAAGAAATAATTATAATGGGAACATTTTAAATGTGCCTTTCAATTTGAAATTAAACTATTTCCAAAAATGCGCAATTCTCGAATACTCATTGATAAATACAAGAGCAAGTATATTCTGATGGAAATTAAGTTTGCTAGTTAGTTGAAAGAGGTCACAAATTGATCCAACTATAAAATTTCTCCCATTTGTCACTAGTTAGAAAAGATGTTAAAAATGGAATGTTAATTTAGTACTGCACTTAGGAATTCCTCTGCCAAAAGATACTTTCACACTTGAGCTTACTGAGGCTCAAGTGGTCATTTGCTGAGAAGCCAGTACTCAGCCAGTCTTGGTGCTGCCACTGACCTACAGATGACAAGGGGCTAAAAACTATGCTTGGAGAGTGGATGGATCCTTAAGTCAGGTGGTACCTGGGAAATGGCCCAGTATCTTGTGTGATAATTAATAATACTGATTCCAGTCCAGGTTCCTTGTTGGTGGTCATGGAGAATGCTGAGTTGTAGGGGCTCCTTTGGAACTGCTCAGCATTGTCAGACCCAGAGAGAGAAAGTTGCTGGAGAAAATTCTAGGGTGCAACACCACACCCTCTCTTGAGAGTGTTGGCTGCTCTATGCAGCATCTCATGCCACAGAGATTATTAACTATGTTTAATTTAATATAATGCCAAATGATTATCTTTATTCCAATTTTTCTTTACTTAATAACTAGCTTCACATATCCCAACTCTTACTGGTAGAGTTTATTATTATGTTTTCTGCCATTGCGATGTAAGAAACATAGAAGTGTTGTAGTCCGGTTCGCATTGCTGGTAGAAATCACCCAACCAAGAGCAGCTTCTGGGAAAAAGAGATTTATTTTGGCTTACAGGCTCAAGGGGAAGCTCCACGATGGCAGGGGAAAACGACAGCATGAGCAGAGGGTAGACATCACCCCCTCGCCAACATAAGGTGGACAATAACAACAGGAGAGTGTGCCAAACACTGGCAAGGGGAAACTGGCTATAACACCCATAAGCCCGCCCCCAACAATACACTCCCTCAGGAGGCATTAATTCCCAAATATCCATCAGCTGGGAACCTAGCATTCAGAACACCTAAGTTTATGGGGGACACCTGACTCAAACCACCACATTCTGCCCCTGGGCCCATAAACTGATAACCATACATGATGCAAAATGCAATGTATTCATCCAACTTTAAAAGTCCCCATAGTTTTTATCAATTCCAATGATGTTCATATATCCCCATAGTCCAAGGTCTTTTAACTGAGCCATAATACCAAAAAATCCCCCCAAAACCCATAATGGCACAAAATAAACATTCACACTGCAAAATATGGCATTGGGCATAGCAAATAAATATTCAACCACTAAAAGATTTAAAACAACCAGGACAAACATCAAACTCTGTAGCTTTAAGTCCAACAACTCTATCTAGTTAGTGACAAATCTCCAAGCCCAACAATTCTAACCAGCAACGAGTTTCTAGCATTCCAATTCCACCCCTCCAGCTAGGCTACTCACAGTCCTGGAAAACATCAGGCTGGCAGCTTTTCATAGCAGCCATCTTGTGGTCCTGGCATCTCCACTGGGTCTCTACTGCAATCCACGATTCCTCCTTATGGCCCTATGAGGTCTCCATGCAGGCATCCAGCAAACTTGCTTCACATTGCCCATGGCCATTTCCAAAACACAAGACTGTATTGCAAACTCAATAACCCTCTCTTTCCTGTATTTCTTATACTCCACAATACCAGGTAGGGTGCCAACTTGCTAATCCAGGGGGGAATAAAACAGACTTTGAAGAACAGGACACTCCTTGAGCACTCAGGCCCCATCAAAAGAGTCTACATTCTTCCTGTTGCCCCAACTCAGGTCAGCTGGCCCAATCTCAAAGGTTGTAACCTCTCAATTGCAGCTGAATGGGCAGCAGTTCACCCAAAGATTTTTATTTCTGTGCCATATCCCTCTGCTCACACCAGTTCATTTCTACGCAAAGCAACCCTGCACTTCTCAGGACATGGTCATAACAGCAAGCTTCTCACACAAACTGCTAGCCATGTCCAAGAAAAGCTCTTTTTCATCATAAGCCAAACCTCACAGTCCATAGTTCTTACTGCATTCAGGTCTTTCAACTCTGACCAGAATAGTCCATCAAGCTGTACTTACAGCACTGCAAGGCGTCTCTTAGGCCAAGGTTTCAAATCCTTCCACATTCCTCTTGAAAATCAGCTCCAAAAGGCCAAAGCCACACAGTCAGGTGTCTAGCAGCAATCCCACTCCTCGGTACCACTTTACTGTTGCAGTCAGGTTTACGTTGCTCATAGAAATCACCCAACCAAGAGCAGCTTGTAGGAAAAAGAGGTTTATTTTGGCTTACAGACTCAAGGAGAAGCTCCACAATGGCAGGAAAATGATGGCATGAGCAGAGGGTGGACATCACCCCCTGACCCACATAAGGTAGACAACAGAAACAGGAGAGTCTGCCAAACCGTAGTATGGTGAAACTGGCTATAACACCCATAAGCCCACCCCCAACAATTCACTGCCTCCTGGAGACATTAATTCCCAAATCTCCATCAGCTGCAACCTAGCATTCAGAACACGTCAGTTTATGGGGGATACGTGAATCAAAATACCACAAGAAGCTTATCCAGAAATCTCCAAAAGCTGGTTTTCTTTCAAGCACATCATTTTTTACTTGTTGAGGATGTTTTTCTACTCTCCCATGGTAATAACTATTTTAGCAATTAACATGATTCCCACTGCCTTTAGATTTCTCATCGCTAAGTTATACTGTTGTACCAGCACAAGTTCAAATACATCTCAGCTCTAAAATTTTGTGACTAACCTATGTACCAGAAGAGTGTTGAATGATGTTTCATAGTTGTAGACTTACTCAGTTTCCAGGGGTTTTACTCCTGCCATTATTAATTCTTTAAGAAAGTATTAGAAAAGTAGACTTATGTGAACATAATTGTATAATTTTATACAAATACAAATTAGAATTGTTAAACATATCATATTTCCTAATATAAAACTTTGTAGAGGTATTTTTCATTAGATCAAAATTTTGGCCAATGCTTAACACATATTCTGATGTCAGAACTATCGCCTAAAATAGAAAAGAAACATTTGAAATTCTGGTATGGTAGGGAACATCTCCAGCCATCCAGTTATCATTGTCTTCTGATATAAGAATCTTATATCAAATGTTGTTATTAAAAGTCACCTAACCACTGTTCAAATATTTCCAAGGACAGAAAGCTTGCTCCTTTCCAAAGTAGCCCACCCAGTTCTTATGGAGTTCTTATTCCAAATGACCTTCTTATCTTTCACTTTTTAGTTCCAGTTTTGCCTTCTTAGCCATTTTTTTTTTAAATCCTAAGTTACAACTTTATTTCTTTTGTTGGACAGTACTTGTAGATTCTCAGTGTTCCAGGTCATACTCTGCAAGCTGGCCCAGCATTGTTACACTCATGTGTCACAATGGGGTAGAAACTATGCAAGGAGGCAATCTTTAATGGAAGTCATTTTTCTGCTAACATGGCTCTGCAATCCTGCCAGCTGCGTAGCAGCCACTTACTTCATGGTGCATTGTTTTCCATCATTTAGTCAACAACCAGCTCCAGACCAGACACAGGAGCAGCAATGAGGCCAGATCCTTCCACATGACACCTAAGAAAGTGACTTGTTTAGGACTTAGCATTTCTGTCGCTTTCAATTCAGTCTTTTCTTAGCATTATTTTAACTTAGAGATAATTTCGAATATTGAGGTTTAACCTTCAACCAAGGCCTCCATTTGAAATAAAATTTATTTATATGTTGGAAAGCCTTTATGAAGAAATCAATAACAATATAAATAATTTAGGATAATTACAGCACAATCCAGTAGAATAAAACATTCACTGGGTATATTCATCAGTTAGCAGCAAATTCACTTTCCTGCTAGTTATTGCTTGACTTGAATATATTTTGTCTGCCAGGTATTCCTAAATTTCAAGTCAATCAGGTAAGATTCTGTAAACAATATTGTAAGTTAGAGGAGTTGTCTGGCAATAAACTCAATAACTCTTTTAGAAGAAGAAAAACTGTTAACTTACCAAGGTATGTTGGTCATGCTTGATGGCTTCTAGTGAGTACTAGCTTCTTTCATAGATGCTCATTAGCCATATTTTAAAAATATTCCAAGATTAGCTATGATACTGTGACTTTAGGCCATAGTTTCTATCATAGAATTTAAATATATATAATTTGACATATCTAGACGTTTTCTATTCAAGTAGAAGAAACATATGTAGACAGATATACATATATGTAATACTGATATACATACATACTTTTACATAACACACACACACACACACACACACACACACATATATATATATATATATATATATATATATATATATATATATATAGTCAGTTCCTTTCTATTTAAAAACATTGTATTTTCTTTGTTCTATATGCTCTACATAGAGAGCCAGGAATCAAAAAGAAAATGTACAAAGTAAAATTTAATGTTTTCTTTGACATGGTGGTATGGTAAATCAGGTGACTAATAATGTCACCTGCTAAACGTCCTTGACCCTTGTCTTCTACCAGGTGTGTGTGTGTGCACATACGTATTCACATCTTGAGAAGTATCTGTAAGCCTGAGCTCATCTCAGACTTTAGCCTTTCTGACACTTTCACTTTTGTTCCATGCCATTTTCTAATTCTACTGTATTACTATGTCTCCTCCACATTTTACATATCCTTTTAATATCACATTAATACACTTACTTCCAGATTTGTTATTTTCATCTATTCTGATGCCTTTCTCTTCTGTACTGACTCATGTGAATCATTATAACAGTACTGCATCTTTTAGTATCCCCCAGTTGCGTTGACAAATATCCCATTGTAGGTTCTCTAGGCAGAGAGGAATGTTTACTACATACTTTGTGTTATTTTTAATGAGAGACAGAGAGATAATTAGCATGCCAGGCCTCCAGCCACTGCAGTTGATCTCCAGACATGTGTGACATCTTGTGTGCATGTGTGACCTTCCATACTTGTGTCATCTTGTGCATCTGGCTTACGTGGGATCTGCAGAGTCAAACATGAGTCCTTAGGCTTTGCAGACAAACACCTTAACCACTAAGCCATCTTTCAAGCCCCTACTACATATTTTGAATGCATTTATCTAAAACTCAGAGCTTCTGGCTAAGGATAACCCAACCTTCCCTTTCTTTGTGATAACAACCACAGCCTAATGTTGTAGCTTTTCCTCATAGTTCCAGTTTACTTTTCATCCATATTACTCCTTTCATCTAGAAGAACAGAAGCAAAAGGGTCATGTGAAACAAGTCATGTGAGCAGTGAAAGATTATAATAAGGTTGTTAGGCCTGGGAAAAAAAACTTGAGGGAGTAAGCTTAGTGTCCCAAATATTTGAGGGACTGACTTGAGAAAGAATAGGGGATTTTAATCTGTATATTCTCAGGAGATAGAATTACTGTAATAGCTAAACAGATTTTAATGTCAATATAAAGGCATCTGAATCTAACTTGAATGAACATGGAATGGTGGGTCTCTTGACAATTATGTCTGTAGCGTTTGAGGATGGCTGAGACACTGCACTGCAGGGCTGGCATAGATAGGCCCCACGTATTGCCCTGGGTAATATTTGGAATTCCTTCCATTCTGAGGTTGTCTGATTTTTGTGCTCCATATTTTATGTCTTATTGAAAAGAAATTTAAGGCACGTCTATGCAAACCACTGTAGACCTATTTACATTTCTTCTTCTTGATTCTGAGAGTTGGAATACCTATAAGGCAGGAGTTGATCAGATGCTCTACACTTAGCTGAATGATATTCCCATCATATATTCCATCCTTTGAGTATCCTTATTACCATATTCACATGCTACTAGTCATTGTAATAATCCATTTTCAGAAACCATTCACCTTACCCTCACCAGTAATCTTTGAAATATCCTCTATAGTGTTCCTACATTCTAGGACTATATTTCCTTAGATGTTGTTTGTATTAAACAGATTATACTATGTCCTGATTTGTTGTATATCTTCTATTGAATTCCTTCCCTGTGTCATTACCATCATTATGTTATACTATTCATTTCTGGGTATTAAATTTTTATTCTATAATTCTTTGTTCTAATATTTGAGGTTCATCTTATTTTATTTTATATACTTTATACATTAGTCTGTAAACTTTGAAAGCCATAAGAATTGGCAACAAAACTACTGTTTTCTCTTTGTGAAATTCACTGTCTTCTCTCTAATAGAATGCTGCCTGGGCCTCAGTACAGCTCTATCATACACATCCACTTACTCCTTTAAGTTCTCTTGATTTACCAAACACACATTTATTGGTCTTTATAACAGTTCCTCCACATTGAGCCAGTTAAACATGGGGAAAATTTAATTCAATAAAATCTGTTGACACTATTCTCCCAGCTACTGTTCTCACATGAAGTCATAACCTCAAAGATAAAAATATTCCCCTCAAGACATCCAGTTTCAGGCCCAAAGCTTTAGAGCTTCTAGAGGCAATTTGAAGCACTTTATATAACTACCATTTATTCTCACTTCAATCAACAGTAGTGGGTAGGAGTTTGCAGATTCAATGGAAAACCTTTTCAGAAACAATGAACTGATTAGCCCTGTTGAATCACCACTTCAACAGCCTCTGAAGAGTCACCAACTGACCCACCAGCCTTGAATCTCCAGACATGCACAGGGACCTCCCTTAGGCCTAAGGCCTGTGCCTCCTCTTGGGGCAGGAAGTGTGCCATTTCTTGAAAGGATCTAAATTCAGCGGCAGTGGGCAATGCCATTTATAGATTTGATGGCTTTACTGGAATTTCGTTTTCTCTTCTCTTTTTCCTTGATGACAGTTTTAACTCTCTAATCTTCTGATGTTCCATTTCATTCAACATCAACCCCACTGAAATCTTTTTCTTCCAGTTTTCATCTTGGATTATTTTTTCCATCTTCTCTAGGAACACTTCATCCTTTCTAATAAGCCAGAGGATACATAGATATTTCTCAATCTCTTTCACATTCTTTACTAGAGAGTTTTCTCCATTCTTCCCTCAGAGAAGATGGAGGAACCATTACCAGTCCCAACAGAAAAAAAAATTTACTTGATCTAATACTTCCTATCAAGTCACTTGATCTTTTTTTTTTCTTTTTTAACTGTGTAACCTTAATTTATTGCTTATTTTAAAAAATTTATTACCTAAAATTATTATGGTTTTATATAGATTCTATTCATGTTTTCTGTGAATTTAATTAGCAAAAACAACATTTATAGGCTTATTTATGTATGCTCTGAGCAATTCTGAAAAGTAAGACAGTTAATATTTTCTTAATGGTCTCAATATTATGTTAGCAAAATAAAATACTATGTTTAAGGCTTATAACTACATGCATATAGGCCCTTATTGTGTGATGAATCTTGTAATTGTTTACTGTACAGTGGTATATACCAGATGCTATTCTGAATGATAAGATAGAGTTATAAGCAAAACAAATCTCTTAGTTTAAAGGCACTTATCATCTGTTGGGGAAAAGGTAAGCCTATGTAATGGCAGCCTAATGTGCTCAGTGCTGTCATAGGTGGAAATCTGGAGAGTAGGGAGGCCCAAAGCTTCATAGCAGACACTGGAAAAGTCTATGGAGAAGGGAACAGGTATTAAGTTAAAATTGAATGGGTAGATAAAATGTCACACAAATAGGAGATTTCCAAATGCAAGAAATCATGAAGGTTACCAAAATGCAAAAGAAGCACACTGTACTGTGAAAGTATTTGATAAGCTGCTACAGTCCAGATTAAGTATCAGTGGTTTGCATGTTGGACTTAAGGAAAAAGTGTTGACATACCTTAATCTTATTGGACGTCACACAGTATGCTACTTGATGTTTTTATTTCAAACAGTATTGCTTTTTTCAATTTAGAAATGTAATTATACATGGAGGACTTTGTAAATGAAAGTAGAATGACCACTTTGAAGGAAGGAGAAATATTGAGGGCATGAAATTCATGTAATGCCAGAAAAAAAAGATGGGTTCAACTGATGAGGTGGAGAACAGAAGAGGCTTGGGTAGGAGTTGAGCAGACGTACTGGTGTAGAGAGGGAGAAGTCCAATTCTAGCACATCTAGCTGAAGTAGGTAAGTAGACAATGATGAAGACAAACGTGCATCATGTTAGCAGGATGGCCAAAAGAGAGGAGAACTGGGTAGGTGATTAATTTAAGTAGGGAGATAAAGAGTTTGTAGTGCTGCTAAAACCTACAGGCCAAAAGGCACTGACCAGGGTCTGAACTCAAGAGGAGTTAGAGATATAGATATGCACACCAATGGAATGTGTGTAGGTTGTAATAAAATCATGGGCCTGGCTGAACATCATCCAAGAAAAACCCAAAGTTTTAAGATATCTATATAAATCAAAAGCCTAGATGCCTAGAGAATCCCAACTTCGATGAGGAACATGTTTGATTTCTGTAGGAAACAGGGAAAGGATGGAGTGGGCATCTTGAGGAGGGTAATGAAGATGTGCATTGACCATAGAAAATAAGCTCACATGGCCCATGTCAAAAGCTGCTGAGAGCAAAGTTGGCCTTGAGAGCCCATGTTGATGTTGATAGCATACACTTTGTTATACCACCTTGTGCAGTGAATTTTTCTGGATGGGTAGCTGTCATTGTCTCTATGAACTGAATTAAGTTCTTGACTACTTCTGCTTTAATGTGGCAAGTTCATTCTAAATTTTGAGATTATCTTACAAGGAGTTCCATTGACACCAAGAGTCAGGTGACCTGCCATCCTAATGAAGACCATTTCTTTGTCATCATCTGGGTCCATGATAAAAATGTCAAAGAGCCCTGAGTCATGGATCAAACATCCCTGAACACTGCTGTCCTACCTTCAAACCTCTGCACACATGTGAATGGAAAACAAGCAGTATGTAAGCAGCTGGCCCGGATTGGTCAGCACAGCCTCTGAGTAGACACGCCCAAACCTGTCAGTAGCAGAAGCCAGCCGGGTCCCAGAGAAGCTTGTGATGATCATTAGAAAGTAGAAGCCGTGACATATTTCTGGGCCAAATAATTAGTGATGGAAAGGAAAGGACATATGAAACAGGGAGTAAGAGAGAAAAAAACAGAAAAGAAGGAATTCCTGAGTGCAGTAGGAGAATGAGTTAACCACCTCAGCCATACTCAGAAATGAAGGAGATGGCTTAGCAGTTAAGGAATTTGCCTACAAAGCCTAAGGACCCAGGTTCAGTTCCTGAGTACCCACGTAAGCTGGATGCACAAGGGGGTGCATGGGCCTGGAATTTGTTTGCAGTGGTTAGAGACCCTGGCATGCCCATTCTCCCTCTTTCTCTCTCTTTCTCTCTATCCCCTCAAATAAATAAATATAAGTAAAATATTTTTTAAAAGAAAAAGAAATGAAGGAGCAAGTAAAGTGGTGCCCTGTGCTTTATTGTGCAGGAAAGAGACTGTGAGAACTGACTGGAGACAGATTCATGTTAAGGAAAGACTGAGGCTTAGCTTGACAGTACTTGGTTTCACATGTCTTTAGACATGTTATCTGAGTTTATGGAATAACCTGAAACAGTGAAAACATCAGCAAACTATGCCAGGGTCTAAGTTCAGCCCCTTGCCTGTTTTATAAGTATATTTTTACTGGCATACGGCCACACTCCTTGAATATTGTCGTGGCTGTTTTTGTACTGTAATAGTAGAGTAAGTAGTTGTGATGGGAAATATATGGCCTGCAAAGCCTAAAATATTTACTCCCTGGCCCTTGACAGAAAATGGGTTTTGACCTCTGTTGTAGTCGGAAGGCACTTTAGCTTAAAAACAGCTGGCCTGAATTCAACTTATGTGGTTTAACTGCTCTATAGCATAAATACATAAATACACACAGATCCACACACACACACACACACATATACTCACACTCAATCCTGAGAATTTATATAACTAAAAGAATGCAAGCTGCATTCTGACTCTGAATTATATTTTTTTAAATGTCACATAGACTTTGTTTGGATTACTCCTCCAGGCTCTGTCTTAATCTTTCCAAGTGAAATCTGTCCTTTGCTTCATGTTGTCTTGTAACTATATTTCAATAGCACTTAATCAGTGATAAAACTGCTTTGATTTATTCCCAGCTGTGGATATTATTGTTGAAATCTGTGTAAGTGTTCCGACGTGTTATGATTGGAGCAATAGCATTTAAGAGTCCAGAGGCAAGTCAGAAAATTAACAACTGAGTTTTCTGATGCCTAAATTAACTGCAGAGACAGCACTGAGTACAATGAGAAAGTTCTGAGAAACTTACTCTGCAGTATGTGAAGTGTGGAAATGGCTCACATTCAAAGTCAGACATCGTCAAAACAAATTCTCATTGGGTGTACTTCCAAAAGGCAGTGCCACCATGTCTTATAAAGGAGAGCTGGCTGCTCTTTTCTTCTGGGACACTTTTCTTGTGACATGGAGATTTCTGATGCCAAACCATCTAATGTGATATTTCTCAATTCTGCCGCAGGATCAAGACCTAGAGGGTACCTGGTGGTGAGCTCTGTTGACACATCTTCAGTTACCTTAAAAACCAAAACTAAACTTAAGAAGAAGCTATATGATTATAGCAATCTGTGTTCATTGTAGTAAACTTGCACTAGAGAAACACAATAACAAAAACAACCCGTAACTCTAGCACTTGGAAATACCACCTGTTTAGTGTGTAGAGCCCTAAATTATATATATTTTAATTCTTCTATTATTTGTGAAATGATATAGATGCTGAAGAACATCAGTCTGGATCTAGGTGATATTTAGAACAATTATGTTCCCAGATTTTCATTTCAATTTCTACAAACATGCCTATATGCAGTCATTATTTTACTGTCAAATAGCTTCCATCTGAATTGTGCTATATGTTAGAGAAGGCCACGATACAGTATTATCTTCTGTTTTTTAAAACTGAAACTGGGGGCAGGAGCGATGGCTTAGCAGTTAAGGCACTTGCCTGTGAAGCCTAAGGATCCAGGTTCAGTTCTCCAGGTCCCACGTAAGCCAGATGCACATGGTGGTGCATGCATCTGGAGTTTGTTTACAGTGGCTGGAAGGCTTGGTGTGCCCATTCTCACTCTCTCTCTCAGTCTCTCTCTGTCTCTAATAAGTAAATAAAAATTTAAAAAAATAAATCTTTACAAAAACTGAATTGGTATAAATTGGAAAAAAGGTATTTCATATAGTTTAATTGTCATTAGCTTTATTTCCCTTTCTCCATGTATTACTTATAAATATTTATATTTAATATATTTATAAATAAATATCCCCACACAAAGCTGGCACTGTTGGATGGTTGTGCTGGTTACAAAGTTTTTATTGGAATGGAGTTTTATTCTTTCTACAAACTCAAATTTATTTCTTTTTGCAGAATACAAATATCCTTTGATGGTTATAGTAGCTCCATAACTGTCATAAATTTTCCTTTATTTGCAACAATCATAGTAGAAAATTTCCAAACAAGAGATATAAAGGAAAAATACTCTTTAGGCTTCCTGTACTGTTGTGGTCCCTAGCCAGGCTCTGAGCCATTGGAGAGCTAAAACTATATATTTTTATTTCTGAATTTCTAATACATTGTCCACTGTCTGCTACATAAAACATACACAATTAATAGATGTTTGTAGAATAAAAGGAAAACTACTACCCTCAGATCATTTAATAGTGGAGTATCCAAATTGCATTTCTTTACTTGGTCTGAGTGTTATCTACTTTCCTTTATGCAGACCATTATATTTGAGTAGTTAGAATGGTAGAAACACCAGTTCAAAGTTTCTAGGTACAGTGAAGCTCAAATTCATGGTCGTTCCCTTCTTAATAATATGACCTGAATGAAGTCTGCAGATCTCAATAGTACCATTTATGAAATGTTGACAGTCATAGAGCCTACCACTCAGCCATATTGCAAATGAAGCCACAATGCCCAGAAGTGCCTTGCACATTCACAGCACTCAGACAATGTCAATATTTTTCTCTCTAAGTCCTTTCAGTACCCTGAAACAAGATACTGCAATGCTTTAACAAGGATAACACATATTAAAGATATTAAAATGTGTTACTTTTTTGAGTCAAAGTCTGCTATTTAGCCAAAGATGGGCTTGAACTTACTATGTAGCCCAGGCTATCTTGGCACAAGAAGCCCTTATGCCTCAGCCTCCCAAGTACTAGGATTAGAAGTGTGCTCTTTGCACTTTTCAGTTGTTGATTTATAAGCACTCAAATAAAATACTTCACATGGATTGGTTAGTTTTTTTGTATATTATCTTATTATCTGCATATAAATTGAAGTTAAATAAGGAAGGGATATAAGCCTCAATAATGCTATTCAGAATGATAAAGAGTAAGAACAAGTTGGGCCTGTTACCCAACTACATGGCAGGCTGAGGCAGGGAGATCACAAATTCAAGGTCTTCCTGAACTACAGTAAGTTCAAGCTCAACTTAGGCAATTTAATGAGACCCTGTCTCAAAAATAGTAAAAAGAGTTTTGGGGATATAGCCTAATGGAAGAGTGCTTTCCTAGTTAGTGTAAAGCCTTGAGTTCTATCACCAGCATGTACACACACACACATACACACACACACTCACACACACACAGGACCAAAGTTTTCCACTGAAGCTCTCTATTCACTAAAACTTTCCTTTCATCTAAAAACAGTTAAGTATCCATTCTCATCAGCCTCACTTATAGTTCCAAGTTGGTTGTGATATTCACATACAGTGTTGTGTTTGACTGAAGTCTGCTAACAGCAACAGCATCTGCATTGACTTCATAATGAGATTGAAACCTACTGTTCTTAGAAAGAGCTATAAAGATGTTGCAAAAGCCCTATTGTCTTACCAAATCAATGTCTATGCCCTCCTAATCCATAATATGGCAGGGCCTAAAATCATTGTTGGTTTAATTTTAAATGGCTTTGTGAACAAGTGCATTTAGATGACAAGAACACTGAATGGCTCTTGGGGAACCCATGTTCCAGAGGGTAGACTCAGGTGGGATGACGGTTGTCAAAGCAGGTAGATTTTGCTCACTTCTGTGAAAGAGAAGCTGAAGGCTTAAGCAGTGAAAATATTTGTATTTCTTTTATTGTAATCATAGAAGCAATTGGGTTCATTAATGAACATAATAGGATAAGGTATTTTTTAATATTTTATTTTTATTTATTTGACAGAGAAAGAGGGAGAGAGAGAAAGAGAGAGAGAGGGAGAGAGCACGCCAGGGCCTCCAGCCACTGCAAATGAACTCCAGATGTGGGCGCCCCCTTGTGCATCTGGCTAACATGGGTCCTGGAGAATCAGACCTGGGTCCTTTGGCTTTGCAGGCAAATGCCTTAACTGCTAAGCCATCCCTCCATCCCTAGGATAAGATATTTTTTAAAGGTTCAAATTTTTATCACCTAATTTCCAAAAGTAGGCAAAGCCATTCCTCCTGCACTTTTTTCAAGAAATGCTATGGGGTTGGAGAGTGGCTCAGCAGTTAAGGCACATGCCTGCAAAGCATACCAACCTGAGTTAGAGTCCCTAGTACCCATGTAAAGCCAGATGCACAGTGTAGCACATGCATCTGAAGCTCTGGTGCACCCATTCTCTCCCCCCCCCATCCCCCAATCTCTCTCTCTCTCTCTCTCTCTCCCTCTCTGTCTCTGCTTGCAAATAAATAAATAAATAATAAATAAATGTAATTCTGTGAAGACTACTTGATAAGATAAAGAAGTCAACTCATAATCTACAGCATGATAATCATTACAAACCATACTAATTATATGTATTTAAGTTCATGTCTCCTCTCCACTCATTGTAATATCTGGGCTTTTTGTATTAGGTCATAAAGATATTAGGAACTTACATAAGTTTCTTGCTTTCTGGGAGACATCCACTAGCAGAAGCAATCATGGATGACAGTGGCTGTGATTGTCTGCATATGCTAGTGGCCCAGGATCAAGTGGAACAAGCCTGGCAGCCTCCCTCAGGAAGGCACCTCACCCAGGTATGCTGGCCTCCTGAGGCCCCTGCAATTCAGGGAGGTGAAAGGGCTTGCTCTCTTTCATGCTAGTCTCAGCCAGGGGTCTGTTGCTAAGACCTGACTGAAAGCTGACAAAAGGACATCCCTGGTGTGACTGAGCTATAGTGTAAGCTTATAACCATAGATCAAAGGTAGGAGGGCCTTTGAGCAGGGGCTTTTAAGAATTCTAGAGCCACAGCATAAAGAAGATAATTAATACTGTGTGATCATGTGATGGGGATTGTTTTTGTAAGTATCACTCATGAGCAAGAAATGTCCTCTGCTTTACAGAGGGCCCAAAGGTGATGCTTCTTCTCCTCCTATTCTCCTCCCTACCGCTTATTGCTTCCTTCTTCCCTCCTCCCTTCCTTTCTCCTGTCTTCCTCTCTCCTCATTTCCTTTCTTCCTTCTTCTTTTCCTTACTTCTTTCCTTCCTTTCTTCTTCCTTCCCTCCTTCCCTTCCTTTCCTCCTCCTCCTTCTCCTCAGTATTTCCTATTATTTAGAATGTGGAAGATATTTTGAGTACTCTAACAATCAGCCTGTAATATAGAGAGAAGACTCTAGGTTTATCATCCAGGAACTCAGAAATAAAAAGGGGAAAAGTGAGAACAGCAATCTGACAGTGTGAACTTCTTTTGTTCTGACTTTACTAATGCAAAATTTAAGATAATTCAGTTCCAACTGGGTGCAGATTTTAACTACATTAAAAAAAATTGTGCTCACTTTGGCAGCACATATACTAAAATTGGAATGACACACAGAGAAAAAATATATATGTGTGTGTGTGTGTTATTTACTTATTTATTCATTTAAGAGAGGGGAATACGAAAAGACAAAGAGAGAGGGAAAGAGAGAGAGAGAGAGAAAGAGAGAGAATGGGCACGTCAGGGCCTCTGGCCACTGCAAACAAGCTCTAGATACATGTGCCACCTTGTGCATCTAACTTGCATGTGTACTAGGGAACCTGGGTCCTTAGACATCATAGGCAAACACCTTAGCCATTAAGCAATCTCTCCAGCTCTTGGCCTACTTTTTAAATGTTTATTATTATTATTAGCAAGATGTTTCATATGGATATCATGTGTTGTTACCGTCTTTTCCCTCATCGCTGCCCCCATTTCATTGGGGATGCTCCTCAGAGGGTTATGGGTATTCCCCAAGGGGTTGTATTTATGCATTGTGAAGCAGTAGTCAGTTCTTTTTAAAATATATATATTTTAAAAACATTTTTTTTTTCAGAGAGAGAAAAAGAGGCAGATAGAGGGAATGGGCACAGCAGGGCCTCTAGCCACCGCAAACAGACTATAGATGCATGCGTCTGGCTTACATGGGTACTGGGGAATTGAACGTGGGTACTTAGGCTTAACCACTAAGCAATCTCCAGCCATAAAAATATTTCTATTTATTTATTTACTTGAGACAGAGAACAAGGCAGAGAGAGAGAGAGAGAGAGAGAGAGAGAGAAAGTGAAAGTATGGGCACACCAGGGCCTCCTACTTCTGCAAATAAAAACTCCAGATGCATGTGCCACTTTGTGCCTCTCGTTTCATGTGGATACTGGGGAATCGACCCAAGGACATCAGGAGTTGCAAGTAACCACTGATCCATCTCTCCAGCCCCCATATTTTGACCTACTTTAAAAAAAGTGTTAAAAAACAAAATCATGTTTCTTTCATGGCAATTGCTCTTCAGGTTTTAGATTTTCTTTTAGAAAAGTTTCACCTTCCTCATGATCCTAAGTTTAACCCTCATGATCCTATCCTATGTTTAACCCCTCATGATTGTACATGTTTCCTTTTGTTAAGTAAGGGCTCCTCTAAAGCAGAGACACTTGTCCCTTTATGCCCTGGCTACCAGGAACTAACTTCATGACCTCAGAGTTGCTTCTTTTAGGTTTATGGAAGTACACGCCTCCATTTGTAATTAACTTACTTCTTAACTAACTCACATCATAACAGACGTGTTCTCTTATGTTTATATTATGTGATATTATGTCTTTATGAAGTTTTTGAACTTTAAACATTTTTGTTATGGTAGGAAAACATGATCATTGGAAAAACACTAAAATATGCAGAAATAGAAAATGAAAAGTACCATAATTTCAAAAATTAGAAGACAGTTTGCTTTTTAACATTATGGTCACTTAACTTTCTGCAGCCAGCCTCTACCCATAACACAGATCCTTAAGGTGGCAGTGAGGAAGAAGTGTTTCAGTCCTGTGGTCGGAACAGCGCCAGGGGTGAGCTAAGTATCCGCCAAGAGGAGGGGGCCATATTTGTTAACATTGTGTATTTTATCCCAGACTTTCCTAGACCAAGATGTTGATCATTTGGGGAGGTAATTGTCAATATGTATTCACTGTGTTTGAGAGCTGCTGCCTTCCCAACCCCAGTTTAGTTTCTCCTCAGGAGATTTAAGGAATCAGATAGTTTGGGAACTCTTTTTCACAGCTAACTATTCCCAGTCCTGAGTCAGAAACTCCAGGAACCTATGTGTACTGTGTAGAAAGTGAAGGGATTCTAATGCCTGGTAACTGCACCCACAGAGCTGGAGTCTAGTTGCCTTCATAGGCCAGAAAAGGAAGTGATCTGAAGGCTAGGGACCTCATCAGTGTTCAGCTGGAGCCCAAGCAGAGCCTGGGCTCTGAATGATACCCCATACTGCTTCTGTTAGGCAGAGTGCCACCAGGGTTTTAGGACAGAACCATCTGCATGTACAATCTATTATATCTAGAAAACTGCTCTAAAGACTCTTCCAATATAAGGCCTACCATGCTGTTTACCAGCCATTAGTTCAGGCGTCCAAATTATTTAAGGTAAAAACAAATAGCATGCATTTAGGTATCAAAGCATATGTCTCACTAATTCGTTCTGACTTTTCTCATCAATCTGAATTAATGAAATTTTACTTTAAGTAGTCTACATTTAGAAGATGTTGAGGGCAAGGAAAAGTCTGTTATAAGTGGTGCAATTCTGTGGATTTTCACTGTACAGGGTAGTCTCTATAGCAGACATTCAGTGCCAAGAACAGGGTAGTGGTTCCTACCATTCCTGGAAGGTCAGTTCCCTCATAAAAATATTTTTAAAACTGTGTGTCATAAATTGACTGATGTTTGAGGAAACCACCAGAAGAAAATGCCAAATATTTGAAAGCATTGTGAGGTAGCCAGAGAGGAACTGACTAATGTTTCTGCGTGGTGTAGGCATGCTCCCATCTTGCCCGACATTGAACTTGCACTGTAGATGACTGATTCTGTAAGCCTTTACATGGAGGTGTTTAGATGTTTCACTGTGTCTGTCTGACATAAACTAATGATACAGACTGCTAAACATGGAGACATGATTAAATGGGATGTTAATTAGTGACTCCTGGAAGAGTCTTGCTGCTTCTTTCGAACAGTCTTTGTTATGTATGTGTGAAAGTTTGAAATGCCTGCTTCCAGAACAGCATCTGTTAATGTTGATGGGAACTGAAAAAGAAAAAAACAAAACAAAAAGCATGTGAACTCCACAGTAAGACATCACAGGTCCATCTTCTTGTCCTGATGCTTGTCCAAAACTAGGTCTTTGTGGGAAGGAAGATGGCAGTGTTCCTGCAGGCAGTAATCATTTGTACTATTACTTAGTTGTCACGTATTGATGATGCCATTTCAATCAAATATATCTCATCCAAAGGGCTTTTGATGGGAGGAATTTTTGGAAGGGTTTAGGAAGGTTAAATCTGTGAGACATGGCTTCCATCTGGAATGCATTAGCTACAAAGATTTATTAGTCAGAGTGCCTCTGCATAATGTTCCATGGAAAGCGGGCCCTGCATCTCATTTTCAGTGTGATGTCTATATGAGGAGTGATCGCTGAAATATCATAGGTGACAATCAAGTTTGTTATAAAAATAGTAAATGCCCAGAATTTTCATGGCGGCTATTTTAAATCCCTCACGAGGGCTGCTAAACAGGTATTTGATTTGTTGACAAATGATAAAACTGTAGGCAACATGCATGAAATTGTAAAATAGGATGGCCCTTCTAAGAAGAAAAAGACCATTAGGGAAATTATGGCATTTAGTGTTTTCATTTACCCTTTCTCTGGGCAAGACAATATTAGAAAATACCAAGACCAGAATTCAAACATGGAGAGTACAACCTTCTGATGAGAATGGTTTTTAAGAGCCAGTATTGTTGATCAATAAGCAAGGCAGAGAAAGCTTTATAACATCTCAACCTGAGACGATGCAACTCTCAGCTACAATATGGTTGGTAGAAATTAGAAATTATGAGGTATTAGAATCTCAACTCTTCTGATCAGTGTAGAAAGACAGAAGAGCGAAATAGGGGTAAGGCTGAACTGAGATGTGGAAACCAGCAACAGGGAGCAGCAGCCCCTTCAGGCCCTGCTGCAAAGGTAGCTCAGGCTATGGGAAGGACCTCCTCTTCACCTTCCTTGTCATTTGACAATGTTAAGGTAGTATAACAAGGAAAATCTAGTTCCACAAAAGCACTTTATAATCAGGAAACAATAGTGATTTAAGGTGCCTTCCCTTGCCCTGTCATATCTTCCTCAAACTGAAGGGCAAAGGATTAATGCCAGGTGAAGGGTGAATTGCCTTCCAAATATTTATCTGTGAATTTAGGTCAGACCACAATGCCCAGTTGTGTCATTCCCTCTCCATGTAGGAAAAAGTGTTCTGTATCCTGGATACAAGTTCAAAACTAAATTGTTCTCCAAGGAGTACAAGAGAAGTGCAGGAGCTCAGCATTTTCTTTTACCCTTGGGTCGGGCTCTGCGTCATGGGGCAGTTTTGTGCCTGGCAACAGGAGTGAAAGGGAAGGAGAGCTAGCTACAAATTCATGTTTTTCCACAATACCTCAAAGAGCAAGACTTTGTCCTTTTACTTTCTAGGTGAGCATTTACAAAGTTTAAGTTTGAAATGTTTACTTCTCTTCTGTATCTGCTGTGTGTGTTAAGAATGGCGTACTTTTGGATATGGCAAAATGCTTTGAGATCTACACATAACCATGTCCTATAGATACATCCCCATTCTATATGACTGAGTTCTTCCAGATCCCTAATTGCAACCTTGCACTCATTTCTTGTGAGTCCAGAGTGACTTCTGGCCTGCCTTGGTCAAAATTGGGGATGATGCCAGGTCTCCCACCCAGCAGAGGCCTTGGCCAGCCCCTGCATCCCCCTTATTTACAGCAACCAGTACTTATCAAGCTTGCTTTGAATACTGAGATGTTTGTATATGGCTTAGCATACACTAAATAGAACAGTGACATAAACCATGACAGGTTTCCAAAGATGGATCGATTAAGCTGTCTGTCCCTTTGGCAAATGATTGAAAGTACTTCTAAGGCATGACTGTTGTGGAAGTTATTAATCCAAGAGTGTTATATGTTGTAGGAAGACTACCCTTGGCCAGCCCAACCCAGTTATAAATTATTTCAATATATATATGTATTTTAATTTGGAATGTCTCCCACAAGATCATATTTTAAGCACACAGTCCTTAGTTGGTAGCAATGTTTAGGGAAGTCATGGACCTTTGGAGTGTGGGTCCTACCTGGTGGTATAGAACACTAGGAATGGGCTCCAGTTTCTGTCTCTCTACTTCCTGGTCTTGCCCAGTGGTAGCAGCTTTGCCACATGCTCCTGCCATCACTGAGCACTTCTCCATGTCTTCTCTGCTGTGTTGGACTCTGCCTTCTGAAACCATGAGCCAAAGTAAATCTTCCTTCCCTTAAGTTGCTTCTGTGAGGTACTTTCTCACAGTGTTAAGGAATATAACTCATACAAATATTCTTTAATGATATATGTGGGAATCCCATTTTCCAAAATGTGCCCCTCTCAAACAAGTAATATTTTGTTTAAATATATATATATATATATATATATATATATATATATATATATATACTTTCAGGCAAATAATATCTTGGGATTTTTTTTATATTAGATAAAAAACTTCTCTTTAATAAAATTATTTTTTAAAATATTTTTATTTATTTACTTGCAAGCAGAGAGAAATAGAAGAGAGGACAAAGAGTGAGAATGGGCACACCAGGGCCTCTAGCTACTACAAATGGACTCCAAATACATATACCATTTTGTGCATCTGGACTTATGTGGGAATTTGGGAATCAAATTTGGGTACTTAGGCTTTTTAGGCAAGCACTTTAACTGCTGAGTCATCTCTCCAGCCTGATATTTTATTTTTTAAAACTTTGATGGTAGAGATTCACATGCATTGTGATATCCTGAATCAAATTCCAAACATATTTTATAGAGAGATAATCTGTTTTCTTTCATGTAACAGTCTATGTTGTTTTGATATTTTGAGTCACTTAAAATTTTCTCTTTGCTGGCTGTGGTGGCACATGCCTTTAATCCCAGCACTCAGGAGGCAGAGGTAGGAGGACTGCCGTGAGTTCAAGGCCACCCTGAGACTACATAGTGAATTCCAGGTCAGCCTGGGCTAGAGTGAGACCCTACCTTGAAAAACAAACAAACAAGAAAAAATCTGTCTGATAGTGGTTAGTATATTGGCACACAATTTTAAAATTAAATATCTGAGATTCAGAACTTCACAAATAAAGAAATACTATAACATTCTGGGAACAAAGTTCTATGAACATAAATTAGTTTCACAAGGTCCAAACAAAATACTCATAACAATCAAGTTCTTAAAAAAGGAGACTACATTTTCTTATTATCATGTGTGAAATAGAAATTAAGCATCTTTGGATGAATTTCATTTTGACAAGCCATCACAAACATATTCTCTGTCCTTTTCCCATGCTAAAATTTGTCTGAAAGTCTTCAATAAAAACTAGCTATGAAGGCTGGAGAGATTGCTTAGTGGTTAAGGTGCTTGGCTGTGAAGCCTAAGGACCCATGTTTGACTCCCCAGATCCCACATAAGCCTCACACACAAAAGTGAGGCAAGCACAAGGTTGCACATGCCCACTGGGTAGCACAAGCATCTGGAGTTTGATTGCAGTGACTGAGGCCCTGGAATGCCAATTCTCTCTCTCTCCTTCTGTCTCTTTCTCTCTCTGAAAATAAAAACATAAAAGTAAACTAGCTATGAAATGGCAGAGAGAGGGGCAGGAGAAGTGAAAGTAGGCAAAGGGAAGGGAAGGGAAATGAGAGAGAAGAAAAAAGTAAACAGACTGATTGATTTGACTTATTATATGATAATATCATTTGTAATAATAAGATTAGAAAAGTACAAAATATGATACAAATATAAGATGTTATTATCAGTTCCCTTAACCTATAATAAAGTCTATAAACTTAGTTGACTTAGTATCACAATCATACAAATTTCCAATGAAAATTCATCAACAATATTACGATATGGGCACAGAAAATCAGTGTCATCTTGAAGTCATCCATCTAGTCAAGCAATCTGAAAAAAAAGATTTATCTAATCATGTTAGAAACATTATAAGAGCATTTTATAAAGGTAATTATTCTTCTATTTTGTAAATTTGATCCACCCCATATCATTTTAGCTTGAAGTTAAGCATTATACAGTTGTTACCTTAAATATCAATGACTCCATAAACCTTTTCTGGCTGGGTCAAACTTTTCCCTATGCCACAAATGGCCAAGAATGATGTGTCCTACACATGTAATGCTACAATTTAAGGCTCAGTTCATTCTCTGTTATAAGTGCAAGACTATAGTTTCTTTAAGGGTCGAGATGACTACCTAGTGCACATGGTAGTGCTTGGAACATACTACTCATTCACTAATTTTATGCTGCATGAGTGTACTGACACAGAGAAGCACACAGGAGGTCACTGCTATATCCTTCTTGAATGGATTTCATAATAACATCAAAGATGTGGCCTTTCACAAAATGACTAGAGGCTTATTATAGATGTATTTGTAAGCACATGGCTCTGTTGAGTATAGTATTCTAGATTTCCTTATCAGTGACACTGGTAATAGGAATAAAGTGGTTCTATTTTTTTTTTTTTCTTAACAGGCTGGCTAGGGTTTTACCCAGGGCCTTATCTGTGCTAAGCTAGGCTGTAAAACTGAGCCACACCCTAACACTTCTGCACCATAATTCTCATGAACCTGTTGTGTTCTCTTCTCCTGGATCATAACCCTAGGGAATCTCCAAGTTTTAACTCTCACTTCCCCCACTCAGACAGGGTCTATTGTATACCATACCACACAGGCACCCTTTATTTCATAGTTCAAAGTAGGCTGGCTTTAAATTATAATCAGAGGGCTGGAGAAATGGCTTAGCGGTTAAGCGCTTGCCTGTGAAGCCTAAGGACCCTGGTTCGAGGCTCAATTCCCCAGGACCCACGTTAGCCAGATGCACAAGGGGGCGCATGCATCTGGAGTTTATTTGCAGTGGCTGGAGGCCCTGGCGTGCCCATTCTCTCTCTCTCTCTCTCCCTCCCCCCTCTTTCTCTGTCGCTCTCAAATAAATAAATAAAATTTAAAAAAATTATAATCAGAAAAAAGTGGGTGATAGATAAAATTAATATGTACAGTAATATTAAAATAAATACTGCAATTCCATTTCTATCTCTGTGTTTTATTTTATATCATGTGTTTTGAACTATGGTAATTATGTATCTTATACAAGTAAATGTTTAGCTTTTGTACTTGTGGAATACAATTATTTCTTCAAAAGTTGTGACTTGCCCCAAAAATATACATAGTAAAATTCTTAGAAAATTCCTAATAGTATTCTAACTTTCCATAAGCTCTTTGTGATTTCATGTAATAACAAAGGGCCTATGTGTCTCTCGTCCTTCTGCTTCCCCTCCACTCTTCAGTTCTTCTTCTTTAGAGTACCCCCTTTTATTGCCAGTGTTTTGGTTATAGCCTACTTGCAATTCAAGTACTTCAAGTACATTTAAAAACCACAAAGGAGGGGATGGGGTGGAAGGAGAAGTCTGAGTACCCAAACTCAATCTTCAAACCTCACATAAAAAAGCCAGAAGCCATTGTGGGCTTCTGCAATCCCAGCACTCTGATGTTGAAATGAGATGAGATGAGATGAGATGAGAGGGGGAGACAGGAGAATTTCCCAGCAACAAAGAACAACAGCAGAGTGAGATCAAAAGAAACCCTGTCTCAAAGGTGGTGGGATGGTGAGGGCTGACCTGAAAGTTGTGCTGGCTGTGGTATATGTGTACTCTTCTCTCTCTCTCTCTCTCTCTCTCTCTCTCTCTCTCTCTCTCTCACACACACACACACACCAATGCCAATTCAAAAAGGCTGATATATCAGGTCATGACCCTAAGAGGTTAAGATAGCATCTGTTGGTGTCACAGTGAATGACAGTCTACAAAACATTTGCAAAACAAGATTCTGTAAGATTTTTTAAAATATATTTTATTTATTTATTTGAGAGAGAAAGAGGGAGAGAGAGAGAGAATGTGCATACCAGGGCCTCCAGCCACTGCATGCGCCCCCTTGTGCATCTGGCTTACATAGGTCCTGGAGAATCGAACTGGAATCCTTTGGCTTTGCAGGCAAGTGCCTTAACTGCTAAGCCATCTCTCCACCCCAGATTCTGTGAGATTTATCACTGTTATTATCAGTTCCCATTTTTAAAAACTTATTTATTTATTTATTTATTTGAAAGAGAGAGAGAGGGAGAGAGAGAGAGAGAGGGAGAGAGAACCAGACAGAGAGAGAGAATGGGTGTGCCAGGGCCTCAAGCCACTGAAAATGAACTACAGATGCATGAGCCACTTTGTACATCTGGCTTATGTGAGGCCTGGGGAGTTGAACCTGGGTCCTTTGGCTTTGCAGGCAGCGCCTTAACCACTAACCCATCTCTCCAGCCCTCATTTCCCATTTTTAATAACAAGAAAAAGGAAAATTTCAAGCTAGCAGTCCTATCACAACTGTCCAATGATAACTCGTTAGTCTTATTGTCAATCAAAACTACTGCTAAAAGGCTAGGGATGTAGCCTAGTGATAGAGCACTTAACATGTGCAAGACTCAGGTTTTAAGTCCCAATACAAAATAGATAAATAAATAAACAAACAAATAAACAAACAAACAAATAAATATTAGAACCTTAATACGTAATTTACTAAATTTCTTTTATTTTTTAATGAAATGCTTTAAGAGTAGAATCATAAACTTCTTTAAAGTTGTCTTACTAATCTTCATGAGCATCAGTGCTGAGCTCACCAAAACAGATGATTGTTTTTTACTTGAGTGCCTTCTAGGGTTTGGGAGACTTGCAAAGAAGCCTAGTTTGTATTGTGTAGGATGATTTTGATCAAAGTCATTTGTGTGTCAGTTCTGCTCAGCTCAATAATTATCTTGATATTTTTAGAAGTCTTGTTATTTGTGGCTTTTCTAAGGATCGTTATTATTAAATAATGTAACAAACACCAATGGGTTATATTTCTTAAATATGTTCATGATAGGTTTCTCTAAGAGCCATTGCACGTTTTGAGGGGAATATCACACCCCCCATGATTATTAGGAAAACATTCATGAAGATGACATTTGGTTAAGATTTGTGTCCCTAGTGTGACTTTGAGTTTGAAGTAGATCGAAGGACATTGTTGTTTGTTGTACCTGACAGAACTAGGTTTCAGCTAGAAACCTGAGCTTGTGTGTGGTACACAGTGATGAGCTGTCGATTCAGGTTAATGTCTCTGAAGCAAGTCCACAGAGGAAGCGTAAGTCACTGTAGGCTGAGCTGCAGTCCTTGATTCAAACTCCTGCTTGGCTATTTCCTCTGAAGACATGTGAATTGGCTTAAATAGCCCTGAAGTTCAGCAGCTGTAACATGGAGACATAACCATTTTTGGATTATGAGATAGTTAAGATGATAGTGATTTTTCTGGAGCCCAAGGACTGTGAAGGAGTCCTGATGCTTCCAAAGGGAGAGGCCACCTGTGAGGATGCCCCTCCTGTCCTTCAGTCACAGGTAGCAGTGATGGCCAGTGGGCTTGTCTGTTTTTCATGACTGAGCTCCAGGTAAGCTAGATGGAAGTCAGTTCCCATGGGGTTGCGTTGTTGGGAAAAGTTTGTTGACAGTAGAAATTTGCACCCTTGTCCTTCCTCTGCCTCGAGGTAGCTTATGTTGTGACATGTTCTCACCTCTAACCTGAAGGCCTGGCCTAGAGATAGCCAAACGATGATAGCCACTGGTGTTGCTCACAATTCTCTGGCTGCTGTCTCCTGGGTATGCAGGATTGAGCTTCCTTCCTTTTCCAAGTCTTCTGAGACATGTACCCATTTCCAGCCAATGGCCTGTCAGCAGAAGTATCATATTTCCACAGTCTGACACATTTAGTGAGTGACAAGATGCTCACTCCACAGTTCTCTTTCCCACTTCTGTACAAAGGGGTGTCTTCTCTGCAGCCTAGGCACCAACAGAAATCAACAGGGAGTGTAGTGCCCAGTGACTCAGGCTGGACTTGAGCATGAGTGAGAAACAAGCTACCAAGTTTTTAAACCACTTGTAAAGCAGAGTTGTTTGTTGCTATAGAATAGCAAGCACAACTATGCAGAGCTATCACCGAGACCACCCAGCCTAAGGTACCAAGAAAGACTTCACAAAGAGGGAGGTCAGAACAGCCAGGAGTATAACTCCAGGTAGTTTTCAGATTCTAAATGTGGATCCTAGCCTAACACCCTCCCTAAAACCTGACCTTATGCTATTTGCTATATCACTGAATTTTTGTTGGTTTGTATATAAAATGGGGATACTAGCATTGATTATTGCATGGAGCCAGTATAAAGGATAAAATGAGACCTTGCATGTAACCATCTTAGAAAACACCTGGCAAACAGTAAGTATGTAATCAACAGTAATGCTTATTATTCTAGTTTTGCCATTTTGTGTATTCTGGAAGGGCTTTGTCATCTTTCTATACTTACTATGCTCATTGAGACAGACTGAAGAGTCCAGAGGAAGGACAGCAGATACAGGAAGAACAGTATGTGAGTGGCTTCTCATGGGAACTAGCAGAGATGTCTTTGCTATCATGAGAGTGTGAAATCTTAGCCTCATCCAAAAGCGAGAGGCAGAGCCGCTGATCATGCCTGTAGTAATCCTTTCTAAGAAACCATCAGCCAGCCAATGCTATTTTCCCACAACAAGTTCTTTGGGAAAAGAGATTATTTTTTTGTCTCACCTTGGATCTTGCAAATTTATGTCATGCTTTGTGTCTTTAAAGCTTTTGAGCAAACATTAAATTGATGATACAATAAAGGCAATAGCTCATTTAGAATATTTACAACAAAACCCCCATAGAATGAGCATAATGAGAAAAATAATGAAGCAGTAATTATAATTCTCAAGACTAATAATTTTAATAATAATTTATACTTAAACAGCTCTATACATAAAGAGATTTCCAAGGTTTAATAAATATTAAGTAAGCTGCATATGTTGTATGGTTTCTAAAGCAGTGCCTTGGACCTAACATTCCTAAAACATTATTACAATATAAGTATTATTTATCTCATTTTACAAAGGGATAAACAGAGGCAAAGAAAAATGCCTTGAGACAGAGATCCTCAACAAATTCTTGTCTCAAGTACCTGCACCCTAAATCAACACATCATAATGGTATAATTGATATTTCCACTTTCATTTGACCTAGAAATTAAACTGTTATACACTAATGACTTCACAATGTACCCCCTACATTTTATTTAGAGACATGATATATGTATGAAAACAGTTACAATGGAGATGGCTGTGTGTGTGTGTGTGTGTGTGTGTGTGTGTGTGTGAAAGAGAGAGAGAGAGAGAGACAGAGGATGAGAGAGAGATACGCCTCTCCTCAGATAAATACAAGAGAGCTTCATGGTGGTTGTTAGGTGCAACATACCCAGAAGGTCACCACTAGATATGCTCTCTTTCTCCCCATGAGGGGAACCAAATCTCATAAAAACCTGAAAGCCCTGCTCACAGTTTTTATAAGCCCTTTTTTTTGGTTCCATTGTGCTCATTCACACATGATATCCCAAACAGTTAAGTAAAATGAGGGATATTATATCTGTCACACATGAGAAAACTGCAGTTATGGATTCACTTAATGCATTCATTGCTTTGTGGACTCTTGAGTCCCTTGGGCAGTGCCACAAATCTACATGTTGGCTCCGAGTTCTATATTCTGTGTAAGACTCTCTAGTGAAGCCAGCATGTGTATCAAAGGTTCATTATTGTTGTTAATTTTTTTTATTTTTATAGCTCAAATGAATTGGCCTTAACTCATGATAACAGTAAGGGCTACAGTGGCCAAGTACATTACAGCAATCTATTGTTGAAATAGCCTGCTCCCGGCTATACAGTGAGTATTGAGGTCCTATCTTCTGAATTAATACCAGTGAGGGGACAGAGACAGCCCATAGCAGAGAGCCAAAAGCCATTGCTTCTCTAGGGGGTTGTGTGAGATAAACCCCTCCTAATTTTTTAAATTCCGTTGAAGATTGATCCATCTGATTTTACGGTCTTGAATAATAAGGACAAGGAAGCTGGTAGGCACTTATTGCACAAACCTTTACTGTTTAATGCTACAGCTGTGGCTCACATTGTACAGAACATAAGCGAACTTCCTCTGTGGCTCTGCATGGCGATTATTCTGTGAGTTATGGTCAGGGGCCTCATTTTAAGAAAAGCTAGGGGTGGTTTTAAACTTCATATGTTATGCCTTGTACAAAGCCTTGGTTTACCCAACCACCTGGTCCTAAGTGGCAAGGCCAGGACTCTCATGCCTGTGCCCCTGGGCCCTGGTAAATAGAAAACATTCAGTTATTGCTAGCTGCTATTTCAGTGTCATTATCATTGTGTAACTATTGTTCTTCTGTTCCCTGTAATTAAGGAATTGTCTTTGGTACATTAAACATGTACTACCTTTTATTAGACACTATTAACTACCCAAAGGTTCTTCACAGCTGGACGATCAATAACCATATTATGTATATGTGGTACCCATTGCACTTCCTGTGTATAAATCACAATTATAGGGAGTGTATGCTTTAATTTTTCAGAGGTAAAATTCTTTCTTTTTGTTGCTTTTCACACAGTATATGCTCAATAAACACTATTGAGTCAACACATAGTAAATAAAAAAAATTATATAGCATTAAGCTTTCTCATGTTGCCATGCTCTGGATATTACTGATTGTCCACTGTGTATTCCCTGCAATGAAATATGGCTATTATCTTTAAGTATTTCACAGGACGTAAAGTCACCACTCACAGGCATATAAGTAACTCAAAACTGAGATGATGCAGCATATTTATTCATTCATGATGTTTAGAGTTATTGTCAGAATTAACTTTTATTGAGCAATTATTATGTACCAGATACATTGAAAATTCCATATTATTATTTTATTTTATTCTCTCTCATGTAAAAAAAAATCCATTTATGCCAGTTTTATAAATGAAGAAACTGAAGTTTAGGGACATTATGTAAGTTATATGCTGACCATCTAAATAAATTTTAAAAACCTGTTCTGCTGCTCTTTAAAAAATAACTTTCATTTATTTATTTGTAGGCAGAGAGAGACAGGAAGAGAGAGAAAATGAGCATGCAGCTCTAGCTGCTGTGCCACTTTATGCATCTGGCCTTATGTGGGTACTGGGAAATTTAACCTGGGTCATTAAGTTTTTCAGGCAAGTGACTTAACCATGTCTCTAGCCCTTTGCTGTTTTTTATTTAGCAAAATATGTATTTGTCATTCCATTCATTTATATTTTTTCTTCCTTTAGCCTCTGTAAGGATGGCCTATGGTAATGTTATCATGCTTCAGTATTATGTGCACTTAATTTAATCACTTCACATCATTCTTGCACACACTGAGGACTCAGCAGCTGTCTCCCATATTATGTACTGCTAACTCAGTCAGTAAACAGTGTTGAAAATGGAATCTGCTTAGTGGAGACATGAGCTCCTCCAGAAGGGTGGATAAAATCCATATCCATGCTGCCAGGAGAAGGGCTGGACTGTGAGTAAAAACACGGAAACATTCCAGAGCAGGGACGAGACTAATAGCCCACATATTTCAGACTTCTATGAGAAGGGATGGAGCAGTTTGGAAAAGTTTGACATGAACCACTGGCCATTCTTTAAGGGTTTGAAATCTGGTAACAGGATTAGAAACCAGATCTATGTGAGCCCCAAGCCAGAATCATTCTATTGTGGGCCCCATCTTTCCTTATAAAAGCCTCAAATTCTAGTTTTAGAATTTAAAAAATAAATAAAAATACAAACAGTTTAAAAACCAGGTGGTGATTAGCAAAATTCTTTTTTTAATCTCTTAACAAATACATAACATAAGCATCACCACGAATGTAGCTGCTAAGTAAGTGCAGCACCATAAAGTCCCTGTTGGATATCTAGCAACTGTAAGCCTCTGAGAAGTAGTGAAAAGCTGGAAGATTTTGCTTGTTCCTTGAGGAGGGTCATAATTGAAGTACTTATATATTTGTTGATTTTTATTAACTCTTTCTGAGTTGAAATAATTGTAGTGCTCATAAAATTGTGGCTTGGTTGGAATTGATCATCAAAGCCAGGAACACTTTAGTTAGTGTAACTGGGGGCTCCCCTGGAGGGTGGGCTCACCCACACCCCTGTGCACAGTCTAAGCCCCACTGTTAGATGCACTGAAGGAAGAAAAAAAATGACTGACAGGTTGTGATACACAGACCTCGCATTTGGACTCAACACATAGGCCGGATTAGAGATTCTTTCACATTTTATGTGTACATACAAAAGACCTAGTTATAACGTGTAAAATTGGCAAAAGAGCTAACTCTCTCTCTTTGGGAAACAATCTAGTTTTAATTAAAGCTCAGATCCTGCTGCTAAACACTTAGAGGTTAAAGTGCCACATGTTGAAGGAGACAATCCACTGACTCCTATTTCTCGAGAATTAGTATAAACTCACATTAGACCTAAAGTTCTATGTCTACCTGGCTTGGAATAACTAAAAGAAAAGCTAAGTTTGAACACATCTATATTTTTTAATGCCTGTTGCTCTGTGCTCATGGGAGCTGAATTCCTGAAGATGAGCTGGAATTCTCACTAGTTATTTTGGCATTGTCTAGGCAGAGTCCCCTGCCCTTTGAATGTGATCGCAGTGACTTAGTTAATATAAGCAGTGTGGTGCATGTGGGCATGGCTCTGAGGCCTCAAAATCAATAAGGAGCCTTTAGATTTAAAACTAATGATTATCTGTGTTCAGCAAAAGTCAAAATCTCTCAAAGTTGCCATTGCTGGCTGTGATTCCTCCCCAGAGACTAAGAGAAGGTGTGGTAAATTATCATGCTTGCTAAGCAAATACAATCACATCAGAAGGCACTTGAAGTGGGCCAGAGATGTATCACGTGAGCCTAAACATCTTCATTATTTCAGCCTTGAATTAAGCAAAATCCTTACATAGAACTAAGGGAGTAGTGGTGAGGGTAACTGCAGCAGAAAAAAACATGTGACCAGGTCACGCCCCCATACCCACCACCAAAAAAAAAAGTGACCCAGTCAGAAATGCAAGAGTAATAGTTTTCTCCCAGCAGAATTTTAAGCAGTTGAAGGGATGACGTCAAATGCTTTTGAATGTGTCTATAAACTGCTGTTGAATGTACATAAAATTTCACCAGACTCTCTGATTTAAAGCCCTAGAGAAAGGCCACCAGGCTCGAATGGAAATTAGCTAGGCATAATTTATTCATGAAAGGCAGAAAAGCTGAATTAATAAATACATGAGTATGTAAACTTATAACTGCATAAAGATGTGTAGAAAATATGAAAGCCAAGCTTTGTGTATTAACAAAAATACAGAAGGTGTGGTCATTTGGTCCTTTCTTACAAACAGTTTTGTCTTCTGTTTTGAAAGCTAATATGAAATAAATAATGAGGACAGCAAATTTTTTTTTGAAGGTCTCTCTCTTTTTTTTTTTTCTCCAGAAATGTAGAACTGCCTCGTGGATGCTGGTCTATGAGAATCAATCTAAGAGAATTATTTTTTTAAATATTAATGAAGGCACTAATTCCAGAGATTCAGAAAACTGCTTCTCAGCAGGTTTAACTCATACTCTATCTGTCTGACTCAATTCTGAGAGCGTTTTCACAAAGTATTGTCATAAGTATGAGGTCTTGCCTTATTACAAGAGTGGTCATCAATTTTCCTCTCATCTTTATCCTCCCCATGATATCATAATCCATAGCAACATCGTCAGCCTCATCAGGCGTTGATTCAGCAGTGCAGATTTTATACAGCAGGGACTGGAACCAAATGCACACTGTCACACTTTCAAAAATCCCTTAAAGGGAGCTGTCCCTATGTCAGATGTACTCATTGCAACATTTCTTCTTCTTGAATTGTGGATCTCCTGACCACAGGGGAGACCTGGCTAGAATTTGAAATCCTGATATGCAGAGCTGTTATCTAGGATTCAAACATTTGAACATTAGAACATTTGAGTAAGAGCACAGTATTCCTATCTGTCTTTATTATCGATATCCTTTTAGTAATTAAAAACATTTCGGAAGCTCTGTTTTGGAAAGTTAATCTATTTCAAACTTTACCTGTAATCAAGGGATGAGGACCAAAACAAACATATAAACCCTTTAAAATTAGTTGTAAATGAGAATTATAATGCAGACAGGATAAAGTAAATCAGGAGATGCCTTTTTATCCACAGCCTTGATCAATACAGAGGAAGTGCTATTTAAAGGCAACAACACATCAATCTATGTGCTAATCTTAGAGTGCTTTATACATATTAACTCACTGCATTCGAATGTCAGCTCTGAGAGTTACAGGTACATTTGCATCCATTATATAGGAGAAGAAAATGAGGTGCCAGGGGCTATATCACTTACTCGAGAGTTTGGAAATATTGGAAGACATCCCTAATATTGTGAATAGATAGTTAAAGCAAATAAGTCCTCATGTTTCCTTTTAACCTTAGTCTTTTAAATATGTTAATGGATCCACATTATTCTGCAATAAGGAGCAAACATTCTGCTCCATAACAGGGATCCCCCCCAAGATAGACCTGGCCAAAACATGGAAACCTGATTGGAAGGAGGTGTTACTCAGTTGCTCACCCCTGGTGTTGTATCTTCCTTCTTGTTCTGTAAACATTTCCCTCTTAATTTGACAAGTATGATAAGCAAGCTTTACAAAACTGCCAACATGAAAATGTAGATGTGAAGATAGAAAGTATGTGTTCTGACTTTTTGGCTGCTTTTAAAAATTATAACTCCAAGAGCTGGTTGCTTCCAAGAGAAGCTCTGTTTATTTTTCTCAGAGTCTGCAGTTTAGGCAGTGCTTAGCAAAGATGGCTTCCTCTGCTTGGCATCGTTTGTGTCACTTTCTGCACATTCTTCTGTTTGTGGCACATTATCACAGAGTTGTGTCCAGGTAAAAAGGATTCCTGGATGGAAGAGTTCCAACAGCACTTTTTAAGGAAAGCACATGGAATGGATTTGTTACTTCAGCCATCTTTGAGAACAATCTTCTAGAATTCTTCATTAAGCACTTAGGGGTATCATTGTGAATATAGGTTTGGCTTGAACAAATGTCCTTATTATAAGTATGAGGATCTGACTGAACCAAAAGTGTAACTGAAATAGTCATCCAAAGGATCAATTTTTTTTTTTTTTTTTTAAGGAAACCACTCTCAGATAAAGATACCAAGGAGGGGAGAGAAAACTTTCCTTCCCTAAGTTAATTCCAGCCTCGTGCCGACTTCATAGTAAAAATCTTTAGAGGTAGAAATTCCCCAAACATATGTAAGGTGGTTCATTTAGGCTGATCACATCTTTAATAGTTGTCAAAGGATCCTAGACCAGATGTTATCATTCTAGCTTCTATCAAAGAGCTCTGTTGTTTTATTTCTCATTATTTAATAAGAGCACATTAGAAGTGAACTTTTATGAAGTTTCTTCCCTGTGGACACCAAGTAAAGTTAACTAGACACATTTGAGGAAAGATGGAGATCGTTTTAGAGATTCTTTACTTATTAAGCATCCGGCAGGAGAATAAGATGGAGAATAAGAGCTAATGCAGGAATTATGGAATACATTTCTAAAACAGAAAAATTTTCTGTTTTTATGAAGAAGATACTAACAATCTGCCTCATGGTTTCAAGCAATTTCTCCAGTTGTGTGACACATATGTACTTAGTCAGTTACACAGTGTTCTCCTGTCTCATGACAAAAGCACTATGGATATAAGGTCATTTTTCTGGGTTAATGACAAAGCTTATACTTGCCTAGTACTTTATGAATCCCAGAATATGATCATAGTAACATCTGATGCTTCCAACATCAAATCTGAACATTGTTACCTGAATGTTTTATAGGAGGCCATGAGAGTCAAACAAATGTGCTGGAAAACCTGGGACAGTAATCTCATAACCATACTTTCTGTGCACTTCTGCCAACCATGTGATTTGCAGTATTATATGGAACTAAGTAACCAATGCATTCATTAAAAGCAAAGTCTTCCATTTTTTAGGCCATAGCAAACCACACATGAATGACCCAATATGATATAGAAAAGAAAGCACAGGAATGACAGGTAGGAAACATGGAGATTCTTGTCCTGGCTCTACTGTTTATTGCTACGCATTCATGTGACATTTGAGAGAAGTAGACTATGTGAGTCTCTAAAATTACCTTCAGTGCTAGTGGCCTAAGATATCATGTTATCTAAATGAAGAAACAGGATAGCTGACATCAATAGCTTTAATAGAAATCAAGTAGGAACACGAATGAAGTTGTAAAATTATTCTTTTAATCTAAGAGATTTAAGAAGGAACATTGCCAGTAGGAAGCTTGAGTAAGGTGTAAGGACATAAGCATAGAAGGAGGAAATTTAAAGAGAGTTTGGTTCATTAATTGAGCTCAATAAATAAGTATTTATTGAGCATGTACTGTGTGCCCATCACTGTCTTTACAGAAAGAAGGGCATCAGATTCTCATAGGACTTGTACTCTACATGGAAGAGAGAACAAACAAGTGAAATATATGTGTGCAAGATGATTAGAAGTATTATGGAAAGAAAAGAGATAGGAAGTTCCAGGCAGGAGGTTGCGATTATAAGCTGTTAAACTAGTCAAGTGTCACTGGGAAAGTGGCATCTGAATGAAGGATCCAGAAGTACAAGCATGCAGAGGAGCTTCCCTGTGGAGGGGAAGAGCTTGGAAAAGGCAGGGCAAGAGGAAGATGCTTTACTCAATGCTGGGCCTAGAAGGCTTTTGGTAAGGAGTTTTGGTATTTTTTTTTTATTTGTTTGTTTTGTTTTTTTATAGGCAAGCCCAAAAGACTGGCCTTTTTTATGAGAGAGAGAGAGAGAGAGAGAGAGAGAGAAAGAGAGGATTGGTGCATCAGGTCCTCCAGGTACTGCAATCAAACTCCAGACCCATGCGCCACCTTGTGCACTTTTGTGACTTTGTGCACTTGTGTCACCTTGTGTGTCTTGCTTATGTGGGATCTGGAGAGTAGACCATGAGTCCTTATACTCTGCAGACAAGCGACTTAACTACTAAGCCATCTCTCCAGACCAAGTTTTGCTTTTATGGCAAGTGAGTCAGGGGACCATGGGATTGGGTGTGAGCTACCAGTGACTTGGTTTGGTTTAGGTTTCAAAAGAATTTCTTTTTAAAAAACTTAAAAAAAAATTTTTTTAATTATTCATTTGAGAAAGAGGGAGAGATTGAGAGAGAGAATGGGTATGCCAGAGCCTTCAGTCATTGCAAATGAACTCCAGAAGCATGTGCCCCTTGTACATATGGCTTACATGGGTCCTGGGGAATCAAATCTGGGTCATTTGGCTTTGCAGGTAAGCACCTTAACCACTAAGCCATCTCTCCAGCCCAAGAATTTCTTTACTAGACATTAAATTTTTAAAAAATATTTCAAAAAGGCTGTTATTAAAAAACATAAAACAAAAAATCACCTCTGACTGTCATCTTGCTAATAAACTGTTGAGAATAGATTGGAAGTGAGAAGACCAGGGACTATTATGGTTGACTAGCAGAAGAGGTGGTGACAAGTGATGAGATTCAGTATAAATGATGTCAAATTCATAGGGTTTCCTAACTAATTACATGCAAATATGACTCCAACATTTCCCCCCTGACCTATTGGATAAACAGACTTGCTTTGTACTCAGACAAAGGAAAACCTTGTGAGAAAGCAGGACTGGCCACATATGTATGTCAGGTCAGGGAGAAGGGTAAATTATAAGTAAAGTCATAGTGTGTAGGCAAAGCAAAAACATAAAGGATTAATTATTATCCATTACTTAATTTTCTCAGAGGGTTTGAAAAGAAGGTAACAATAAGTACAGGTAGAATCAAGATGAAAATAATTTTAAAAAGAGTGAAAGGCTTCCAGCCAATCAAGCAGGAGTAGAACTAAACAGGAGGCCCCATGGGAAAAAAAATTATCATGGGCCCTTGATCTTTGCAGAGTACTTGTGGTCAACACAAAAATTTGAATGCAGTGCTAGAGAGATTGCTCAGTGGTTAAGGTCCTTCCCAGAGAAGCCTAAGGACCCATATTTGATTCCCCAGAACCCACATAAGCCAGATGCACAAGGTGGCTCATGTGTCTGAAGTTTGTTTGTTTGTTGGAGGCCCTGGTGTGCTCATTCTCTCTATTTCTTCCTCTCTCTCTCTCTCTTTCACAAGTAAATAAAAAATATTTTAAAAAAAGAATGCAAAGAAAAAGAGTGTTATGAGTTAGAAGTAACTGAAATTAATATATGAGATACTCATTTGTTAATTCTTTTAACAACTGTGTATCATGTATTTCTTGTGTCATCCATATAAAATTTTCAAGACAAAAAAGGTGAATGAAACACAGGTCTTCCCTCAAGTAGTTAATAGTCCGCTGCAAGAAATAAACACAAAAGGTAATGGTTTTATAAGGCAGGGTGGTAAATCATTGAGGGCTATTGGATTAGGGTTGGAAATATAAGTATTAGAGTAGGCTTTCTAAAAAGAGTGTCACCTGAAATGAAAAAAATGTGTACAAATGAGAGTTAGCAAATGATAACCCACATGGCAAATTTAGCTTTCTGTCTTTTTTTTATAAATAAAGTTTTATTGTGAACACAGCCATGGTTGTTCATTCACATGTTATCTATGACTGCTCTAGCACTAAAACTGCTAAGTGAAGTACTTGTCACAGAGGTCATGTGACACTTCCCCCAAGCCTCCAATATTTATTCCCTGGCAGATTCCCAAAAGCTTGCCACCTTCTGTGTTCTAGAAAGGGGAGATAACATGATAGATCTTACTGCATGAAGAGCTACCAGCAGAAGATTTAGGTAGAGAGTAGTACTGCATGGAACTGGCAAGGTGAGCAGCAGGAATCAGTTCATGGAAACCCTACACCCCTGTTAGGAAATTTGAACTTTATCCAGGGCAGTGGAAGATTTTTAACAGTGAGACTACAAGATCAAGCTTGAACTTTAGATACTTTTCTATTGACTTTATGGAATAGACATTTTAGGGAGAAAACTGTTAGTTCAGGAGCTGTTAGGTTTACAATAGTAATTTAGATGGAATTGTAAACTATTTAAAAGTTTGACCATAATTTTATAAAATCAAATATTATGCTATTATTATATGAAGTATATCTAAACTAACTGGAAATGGCAACCACAATGTGTTAAATAAAAATAATAAAGAAATCTGCACATATAAATCTATAGAGAATGAGTTAGTATATGCAGGAAAAGGATGGAGAGAATATATAAAAAGTGTCAGTTGTATTTTCTAGTGGTAAGGAAGGCATAGTTTCAGGAAACACTTGCCTTTTGGTTTACATATTTTTATAATATTTGAGTCTTTTTTATAATAAAAATGCATTGATTTTAAACAAATCAGAAACTTAATTTTTAAAGTTATTTTTAAAGAGACTGAGAATGAGACATATCATAAATCCAGACAAGGAAGGAAGAATTAAGATAAGAGTATAATTTTGGGAATAATGTAGAAAGTTAAACTAGCAACACTTAGGTATAGAAGAGAAAAGGAAAAATCTGATTCCAGGTTTCTGGTTTGGATAACAGGGGCAGGGGAGGGAGGAGACTGTGTTGTCCCTTACTATTCATTTATGATAAGCAGGGCCTTGTGATAACTGTGATTCACATGCTTTTAGTACATGGATTCTATCAACAGTGAAGGAGAAACTTTGCTTGCTCTCATTTATGATGAAAAAAAACAGCCTCAGAGAGGAAGTAGCAGACTCATGGTGATATGACTTGTGAGTGAGACAGCAAAGAAGTGAACACAGGTGGGATTGATTCCACAGCTGATGTGCACTCCCACCTTTACATGAACTACTTAAAAAGTAGTGTGGGTGGAAAGATGAAACTACCTCAGAGCATATTGAGTCATCAACAGATAAGTTTTGATCTCCCATGATAATCCCTAGAGAACTGAAACAGAGAAGGCCTCATCTTGAGCAATGGAGAATATTCATAGTTAATGAATCCCAATGATCACCAAGGATTTACAAATAATTGTATGTAATGCATCACAGACTTTCCCTCTTAGTAGTTTTTATGTTTGACATCTGTAGTGATATGGGAAAAAATGCACATTAAAAAGAAATTAGAATGAAGCCAGTATTATCCTGACATCAAAACTAGATAAAGATCCAAAAACAACAAGAAAAAACAGACTACTAACCAATACATACAAATATAAATACTTTCAAACAGAATTCAATGACACATTAAGAAGGTTATACATTGACCAAGTTGATTTCACCCCAGGGATGCAAGGTTGGTTCAACATATGCAAATCAATAGACATAATTTGCTGTATAAATAAACTGAAGGACTGAAAATATATGATCATTTCTATAGATACAGAGAAGGCTTTTGACAAAGTTCAACATGCCTTCATGATGAAAGTTCTGGAGAAACTAGGAATAGATTACACACACCTCAAAATAATAAAAGTTACATATAACAGACCTGTAGCCAACATTATTCTCAATGGGGAAAAACTGAAAACATTTCTTCAAAACTCTAAAACAAGACAGGGTGACCACTGTCTCCACTGTTAGTTACTATAATTCCCAAAGTCTTAGGGCAATAAGATAAGAGAAGAACATAAAAAGGATTAAGGTAGGAAAGGAAGAAATGAAATCCCTATTTGCAGATATTAAGTAACCCAACAAACAGACTCTACATGAAATTCTTAAATTTAATAAACACTTTGAACAAAGTAGCAAGATATAAAATCAACACATGCAAATCAATAGCTTTCATATATTCCAAAACAGCGAACTTAATGAGGAAGAAATTAGGAAATATTCCATTCACAACAGCTCCCTCCAAAATAGAGTAGCTAGGAATAAGCCTTACCAAGGATGTGAAAGACATCTACAAAGAAAACTTCATTGGCAGAGACAATATTGTGAAAATGGCTATAGTAGTAAAAATAATATACAGATTCAATGTATTTCCCATCAAAGTTCTAATTATATTCTTCTCAGAACTAGAAAAAATAATTCAAAAATTCATAAGGAAACACAAAAGACCACACAAAGCAAAAGCCAACCTAAGTAGAAACACTGCTGGCAACAGCACAATTGCTCATCTAAAATTACACTGTAGAGTGCTAATGACAAAGACAGCATGGTACTGACACAGAAATAGATGCATAGACTAGTGGTATAAAATAGAGGACCCAGAAATAAACCTATACAGTTTTTGAAAAAGGCATCAAAAGCATACTTTGAAAAAGAGTCTTATTCAACAGATGATGCTGACAAAACTGATATCCATCTCTCACCCTGCACAAATACAATTCAGAATGGACCAGAGACCTTTATGTAAAACTATCAATGCTGCAAATGCCAGCGGAAAACATGGGCAATACACGGGAAATGACAGATATGGTAAGAACTTTCTGAACAGGACTCCAATAGCATAGGCAAGAGTCTCAAGAGTCAACAAATGGGACTACATGAAATTAAAAAGTTTCTTCAAGCAAAGGAAATGATCAGCAGACTGAACAGGAAGCCTACAGAATGGGAGAAGAATGGGAGAAGATCTTTGGCAGATATTCTACTGGCAGGGGGTTGATGTTGTGAATATATAAATAACTGCAAAAATTAAACACCAGAAACTCAATAATGCAATCAATAAATGGGCTAATGAAATTATAAAAACACAGATATGTCCAACAGATATTTTTAAAAATGTTTAACATCTTTAGCCATGAGGGAAATGTAAATTAAAACTACCTTGAAATTTCATTTCACCTCAGTCAGAATGACCATCATCAAGAAAAGTAATAACAACAAATACTGGCAAGGTTATAAGGAAAAGAGAGCTCTTATTCATTGTTTGTGGGATTGCAAATTAGTGTCGCCATTATTGAAATCAATGTGGCTATTTCTCAAAAAGATAAAAATTAGACTATCATATGACTCAGCTTTACCAATAATGGGCATATACCCAAAGGACTATATATTCTACCATAGAGACTCTAGCACAACCATGTTCATGACTGCTCTATTCACAAAAGCTAAGAAATGTTATCAACCTATCAACTGATGACTAGAAGATGATTACAATAATGACTAGAAGATGAAAATAGGTTATATCCATACAATGGAGTTTCATTGTTGTAAAGAAAAATGAAGTTATTGAATTTACAGGAAAATATATGGAATTGAAAAATGTATTCTAAGTGAGATAATCCAAGCCCAGAAAGACAAAACTTCCATGTTCTCTTTCATATGCGGATCCTAATTCTTAATGTTTGTATGTATGTAAGTAGGGAATATAAGACCAATTGTGGGTTATGATTTGAGATGGGAGAACATAAGAGCAGGGAACAAAAGCTGACAAAGAATGGGGGTTGAACAAAGGAATATGAAATATGTAATATGAAAGCAGAAAGGTGTCTACATTGTGGAAGGACATAAGAGTAGAGGGGGAAGGAGAAAGAAGATAGAAAATAAATGTTTGAAAATACCATAATGAAACCTAATTCTTTGGATGCTAATAAGACATATTAAAAAAGTTAAAAAAAAAAAAAAGCCAGGTGTGGTGGCACACGTCTTTAAACCTAGCACTCGGGAGGCAGAGGTAGGAGGATCACCATGAGTTCAAGGCCACCCTGAGACTACATAGTGAATTCCAGGTCAGTTTGGGCTAGAGCGAGACCTAGCCTTGAAAATCCAAAACAAAACAAACAAAAAAAAAGGATGAGTTAGAATATATCAGACAAACTTTTGTTTGCATTAAAAGCATGGCTCTCGGGCGTGGTGGCGCACGCCTTTAATCCCAGCACTCGGGAGGCAGAGGTAGAAGGATTGCCGTGAGTTCGAGGCCACCCTGAGACTCCATAGTGAATTCCAGGTCAGCCTGGGCTAGAGTGAGACCCTACCTTGAAAAACCAAAAAAAAAAAAAAAAAAAAAAAAAAAAAAAAAAAAAAAAAAAAAGCATGGCTCTGATTTTGGTAGTTTAAGCCAGTGAACATCTGTGGAGTACCCACTATATGCCAAGCACAGTGATGGAACCATTTTACCTTCTTTTTTTTTTTTTTTTTTTTTTTTTTTTTTTTTTTTTTGGTTTTTCGAGGTAGGGTTTCACTCTAGCCCAGGCTGACCTGGAATTCACTATGGAGTCTCAGGGTGGCCTCGAACTCACGGCGATCCTCCTACCTCTGCCTCCCGAGTGCTGGGATTAAAGGCGTGCGCCACCACGCCCGGCTTCATTTTACCTTCTTTAACCTTGTATATGCCTAAAGTATCTCCAAGACAGGATGAACTAAGACCCAAAGTTGCATATGTTTTTGTTTTTGTTGTTGTTTTGTGGCTGACCTTAGTTCAAGCAATATGAAGACTCTTGTTCCTCTGCTCTTCAAGGTTGTAGGGAAAAGAGATCTCTGATTCATTGTTGGTGGGAATGTGAACTGGTGAGTAGTGGCTGCATGATCAGTCGAGGAATTCTTTCTTGGAGGAAGTGTTTAGGTATGATGAACTGCCTGAGGAAATGCAGGCCAGTGTGAAAGGGGAGAAAATGACGACCCTCCCACTGAGAAAGAAGCAGTTCCTCACTGGGTGACTTCATCCTGGCATTCTGCCACCAGAGGGGGCATAGACCAGAGGGAAATAAATTTTGTCAGCTGCCTAGCTGGCTTCTCTGCCCTTGACAGCAGCTCCCGTGACCACCTTCATTTGGAGATGGGAAGAGAGTCTCACTTGCCACTTGATGAGAACCTAAGCAGTTTGAGTCACCCGGGCTGTGCTGTATGTAGTGAAGGCTGGGATAAGACTTAAAGACTTCTAAAGGCACAAAAGAGCCAAGAGAGTTCTGTTCAAATTGACTTTAAAGCATAATGATGGTTTTCCTGACTTCCTTGTCCTGTGCACACTTTACTTCCTTTTTAATATGTTATTGATTTCTATCCAAACATAGTTATGGGCTTTCAGAAAGGGAAATCAGCTTGTCAAGATTGACCATTCAACACAAAGTTAGTACATTGCATAAAAATGTGTTTTTGACATAGTAAAATACATTCCCTTTCTGCTCATTGTAATTCACTTTATAGTGACTCACTTAATAGCATAACATATATCATTTATACTGCTATCCTTCATGCTTTTAAACTGTAATATCCTTTCCTCAATGACTACTTGTCAATTTCACTGATCTAGATTTGATTTCATAAATTAACTAGGCCAATTAAGTAGAGAGTTATCATTAGAATAAGAAGTGGAAGCAAATAAATATTAATCTTCCATCTCAAAATGTCAGTATTCTAACAGTTTTGATCATACTTGAACACTGTTAAATGGGGGGAAAACACCCTTCTTTTGTCAACTTAATATTACCCAACTCAAACATTTATGAGTATTTTTTCATTCATCTTTGCATTCCAAATCCATTTCAGTTTTGGGCAGTTGCATTTCTATTTCATCATTGTGCAATGTGGGAATTGAGCAAATACCAGAGCTCCGTGGTTTAAGGATTACGGTGGTGCAATTTGCTTGGCATTTTTACCTGTCCTAATTGCTGGTGGGCCATCTACTCTGAAGCATGAGTACTACCTCATATTCTAGTAGAGTGATTCATCTAATACACATTTCTAAGTGTTGATATAGTTGTTTTGTCACTCATAGACTTTGAGAAACCTCCTAGAGATGACAACGCTTGACCGAGAATGGCATTTTGAAATGTCACCTATTTCAAAATGCTTTCCTAACACCAGAAACTCTCACTTAAATAATTCTTCTTATAATATTAGCATTAATCTTATTCTGTCTTTCCAAGAAATAAACCAAAAGTTTGTTAACACCCTTTTTATAAAATATTTTGTGTATGTGAAAGTAATGGGAAAATCTTTGTTTCTCTATGACTTCAACAATGTCATGTCAGGTTCTTTTTGTACTCACAACTTTTTGTCTTTTAGGTGGAGTTGATGTTGAGTGGGAAAATTACTCATCTTCGAGCCTGGTGCTATCTTCCCTGTAGATTGTGCAGACAGCAGATTAGTGTGGTGCAGGGTCATCATCTTAGACTGTCTCTGGCAGTGACTCAGAGGAGAAAAGGAGCTCAGGATCCTGTGTTTCCAGGTTAACCCTTCTCAGAGCTCACCCATAACTTGAGCAGGAAGGCTATTCTGTGTCACCCATACACACACATACCACCCACACTCACAATCACATAAATGTGTGGCTTGTAAACACTGAAAGACTCACAAGAGAGGGTAGCACTGGGCTCAGTTTCCCCTTCTTGTTCTGATTAAGCATTTTGCATGTAGAAGCCAGCGAATCAGAGTATCTTACTCTCTGTGTTCACTTACCCCTTGCAGCCCTTCAAGCCTCAGTAGTTTTACCATAGTAATAATTTTTCACTAAGAATTTTAAACAAGACTTTGCCATTGGACAGCCTTTGAAATAGCTAGCTTTGCTTCCCTACTTTTTTTTTTACTTGCCAAAATCACAAATAAAAGGCACTATGTCCTCTAATGCTTCTTCTCTGGTCATTATCTTGGAAAATATGCAGATCCTGGTCCAAGTAGAGTGCTCCCCAAACCTTGCTGTTACTTTGAGAATAGTTTTAATGAGGCTTGCAGCTGAGCCAAGCTCTCCTGTTGTGTTATTATTTAGGCATGTGGAAGCCCCGGTGACTGATCTGTGTGGGGAACTGGCAGCACTCACATGCCCTCTGGGTAGAGGCAGAGCCTCCAGCAGGAAAAATTAGGGAACGAGGAAAAAAAAAGAGAGGAAATGTTTATCACCCACCTCCTAGCATTTTATGGTGGTGTTCTGGTGAACTGGGAGATGGATGTGTATATTCATGGATTTTGTACCACTTTAAGCACTAATAACATTAAATCAACCTAATACTTCATGCCAAATGTGCTCTAAAAGAGGGAATGATGGGAATTTTTGTTGACTTTAGTAAAGCATCAAAAGTTACACTGGAAAAGCATAAAATGCTACAATGCAGAGGTCACAATTATGCTAATATCATGATAATATAAAATATTAAGTCACCAAAATGACAGGATTTACAACCAACTATCCTCAGTCCCCAGAAACCTTAGCGATAAGCTCATGGTAAACACAACAGCCTGTCCTCGCAAGGAGTCTGATTACAAATTTAAATATGTATATGATTAGAACTCTGCCAGTCTCCCTCCCCTAGAGACAGATGAAGTAAAATTTGATTTATATCCTACCTGGAAATCTATTGTGGTGGATTCACACTTTTGCAGTATCGTTACTAGGTCTGATGAATTTGCGGCTAGCAAGCTGCTATGGGGAAAAAGAAGAAACAAAGACTACTATTAATGATCTCAAATGGCTCTGTCATCTCATGAAGTAATAGTTAAATGCTGCCAAGTGGAGTAAACTCTACATTAGTCTTCCTTCTTTGCTCCATATATTGGCCTTTGTGCTAAGGTATAGGTTGAAACACCCTTACTATGAGCTCTAATCTCATGGCCTTTCACTTGCTTCTGACTCTTTTGTCTCCCCTTCCAGAAGTTCTTTGCATGCAATAACAAACATTGCCAGTGATCATAGTTATCAGGGAAGGTAGCAATATCATGGCCAGGCAAAATTCTGAATTAATGTCAATTCTAGCTGTATGATACTGATTTCTATTTAACTTAACCAGTATCATTATGACAATTGAAAGCAAAGTAAAATAAATACATAATGAAACCAATGCTCTTTAACATTTCTCTGCACTGAGGCCCATATTCAGCTATCTTCTCATGCCAACTAGGATCAGCAAATGCATGTTTACAGGGTGTATGCTTTTCTTTCAATGTATGCGTGTTGCCTGTGCTTAGAGCTTGCTCTAGGGAAGGTACTGAGTGTGTGTGTGTGTGTGTGTGTGTGTGTGTGTGTGTATGTTTATGTGTGTGTGCGCACATATACTTTGCCACTCTACCTTATTGGGACCATCACCACTCATTCTCTACCAGCAGAATATAAACTAGACTTGTTTCCAAACTGTAAGGCTAACAGGTGGGACCGAAGGTCATTCTCACCTACATGCTAAGTTATGCCACCCCTTTAGACACCTGCCACTGTATCACATCATCATTGCTAATGTAAAGGATGACAATAAAGTCATAAAGTTGTCCCCAACTGAATTCCTATTTCTGTGGTGTTCCAAAAAGCTCTGAAGCCATGTTTTAAAAGTGCAGCTTACAGTCCCTGGAGGAGTTTACAGGAGAGTTCTTATTGGAGCTAGCACCATCAAAAGAGCAGGGCACCTTTACTGGCACTTTCCCTGCTCAGCCCTCCCTCTTAACAACAGCCAATCAATAGTTCTTGGTCTCTAATTTTGTGCAAAACTCTGTCAGTGCTGAGTCCTGCTGGCAATCCCCTTCCTTGCCAGCTCCCTCTCTCTCTGACAAAAGGAATGTGTTCATTCTTTTAACAGGATGGAACTTATGAACACATTTATTTCCTTTAACTCTCGGAGAAATGGTTAGGGTTTCAAGGTTTCTACAAATTCTTGCATGACTTAGAAAATACAAAATTATGGACAGGATATTTCCAGCATCATCAAAATTATATTTGTTTCTAAATAAATAGAATTGTTTCCCCCCTTTTCTCAGGAGGCTTGAATTGGCTCATTTCCCAACACAACCTTTTGGATAATAAATTCCTTTTGAAAAGAATCACGAAGCTCTTTTGATGTTATAAATAGTATATGGAGTGGAAAGGAAAGGATCACATAATGGCAGCACAAAGCCTGAGCAAGGTCTGTGGGATAAAGTAGGTCTTAGACTTCACTCAGCATTTGGCAACTTTATATTTGAAGATATATTTTAATAAGCACTTTAATAAGCATTGGCAGTTTATCTACCTTTAACCATTAATACAGCCTGATTCACTGATCTATAGATACACATCTACAACTTCAGCGCAGAGGAAATCAGCATGGATTCCATCATGTACAGCTATCATGGGCCTCTAGGCAGTCTGCTATAAGGTAAATTATAGTCTGGGATTAGTTCTGGAAAGGAGAAAGATTGTGTGTTCCATGGAATTCCCGAGGAACTCCCAAGGCAATTGATTCTCATTCATATTCTCTCTCTCCTTCTCTCTCCCTTCCCTATATCCATCCAAGTGCAAACCTTACAACCTTCACCTCTTAGGATGGCCAGTAGTTTTTCCCAGTGTGACCCTTTCCCTCCAGCTTGATGTCCTTCCTTTGGCAGGCATTTAAAACCCTGAAGACTTAAACCTTATTTTGCCATCGTGGCAGTGAGGCCCAACACATCAGTACATGTCACCCAGGTGTCAGCCCTTTGCATCATAACTGCAGTTCATTTCTCGGACTTGACAGTGATGCTTCTACTGAGTAAGGATTAGAATGGGCACATTTCCAGATCTTAATTACATCAGGCGTAAGGATGAACAACAGCATTTTTCTTTGGGGGAGAGGAAGGGAGGGGGCGAGTAATGCTGAATTTGGCCATCTAGAGCCTCATGCATCCCCGTTTATCAAGAGATAATAGGATTAAGCTAAGCTATGGGACTTCTCTGGCTAATGCTGCCTTCAGCAGGGGTCTAATAAGGATAGATATAATTGGGTAAATGGCGAATAAGAATGAAAAAGTACAGAGTATAAGCACAATGCTTAGGAATAAATAATGACAAATTGGATTTTGTCCAATCTCTGCAGACTTAGTTAAAATCTGGCATCCTGCACTGAATTATAAGGGGTGACAAATGTCTATTTCTCTTCTTGACTAAGTTGTCTCTGTTCATTGCACATATTGGAAAGCATCCTCTCATGTTTACTGCAGTCTCTCCTTACTGCTCATCTGAAACCAAGACGGGGCTGATAAGGAACATCCAAATAGGGTTAAGGAGACAGTAAATTAAGTGCCTAAAAACAAATGTGATACAAATTGGAGTTGGTTTCTTTGACCCTTATCCATTTACAGAATTTACCCCATTAACAGCTGGAAATTTATTTTCACTTTCTTCACCTCTCTAAGAAGAAAGCAAACATATAACACAGCCCCAAAGGAGTAATTAATTAGATCATTTACTGACATGGATTTGAATAGTTTATTTAAATACAATTCTGTTATTTATTTATTTTACAACATTATGCAAGAGGTTGAAACTCCTGTTCTAATTTGCACTTAGCAAGAATCTCTAAAAAGAAATCACAGTGAAAAAAATAAACAAAGAACCAGTGATCAAAGTGCCACAATGAGAAATGCATAAAAGAATTTCACCAGGATTAGTGTTGAAGTGATAAAAATAATAATAGTAAAGGGGTGGGTTGACTTGAAGAATGAGGGGGTGGACCAGACTGTTTGTTTTGTACTCCCATGGGCATATTTTAACAAGCATAATGGGTTCATTGAGAAGAAGCTATATAAAAAGGTAGGAAAGGAAATCTTAAGAGATAAAGCATGCTGAGGTAGGTAAAGAGGTATAATGAATATGCAGATCAGCACAACAAATGAAGATGGCTTTTGAAAACAGGCCATGGAAAATTCATGAACTCTGAAGCAAGTTTTTTTTTTTTTTTAAATTAAAGATAACTGTGCAACTTCACAAAGGATAAAGTTTGTGAAGTCTTCTCTGAAAGAAAAGTTCTCCTAGTCTATTTTCAAAGGCTGGAAGTAAACGTAGGAAATTAGTTCACAGAAGGTGAATACTGAGTCTCTATAATTATGTAGAGCCTTTCCTGAAAAATAAATGATGAGATGTAGGGGTAGATAGATATTCCCAGTTTAGATGCTCAGATCAGTGAATGGCTCTCAAAATGTTGATGTATGTCATTTAAATATTTTCTTTCAGTGTGATTTTAGGGAAATCTCTGACTAGCCAGTAATATATAACTCTCAACTTTATTCCTACAGCCTATGGAGTTATGATACTCTAGCCACTGTGACTAGGGAACACAGGAGAGATTCTCCCCTATTCTGTTTGTTATCCTATAGAGAGTTGAAAGATCTGAGCACTTAGAGAGCTGGGAAGACATTGATGAAACTTTTCAAAGAGATGTAGACACTGAATAACACTCTCAAATCCTCCTTTGAGCAGACTTGAGACCAGTGTACATCACCTCCCCCTCACCTCGAAGCCTCAATCATCTCTTTCCTATACACATCACACCCATCTCTTCCCTGGTCCTCCCATGTCCCTGCTCCTCCCTCATCATCTCCATCTATCAGGTTGGAATGCAGAGACAGTATCTCCCATTTTCTACCTTTCTTTATCCACTTCCTCTCAACCATTCTTTTCCTTCCTCCTCTTTTGTCTGTTCCTCATCCCCTCTGCTTTCACTAAAGAATTGTTCTGATAATAGTTTTAAAAAAAAACTGGAAACATGCCAATTATATAAGTATAGCAAAACTTTTTTTTTTTTTTTTTTTTTTTTTTTTTTTTTTGGTTTTTCAAGGTAGGGTCTCACTCTAGCTCAGGCTGACCTGGAATTCACTCTGTACTCTCAGGGTAGCCTTGAACTCTCTGTGATCCTCCTACCTCTGCCTCACAAGTGCTGGGATTAAAGGTGTGTACGACCGTGCCTGGCCTCTCTTTATATTTTAACAACAAAAGCTGCTGGGTAAAATAGCAATTCAGGCTGAAATAGCACATTCCACTATGCAAAGGATATGAGTCTTTGGCATAATTTAAAATCAAGTGAAAATGGCTTCTACTCTGAGTGGCACAGGTCAGTGTTCTCATTGTCAATCCAGCAGAACTGTGGAGGCCCTTACTTGAATCAGGGCTGGTGTACTTGTCTTCACTTGTGGACTTTGTTGTGTTCTATCAGAATAGGAAGCCAAGTATGACATTTGACCAGGATAATACATTACAACATTAACACTTTTAGGATCTAGCTGTATAAGAGGACTGAACCATGACATATAGACATACTTAACCATGACATATAGAGAAACTACTAAATAAACTTAGAGTTGGATTTCCAGTAAGTTCTAAAAGCTGGCAGAATGGTTCACTTATAGCACACAGCAGAAGCTGGCTGGATGATAAATAATGGGGTTATCATAGTATAAGAACAGCTGTGTAGCAGTTTCTCCATTAGGAAAGTGACATCAGGATTGAGAGGCCAATGGGCTCTGGCTGTCACCTCACATACTCCTTGGCACCAAGCAACTTCATGAACCACGTATTTTCTTTGAACAGCTTTCCCCTCTCATTGAGATATACTCCTTCTCTCCATCAAAGTCAGTTTACTCCTGACCTTGAGCTGGTCAGTGATGGCTGTCCAGCTAATACTTACTATACTTAACCTTGTAGGAGGACCTCATGCTTCTTTATAGTTCTATATTTTTCAAGTTCTACTAGGTAATTCCATGTTATAATATATTCATTCCATAAGTACTAAGTACCTGATATATTCCAGACACTCGCCACCAGGAGTGCAGCAGTGAATACCACAGATGAAAATTTGGCCTTCACAGGGCTTGTGGTTTGATAAAAGATAATATATATTAAAAACTAAATAAGGGGATATTTGAAGGCAATAAATTCTACAGAAGAAAATTAAGTCAGGAAAATATATGGGCATCATCACAGATGATCATTGCTGAGTAAAGTTGTGAATAGGATGATCAGGCAAGACCATGTGACCATTTGCATATAAGATAGGGTAGAGAGGAAAAACTGAGCAGTCAGTGAGCACTATGAGATAGGAGGCTGCCTATCTCTTCACAGAGACAGACTATCTGTACCTGTCTAGGAAGTCTCTTCTTGTAGTACCAGCTTGTGAGGGGTGCAGATGGAGATGCCTCTCTTCCTTCCTGTGGACTTTGGCAGATCTTGACCCACAAGAAGTACTCAGGAATGCCAATGACTGATCAGAACAGAAAAATAACAGGAGAGGAAGTCGAATTGTACATACAAAGTGACCTCTCACACAAATGCATTTATGCTAGATCTGCATCTCTGTGAATGTATGGGGGAAGATGATACTGTGTGGAATAATCTGGATTTCACAGTAATCATCCAGATCTGATTCAAGGCTCCCTGGGTTAAAACACCTGGCCAATAAACCATCATCAACAAAAGGTCACACTGCTTACACAGTAGTCCAGGCTGATGGAAAGATCCTCTTTCTAGATCTATCTCTTGAACTTCCAGCCTTGTGTATGTGAATACTTGCGAGAAATAAACGTGACCCAGAGATTTTAAAATGTAATGCATGCCAGACACCAATGAAGGTGAGAGAGGTGGCTACTAGCTGACCTGGTCCCTGGGTCCTGCAGTAGCCTAGCTCTTTGTGACCCTGATGCATCACAGAGGGAGAAAACCCAGCTTGCTTGAGGTCCAGTACTCTTTGGAAAGGGAAAGAATCATTTGGTAGAAGGATGGAGCCTCCTGCTTTGGGCAGATAGAACTGATTCATTTGCCCAGGTGGAGTGAAGAGGACAGGTATAAACACAGGCTAAATAATAAAATCTAAGGACTCATTTCAGCGCTCTCATGTGGCAGTTTTCCTTCAGAGTCTGTGAGAAGAATCTCTTATGGATTCTTGGCGTTCTAGTCCTCATCTTTGTGTAAAATTCTGCAGCATTCCAAATTATCACCAAGACTCCATCTCTGTGAAGATGAGACACCAGGAGCAATGAAGATTGGGGAAACAGGAGGTGTTTTGAATGAAATGCATACTTTAATCACATTCTACTTTCAGAAAACTACTTCATTTAAGTCGGTGCTTGCCTGGGGTAATAATTTATGCTCCACACTTGAGTAATCACAGGGAAGATTGCTCAGAACCCATCCCATCCCAAGCACAGCCACCAATATTCATGGCCTGAAGTAACTTCTGAAAACTCTGGATCTACACATTCTCAGCAAAATTCATAGTGCTGGATGAGTGGTGCCCCCACCTGCCTTGTTCACATAGAATGATTTCTCATGATTTATGTTAACACTTGGAAGTAAAGAAAGCTTTTATCCTACTCAACAAAATTTAAGACATAGGACGTTTGAACACTAAAAACTCCAAGTACATTTTTGTCTCAGAACAATTAAAACCTTGTAAAATATCAATAAAGAGCATTTATTTTTAAATTGGAACTTTTAATATACTCTCTCTGGTCTTTCTCTCCCTGTGTTAAATTTTTATCCAAATTCATAAAGTGTAATTAAATTTGCATTTCTTCCCACCTCTGTTCTCTCTACCTGAAGGAGCAGTACCATATATCCATGTTCAGTCTGTGTGGTGGACAAAACTGTCACATAATAGTAGAAATAAGACTTATAGTATAGAAATAGGACTGACTTCTTGTAACCTTATGTTCTGATTGTTTATGACCAAAGAAGAATGTAGGGAAAGTACATGCATGTGGAAAACCTCATTTATCCACCACTGCACGGTTGTCCAAATTGTGTGGTATTCTACTAATGTAAACATCCTTTGCTTGAGAAGGCAATGTGTAATTTTTAAAAATTTCTCACAAAGGCATATATGGGCTGGCTGTTGTTCTCATGCTGACACAAGTCCTAGAGAGTAAGAGAAATAGTTAAATATGTGTATTGTGAGAAGCAGTTTCCAGTTTCCACCAAATGTCTACTTTAAAACTAGGCTGGCTTCCTCAGTTGACTCTCCATTCTTCTAATCTCAACTTGGAACATGCCTTTCTTTTTCAGCTACCACTAAGACTTGGAGAGCAGATTGTGTTACTGAGTTGCTGTAAAACTTTCATTTAATTAGCTAGTCAAACCACTTATTTAACTGGAAACATCTCTGGACTAACAGGAAAGAGACTCTTGGGCCACTAGTTGTAGATGTACTGAACTTCTTGGAGCTACAATTCCTGTGCTATAATATGAAGAGAAAATAACCATCTCCTACATGGAATTGTGTGACTTGATGCTTAAGCTGAGAAGTCTGTTCAGCCATGGAACACCTCAGTACCCCAGCACCCCAAAGCCTGTATCTGAGCTTGCCAAGGAACCTGGATGAGGTCTGAAAGTCAAGGCCCCTCCTCAGAGGCTCCTGAAATCTCCTACTCCTACAGTAAAATTCTTTCCTCTCTTAACCTTTAAAATTTCCAGGTATTAGTTACCTCATCAATCCAGACCAAAGTCAGTAGACATTTCACTAAAAAGAATAGAGACAAAGAATATCACTTTCCCGCTCCTTTCCCGCAATTTTCAAGCTGCCTTGGCCTCCTATTGGGAGCCTTCATGCTTGGTTTGTTTATGCTCTCGGATGAATCTGTTTGGAGGTGTTTATTCCAGTGGTTAAATTTGAAGTGGTGAAGAAAAGTCAAACTCTCACATATTGCCTAGGAGGAGTCTAAAATAATTGGCACACATTGAAAAATTTCTTACATCTGAGAAAAGACTCATGGTTCCATTTATTCCTAACAGCAGAGTTTCCCAGAATTCAAAATAAGGAAAACTAAAGACCAAATTTTCTTTTTCTCCAAAAGGTACATTTTTTTTTTCTTCACTTGCATAGAAGATATGTTTTCATAAGGTAAAATTGCCCACTTTTTATTTCATATTTCTCCATTCCTCAATTAGGCCCAGCCATAATTGTTAAAATTAGTGGATCATCTTTCTGAAATTATACATTTTAATTATGATTATTTGATAAGCATTCCAGACATACTCATCCATATATCACATAAAATCAGAAATAAGTGTGTATATCAATAGCAGTTTAATCCCAAATGGAGGCTTTATTTAAACTACTGAGGACTTGATTACAGGAGCTGGGAGATTAGAAATGAGATTTACAATTGGCTAGAGGGAAATATTTAAATATCATTTGCTGGAGCAAATTATAGTCATTTTTAAAAAGATTTAAAATATGAGTATACTGAGAATTTTCTCTGTGATATCTTACTATTGAATTATGTTTTCTTTTAAAGTCACCTCTTCATTTAGAAAACAGCTTGCCCATAGGAAGGAACAAATATTTTATATTCCATAGGTTAAAAAAAAAAAGCAAGCCTTTTGTAGCAGACATGAGTGATAAGTAATTTCTTACTTTAAATTTCATATAAAACTGAAGATGAATAAAAACAAACTAAAGATGGGAACTCATGCTCATTATTTTTGCTTTGCTACTAGAAACAATGTGTTATTTTAAAATATTTTTGGCTCCAAAACAGTGTTCCTGAGTTAATCATGAGTAAGAATCCTAGATTCAGTAATATTTGTCTTTCAAGTTTAAGAGTCTACATCTTCTGGGTTTCCCTACCATTTTGATGGTATTTCCCACAAACCAAAGCTGGCTTCTCAAATTGTCAGGCAAACTCTTGGCTCCATCTTCATAATTACTTTCTCTACCTCCCGGGCCCCAGGAGCACTATATGTCTAGCCTGCCAACATATTAGCATGTGCAGGTCTCTGTCCAAAAGGCACGTCTTTTAAGGCTCCCACACAAAGGAACAGTCCATACCCTCTTTCTACCATGCTTTCCATACCACACATTGGCAAGCAGTGTGTTACAGAATCATGTGGCTGCTGATGTTGTTGGCCCATCTTTCCCCGTCTCTCCAGCTATACCTTGAACTTGCCTGTCCAGTTCTCATGTCTAAAAGCATGTGTTTATTAAATGAATGAAATCCATTAAACAGGTCTCTATTAAATGTTCACTATAAGTAAGGCACCATAATACCAGGAGTATGAAAATGAGCTAGAGGTTGACTCAGAAAAAAAAATTAAATAAAAATAAAAAGGAAAAAAAAAAAGAAAGAAAAAAAAGAAGGTGCTGTAAGAAATGTCTAATCAAAGTATATCAGATGAGAAGGACATGCATCTAGCTGAAGTTGCTAACGGAGGTCACATTTCCACAGGTAACCATGAAGACTGGGTAGGGAGTTCCTAGTGAATGAGCAAAGGTGGGTGTGCCAGGGAAAAAAGGCCTTGACACAGGTAGACACAGATGCATTGTGCTCGGAAAGTTGTGTGCCAGTGAAGTCTAAGCTTACGTGTTGAGGAAAGAAGTAAAGGAGAGGAGACTGTGACTCCTTGGTACAGTATCCTGCATGCTGTCCTGGAAAATGTGACCCAGGTAATGGAGAGGCAATACTGTTTCTGAGGACTGACATGATAAATGCTGGCTGGACTCTGAATCTCGATTTAGTACTTCCACTTGCTTTAATTCATTTTCTATTTAAATGCTTATAGTGTGAGCCTACCCTTCCCCCAACACACACACACCAATCTACACAACCACCATCCCAAACTAATGAGCAATGAAAGTAAAATTTCAGCCATAACAAGACTTGCTATGCCCACCATTTCCTCATTCCTTTCCTGGATCAGAGAAGAAACACTGTGGTTGCTCTTTCCTGGTGCAGAAAAATGGTGGGTTAGAGAGGAAGAGGTAGAAGTGATCCTCGGCCCTTGGCCATGAAAATTAAAGGCTAAGAAGAACATAAGAAATTGATGGATTGTGTTATCACTGACCAAATGGGAAAGTTAAAAGGAGGACCTAATTGGGAAGGTCAAGTGGTGACATATTTGGGGAACCAATGGGAAATTCAGGCAAATAGGTCTACCAAGTTCTCATGAAACATGGCCAGAAACAAGTGGGAGCTACACACACGGGACTAGTCATGAGTGTATGTGGGAGGGTGCTGAGGTAGCCAGTGAGGTGATATGGCTGTACAGAAAGCAGGAGGAGCCGGTCAGCTCTAGAGGGACCAATGTGAGTTGCTAGGGCAATCTCAGAGAGCTTCCAGAGACTGAACAGGCTGCAGTCTAGAATCCTGGAAGGCATAGGCATGGGGAAAGTGGGAGGAGCAAGGGACTCGGGTGCAGCCAAGAGAGTTAGAAAGAAGAAAGACAAGGTTCCTAGTCCTACTTTTGTGATTTTCATTTTATCGGTCACCAGTATCAGAATGGACGTTGCTGGGCTGGGGACATAGCTCAATGGTAAGATCAGGTCAATCTCTAGGACAACACAAAATATAAAAAGAATGGTGGTTGTCTAGATGGGGAAGGGACTCAAACTATAAGCTATTGAAGAGAAAATGGATTGAAGCAAATAAAAGTACTAAATACTCATCATCTATTTGCGTTACTTTCCCTTACTCAAGAGGATGAAATAAGATGGTATAAGAGCAGCAGAGAGTTCATCAATAGAGGGAAAAGAGTGTCTGGGACTAGTTATTAAATAAGTAATTACTATTCCAAAATGCCTTTTGTTTAGTTTTGTCTTTTTAATGAGACAGGGCCTACTATGTATCCCTCATAGACCTTGAACTTGCGATCTTCAGGTTTCACCCTCTTAAATGCCGGGATTAAAGGTGTGCAGTACAGCACCTGGCTTTTTTATTTGGCTTACCGAGATCACTGGGAAGGTGGGTAGGGATAGCATCATGTCTGTGTTTCATCAATGAGGACAAGGGTGTTCACTCATTGAGTGGAAATGATATATATTCATTCTTTCATTTATCAGGCAGGCAAGCACTGCATCACTTCTCACATCTGCTGAATCCTGGGCCAAACAGCAGGGGTTCCAGGATACACAGCACATACTCTCTCTACCCTGATGGTGCTTGCATTGTAGGAGAACCATGTAGCACTTATACACACATGAGCACATGTATCACACTACAGTCTGAGTCGGAGCTATGGCCGTAATAAGGGTCTGGAAGAGGAGGAAGTTCTTTAGAGAAGATTGTCTGGCTTCTCTGGGAAGGTGGCAGTGGCATGCAGCCCTGAAGGGAGTGAAAAGGCATCGGGGTGAGGAAACTGAATTGCAAGAGGAAAAACAGCATCAGTAACAGTGTAAGGGTGAAGACAGGCCTGGGGTTTGGGGAAACTGAAGGGAATTAAGTATAACTGTAATTTAGTGGACGAGCAGCAAGGTGGCATGAGATTCCTTTGGAGAAAGAAGCAGGTCATGAAGGCATTTGCAGGGCTGAGAAGTCTTTGAACTTTATATATGATGGAAAACCTTGAAAGTATTTTTAAACAAAGTAGTGGCAACCTTTTAGATTATTTTTGGCTATAAAAATATTGTGTTGTAGGAGTGAGAAAGAGAAGGAAGCAGAAAAAGAACAGTTGTCTCCCCTCCTCCCGGTCACACATACAGTATCACAAGAGAGGAGGTAGTAAACTTGTCCAAGGTAGGGGAGTGTCACTGCGGAAATGGTTCAAGATACCAGTTGAGGTAGAACTAGCCCATGTTATTGGTTGTTTGCCCACTGAAGACTACTGTGAGAGAAAGAGGGTTGAAGCTGGCTCCGCCTTGAAATATTGAGTGAATGGTGGATCCATTCACTGCATGGGAGAAGACAAAAGAGGGTTGCTTGTAATACTGGGATCAAAAGGGCCATTTAACAGCCACTTTTTTTTTTCAAGGTAGGGTCTCACTCTGGGTCAGGCTGACCTGGAATTAACTATGTAGTCTCAGGGTGGCCTCGAACTCACAGAGGGATCCTCCTACCTCTGCCTCCCGAGTGCTAGGATTAAAGGCATGCACCACCACTCCTGGCTAACAGCCACTTTTTAAAGACATTCAGTGGCTTCTTACAAAACTAAACATTCTCTTGCCGTACTAGCCAGCAATTGTATTTCTTGATATTTATGCAAAGGAGTTGAACACTTATTATGTTTATATACAAACTTGCAAGCAGATGTTTATAGCAGTTTTATTTGTAATTACCAAAACATGAAAGCAACCATGATGTCCTTGAGCAGGCAAATAAATAAACTCTAGCACATGTAGACAATGGAATATTATTCAATGCTAAAAAAGCATGAACTACCCATCATAAAAAGATATGAAGGAAACTTAAATGCATACTACTAAGTAAAAGACAGAATTTTTGTCTGTGAAGAAACTTTTCAGCTTCATAAGATCCCATTAGTTGAGTGATTGTTTAAGATCCTGTGCTACTGGGGTTTTGTTCAGAAAGTCTTTTCCCATTCCTATATCATGGAATATTCCTCCTATATTTTCTGCCAGTAGTAGCTGAGTTTCAGGTCTTTGATCCATTTGGACTTGTGTGTTGTGCATGGCAAGATGTGTGGATCAAATTTCAGTTTCTTGCATATGGTTATCCAGTTTGTCCAGCACCATTTGTTGGAGATGCTATCTTTTTCCAGCCTATATTGTTACGGCCTTTGTCAAATATCAAGTAGCTGTAGTTACTTGACCCAAAGTCCAGGTCCTCAAGTCTATTCCATTGGTCTACACTCCTGTTGTTATGCCAGTGCCATGCTGTTTTTATTACTATGGCTTTGTAATATAGCTTTAGATCAGGTACTGGAGATGCCTCCAGAGGTGTTTCTTTTGCTGAGGACATGCTTGGATATCAAAGGACTTCTGCTTTTCCATATGAATTTTGAGACCATTTTTTCTATCTCTGTGAAGAATGATGTTAGGATTTTGATTGGAATTGCATTAAATCTGTATATTGCCTTTGGTAGGATTGTCATCTTCACAATGTTAATTCTGCCTATCCAGGAACATGGGAGGTCTTTTCATTTTCTCAAGTCCTCCTCAATTTCTTTTTGAGTGATTTTATGTTTTCATTGTATAGATCTTTCACTTCTTTGGTTAATGTTATTCCAAGCTATTTTTTTTGTTGTTGTTGGTATTGAAAGCGGGACCATGTCCCTTATTTCATTCTCTGTACCTTTCTCATTTGCATATAGAAAGGCTACTGATATTGTGCATTGATTTTGTATCCTGCCACTTTGCTAAAGGAGTTTATCACCTTTAAGAGTTTTAGAATGGAGGCTCTCAGGTCTCTTACATATAGAATCATGTCATTTGCGATTAGTGCTAACTTAACTTCTTCCTTCCCAAATTGTATCCCTTTTATTTCTTTCTCCTGTCTTATTGCTTGAGCTAGGACTTCCAGTACTATATTGGAGAGCAGAAGTGAGAGTGGACACCCTTGTCTTGTTCCTGATCTCAATGGGAATTCCTCCAGTCTCTCTCCATTAAATATTATTTGGGCTTTAGGAACTTTGTATATAGCCTTTATTGTGTTAAGATATAAACCGACCATGTGATTATCTCTAATGTTTTGATTATGAAGTGATGTTATATTTTGTAAAAGGCCTTTTCTGTGTCTATCAAAATGATCCTGTGGTTTTTGTGTTTAATCTTGTTTATGTGGTATATTACATTGACAGATTTCTGTATGTTGAACTACCCCTGGGTTTCTGGGATGAATCCCACTTGATCAAGGTGGATAATGGATTCGATGTATTGTTGGATTTGGTTTGCGATGATTTTGTTGAAAAGGCATGGTTCCAGCTCACTGAGAATATGAAAAGCCCTGTAAACAACAAAAAGATCAGTGATTGCTGGGGTGAATAGGAGGGTGGCAAAGGATTTTTAGGACAGAAAAATGCTACCTATGATATTTAGTGGTAGATATATGTATGGCCCTGGCAGATACAATACCAAGAGTGAAGATATAAGCTGTGAACTTTGGGTATATGGTGATCAGTTGTAACAAATATAACTTTCTGGAGGGAACTGTATGTAGTCTTGGAAGTTAGGAGACAGAGGATATATAAGAACTGGGATTTGTACTTCCATCTTAGATTTGATGTGAAATTGCTATAAAATATTTTCTACTGTGAACATGTCCATCTGAGATATAGTAAGCTGGAAATGATTGGAGACATCTAAACAGGGATATCAGATCCTTGAAGCTGGAGGTCAGAGATACTGTCTGGTAGGATTTGAATGTAAAATGTCCCCCATACACTTTGAATACTTAATCTCTAGTTGTTGACACTGTTTGAGAAAGTGTTGGAACCTTTAGAAGGTGGAGCCTTGCTGGAGGAATTATGTTATTGGGGGTAGGGCTTGAAGTGTTACACCCCAGCCTTGCTGGCATTTGTCTCTCTACTTCTACCCTGCTAATGTGATGATGTAATGCTAGCTTCCTGCTCCTGCTATGCTTTCTCTACCATATGGGATTCTTCTGGAAACTGTAAGCTGAAAACAAACCCTTTCCTTCCTTTAGTTGCTTCTGGCAAGGCATTTTGTCCCAGCAATGAGAAAGTAACTGATAACAGAGAATATGCAGGCCTGAGAGAGAATGGAGTCTAGATGGGAGTCTGAGGTATGAGCCAGCTTCCTTAGGAGGAAAGCCAGCACAGAATGACCAGCAAATTTTTTGTCTTTTCATTTAGGGGTCCTCGTTCTAAATCTTACTTGGGTCTTCCTTCTTTATACAATTATACTTAACCACATTGTATGAATTCTGGACTTGGCAATTCCAAAGTACTGTTTGGCTAATTTGGAATATTATTTGATCTTCACATGTTGAGAACCTTCATGATAGATCCACCAACTGCCATTCATTCTCATTCTCTCTGTGGCCCTCTAGCTCTGTTTTTCACCCCACCCTCACTTCAGCCCCATACAGACTCCAATTTCTAGTGCCCCACACAAAACGGAGAAGCTATGTAAGTGCCCTCAGCCGACTCTGAGAAGGATGCAGTTTGGTTTCAGAAATACTCCCAAATTGAGCTTTGTAGACTTAGAGAACCCAGAATACGCACATATATTAGGACAGGGATATTTCTTCTGGTGAAATATTTTCTATTTATATATTTCAACTTAACTAGGGGATTTTGCATGTGCTCACCAAAAAGAAGTAATTTTGAGATCATGTGTATATTCCAAATATCTTAGCTTGATCATGATGCAATATAGGTATGCATTAAAACACCATCCCCTGTTCTGAAAATATATACAAATATTATGTTTTAGTTAAAAGCAAAAAATTAAATATTGAAATCTGAAAACAATTATCAATCTATTCATCATATTACTAGAAGTGGTTGAGGACATTTGAGGGGGGTCTTACTAAACAGAAGTGTTTATCTTATAGTTGGGAATAGTTTTTCCATTTTATCCTGTAAGCTGGACATCTCACTAGGCTGAAACCCAAGTAAAGAGCATCCCAACAACCCCTGGCATAGTGTAGGTATGCACACAGCTGACAGAATTGGAGAACTGTGCTTTAGTTGTAGTTTACATTCTCACTTAGTGGTATTCTACGTGGGGGAAGGAGTGTGTTCCATATTGAGGCACCATATGAAAGAGTCAAATACCAACATGTACAGGAAGTGTGAGCATGGGGAATGCTGTTGTTGTTCTTTGGAAAGATGCTTACATTACAAAGCAGGCAAGCTACAAATGGCTTGTCCAATGGCTGTAGCAAACAAAACAAAACAAAACAAAACAAACAAAAAACCCTTCACCTCTTTGGAAGGTGACAGTGAAGCTGCTAGCTCTAACAATTCTATAACATTTAGTCCCAAAGAGGGCTTCATTTAGTTTCTCTGTCATACATAGCTGATCACATTGAAGAGATGGACTAAATTAGATTTTATTCATTTCATTTTAGTGAACTTTCATGCCAATTGACAACAGACAGCATAAATAATCCGTGTAATGTTTATTCTTTGGGGTTGGCTCTTTTAGGGCTTTTGTTTCCATGGCATCAAACTTCATACTAGCACATGGCAGACAATAACTACAGTACTAAATATAGGAATTTGCCTGTATCTGAAGGAATTTTGATGGAATCCTGTGGCTGAAATTGGTTTTGTTGAAAGCATAAGCTGTTTTGCCATAGAAATTGTTATATATTTTTATTTTAAAAAAACAGCAAAAAAGTTATTCAATAAAATCCATCCATTCCGATAATGAGAAAAGAAATGCATCAGCAAAAGCCAGGCTAATAGAATGTAACATCTATTCCTCTACTTTGAAAGAATACAAACATTTTAACACTGAAAAATATGAAGGTTATTACTTAAATTGATTCTGTATTCATAAAACCTTTTATTACTCCTTATTAGCTTTTTCTTTGAGTTGAAACACCCTATCTTGTGGCATACTTTGGCAGATATGAATGCTGCTGTTTCAAGTGCAGGAGAATAACCTCCAGAACACATTACAAATTGGCTGGCCTCAGAAAAGGGGGAGCTGATTAGATTGTCGGGTTTCCTGCTGAGTGGTACATGCTTGTTTTGTAATACTGTTTTATGAGCCAGAGCTTCCAACAGAACGTGTAGGTCCAATTCAATACCTCGGCATTGTTGATCTGCTTTTTATTGATTTTTCATCTACTCAAATCTAGAATTCTTGGAAGGCTTGAGGAATGCTGTAGCCAAAAGTTGCAGTAGAAGATTTTTAATTAGAAATGCATTGTTTTCAGTGAAATGTTGTGAGCCATTTCATCGCCTTTTGGCTTTGCTTTACTCTATTCATGAAGTGAGCTTTTTCATGGAGGAAAAAGTTGTCTCTGTGCAGGGCAAAGTTAGAGTAGTAAGAGGTTATAGATTTTGTGTCTGAGCCTCGCTGAAGACAGTGCCTTATTCTGTATACATTTGTTTCACAGACAGGTATACAATCTTATATTAAATAGGGAGACCTGGTACCTATAAATTTCAAACCCATTATTTACCTAATCAATGTTTCATAGCTGTTCTGCTGTATATTACTAAATAATTACCTATGACACTTGGAGAGAAAATTGCTAAGCATTTCTATTCCATTGGAAATCACCATCTGAACCCGTTATAGTTCCTTTTTTTCTATCCCATCTTCATTCTTGCTAGATCTTCTTCAGGATCTCTGGAGCAGGGTACAGGGATATTGCAGGTGGCTTGCACTTCCCCACACCAGTGCCTTATTAGTGCTTTGTATTAATCTGGGACCTCAAGCTGGTTCATAAATGGTTAGATAATCCATATTTCCATGGCTCTTTGGAGAAGGGTGACAGCTTACTTACAGCTTCTATAGCCAGACCTCGTTGGTTTTCCTGTCATTTTTAATACTGATAAAATAGAAGGGCATGCACATGAAGCTGGAGCCTTTGAAGGCGGGAACAGGCTAGACACACATGTACCCTACACAGTCATTTCATCACCCTGCACTGGAACAAATAAGTTCTTTTGTGTTTGTTTACCTCCCTGTTTGCTTCCTGCACCTGGTGGAGAATGATTCATAGGCAGGAGCAGGCTTTTCTCCTAGAGAGCCAGGAGGGCTGGCAGCTCGGAAGTGTAGTTATTCTAGGAGACATGTTAAGAGCAGACTGACGAGCTGGCCCTTCGTCCATAAGGCATGAATATTGCACTTCCCAAAGCAGCCACAGCTCCCTATTTGTCCTATGTTTCTCTCCTGCAACTTCAGTGAAGATTCCTCAACCCTTACACGATTTCAAGTATAAGATACCCTTTAGTAGCAAAATATTTGGGGGAAAGATATAGTGAAAAAAATCCACCAAAATTAAAACGGAAATGGCTACAAATAGACAAGCCATCTGTGATGTTTCCAAAGCCAGTTCTTTTACTGCATTGACTATGCAGATGAACACTGAAACTTTTTGTGTTGTTTCTCAGTGCCTAGCCAAGTATATAGAGAAGAGAAATAAGTGAGTCAGTATTGTATTAGGGGTTTAAAGAGCCACCATTTAGACCCAGGCTTTGAGACCCCTGAATTGGCCACCCAAATCTTTCAGGTGCTGTCCAGAGGTACTTTCTGTGGTGGCAATGGCAGTCTCTCATGACAGGCAGTAGTCATCCATGCGTGGTGGCAAGTCCAACCTAAGAACTGGATTTAAAATTTTTTTTAATATTAAATACTTAAGATAGCTGAATTCAGCCAGTGGCTACCAAATTAGGCAGCACAGCTTCAGTGTCCCGGTCACCAGCCTGACCTTCAAGTACATGTCCTGAGTTATTGTGGCACACCTTCAGAGGGTAAGCATGATGAAAGTGTTCTTGTTAGTAAAAGCAGTGATATGTTATACTACACAATAACACTTTATTCTTAAGCCCTTAAGCATTGCTTGTGGTAGTTAATGGCCAAGCATATTAATTTGTAAGACAAAAGCATCAGCAGAATGTACATATTATCCTTTCTGGCTGAAAATGCTGATGAGTGTGTATGTTTGTATATGTGTAGGGGGGAGGTGGGCATCTCTGCTGAAATGTACACATATCCAAACGTATGACCATAGACTGAACATCCATGTTGACTAACTAATTTTTTTCCACTCATATTTATTGAGCTTATTTGTGTATTTTTTTTTCCAAAACTACTCGGATTGAGTCTACTAGGCCGAAATTTGAGTTTTTCTTAGGTTTATGTCATGAAAGTCCTATAATCAAAGTGTGATGCAAACACTGAGATGTTCACAGGCAGGGCGATAATCACACCCACTTAGGGAATCTATGCTGCCTTCAATACAGCCGTGTAACCCCATTAACATTAATAGGACTTACACTCACATATCGATGGAGAATAAATCCCTAATTAGCTGTGAGAACTGTTAACACCCCCACTGTGATAATACCTCTGAAAGATTTTCAGTGTTGTTGTGGTAATAGGTGCATCTTTAAAATAATTTTTTAAAGTAGTGTGGAAGTTGTCACACAATCAGGCAAGCAGTTTACATACCTGTAACTGTCCCAGACACTGTGCTTTCACCAGTGGTGTGTGGGCTGAAGCTGCTAAGAGCAGGTTGGGCCTCTTCTTTTCATTTACTTTGGGGACACGAATGTTTCTCTCGGGCAAAGAGGAAAGTGGCTTGCTCCCTGTTCTACAGACGATAGGAATTACTCTGCACAGACTCGTAGCTTTCAGTGAAGGACTAATATTTAAAGCAGTGGCCTTTCATCCCTTTTAGAATGTAATATGCAAATAAGATCTTCATTGGACATGGTTTGGCTCCTATTGGTAATGGAAGGGACATGGATTGAAGCAAGGAGCTTCCTGTCCACAGCGATGGTTATTGATGAGCTGGCATTTGCCCTGCGGCCCTCCCAGAGGATCGCCCACATCTATTACTCACACACATCGATTGGTTAATTTGATAATTCTATCACCAATCGGCTGGTGTCTGACCTTTCACCGTGGCAATGATGGCAGGCTCTTCATTTTTACATTGCAGACCAGTTAGATTGACCTTTTTGAGGAGAATGTCAAGGCATCCCTTGATCTTAACCTGTCACTATATTTGTTAGACTACACTGTCCCTTAACCTTGATTTATGGTATTTCAGCACCCAGGATATGCATTTTGTTTGCTTTTAAAATACCTCCTGAGGTATGTCGATCTGAGCAGGGAGTTTGCCATTAGAGTTACATTCTCCCTGCGTGAGCTCTGTGCTCAAAAATCGTCAGCTGTTCTGTTTTTCTTTCATTTGACAAGTCAGTTTACACTTCCCAGGAAATTTCTCATCATCATTTTGATGGCAGAGTGAAATGCAAGGCTAATATTTTGTGGTATTTTGGGAATTTTCTTTCTTTCACTCCCTTACAAATTGATGACACCGGTAAGACCTCTTTAAATATCTCCAGCAAACCAGGGGAAGGTATTATGGTAAAGTGCTATTTGCTCTCATAGTTTTTCATTCTTTTTTTTTTTTCAACCTCCTAATTTATACTCTTGCCAGAGGGAAGAAATTGTCTTGTCCGTGCGTAGCTCCTTGGGGAGCAGTACAAGGGCGTCGCTTTGTGACTCTGAAACTGCAGATTTGCTCTGTAGCTCAACTCGAGGCAGAATGAAAGGGAACTCTCACCAGTCTTGCAGCACGTGTTTGTCCACTCGCATGTTATATACATGAGGACGTATGCACACACATTTATGCAGTGTTCCCTGTCACCTCAGCTGAAGTGAGAGGCAAGCAGAGGGAAGGTATAGCATTAAGACTGTGGTGATCTAGCAGCAAATAGAGGGAGGAGCCAGGCCCTTTGCTTCCCTGTGACTAAAAACCAGCCAAACTAATTTTGCTAAAATTTAGTAAAATAAAAACTGTGCTCCCAGGATGAGAAGTTGCATGCCAAATTTCAGCCTGAAGCGAATTTAAATGGCTGAGTTATAACCCTTTCATAAAGGATGTTTTGTCACTCACTAAAGATAAAAAGGCTCCTTTTTTGAAAAGAAAATTATCTAGGCACATAGTCTTTAGCGAGGATTGTTGCCATTTATTTAAAGAAAACACAATTTTAAATGACTGGGTTTTGGAGGACTGAAAGCAGCAACTGTGTCTGAGCAGTAATTATGTTTCATAATTTTGTTTAGCAAGTATTACATATTATATGAATAGCATCATCGTAAAAATGATTAGCATTCATGCTATGCAAAATTCTGCATATTAAGAGCCACACAGTAGTGTCCCACATACAATACATTGTAATGGCTTCAAATTATATTGTGTCCATGGAGCCCTCTTCCTCTGCATGCAGACAGCCAGCACAGCACAGACTCAGCCAAGGCATGGGCTAACCAAGCACCGGGGAACCCAGCACTTCCAAATGGACTTAATCTACCATTGAACCAAGTTCCTTTAATGATGTTGTGTTTCCTTGTGTGCTGCAGGCATGGCAAAGGACCTGCTGGTTCTGATAGGCATTTTGGCCATCTGTGCTGTTGTTTGCAAAACCAGAGGAATAGAGTGTACCTTCCACAGATAATGCCTTGGGAATGAAGGGGTTTGCTGACTAAGAGGTTCTGTCTCATGTCTTATGTTTGGAGTCTTGGTGTTTCAAAACAGTTTGCTTGCCAGCTTGGAGGTAGTCTGGGAGGCAGTGCTGGGGATTCCTGCAGAGATTGGGTACAGAAAAGGGGTCAGATGTTATACACAGGAACCCTCAGATCTCCTTAGACTGAGGAGAGACATTTTGAGTTGGTAAATAAGAACAAGTCATTAATATTGCAGAAATAGCTAGGAAGCAAGTGAAAAATATATCTTAGAAATACAACTTCCCAGGCTAGACAGGGTGGTACTATGTGACCACTAGGACCCTTTGGATTTGATTCTGTGAATAGCCTCTTGGGAAATATAGAAAACAGAGTTTGAGAGCTTTTAGCATACTACCTTTTGTTTGAGAACACCCTTCTGAACCTAGATGGTGTATTTCAAGCCTTAATCACTTTTTAAAAGACAAAAGTCAACAGGAAGAAGATAAAATAAGTGTAGAGCTCTGTTTTCCACAATTCAGCCCCACAGTCAGCTGAGGAAGGGCTACATGGTCTGAGAGCACCTGCAGGTCTGGTAAACCTTTAGGACCCCTAGGCCCCCAAACAACAGGAAGCTGTGTCAGCATGCTTTTGGTATAAGTGTGCCTGTGAGTTTGCTGAAATCTGGCATTTACCCATGAGGCAGTGTTTTAAACAGGTACAATGGAGACCTTTGAAGAGTCAGTTATTAATGACACACGTCTTTCTAATATTAGCCTGAATATTTGAAGGCTGCTCTCAACTGGCTAATGCTCCTGCTGTGGGGATGCTTGCTTTCTCATTTTCCTTGGTTTCTCATTCCTTCTAGTGGTTTATTGCCAGCAGCCCACTCTCAGGGAGGCATAAAGGGGAGAATGCCTGCTTTGTGCTTCCTCTGCTAAACCCCAGTGTCTGTTCTGCCCTGTCTTGTGGGGTCTGAAAAGACGAAAATAAAAGAATCCAGGGTTCATTGCATTTCCCATATATTCTCCCCACTGTGACTGATTTCTTAAAAAATCTTAGCTTCAAGGTCAGAGTACCATACACAAGAGGAGAACAGAAAGGAGTTGTGAGGATGGCACCTAACAACTTGGTGCCCCACAATCACTGAGCCATGCATAGCCAATCAAATCTAAGAAACAGGGTTGGGATTTTTCTCTGAAAGTCTCCAATATCAATAAGACAGGTTTATTTTTAAAATCTAGGAAATGTGGAGACCAAAAAGGCTTTTAAGGATCACAAGCAGTGGCATTTTCAGCAAGAAGTTTGCATACCTCCACAAGTAAAGTTACATGAATTTCCCTCTGGACGTGTTTCAAAGCAAGTTTGTCCACTCTGAAAAGAACGATATTGGGACCATAGCTGCCCTTAGACAGCTTACTATATGCAGTCAGTGAAGCCAAACCATCCAGAAGCTGCCCCATGGGAGCCACCCACGTTTTCAAGCACTAGGCACATGACTGAACATGACCAGTGGAAGACACATTTTATGAGGCTGTTTTTTTTTTTTCATCAAGAAATGAGTTGCAGCTGGGGAGATGACTCAGTGGATAATGAGCTTGCCTGGCAACCATAAGGAACTGAGTTCAGTTCCCCCAAACCCATGCAAAGCCAGATACTGCAGCATGTGCAGTAATCACAGTGAGCCTACAGGGAGATGAGAGGCGGAAATGGGAGAATCCCCAGCAGTGTAAGAGCCAGCTAGCCTGATGTGTGCAAGGGGCCCACGACGAGAGAGCCTACGTCAAACAAGGTGGAAGGCAAGAGCTGACCTCCACACACACGCCATGGTGCGCGTACCTGTATGCACACACACGTGCATACAAGGATAAAAGAAAGAAGTAACTAGAGGAATATGCAGCCTTATTCATAGAAACACTATGCAAACTTCCTGAGATAGGATTCTTATCTGATCCCAGTGAGCATTTTTTTCACCTGTAGTTGCAGGACAAATTTTTTTTTCTTTATTAGTCAGTTCTGTATTCAGCAAATACAGTCAGTTTGGTACCATTATTAGGCTCATCCGTGACCTACCCCCTCCCCTTGGCCCTCCTTGTTGAGGTATACGGGTCATGCATTGTGGAGTTAGCCCACAGTTATGGGTAAGCTAAATGTCTCTGCATATCATGACCCAACATGTGACTCTGACATTCTTTCCGCCCCCTCTTCCGCAAAATTTCCCTGAGCCATGTTGGGTTCATTTTTTGTCTGCTTCAGTGATGAGGTGTTGGGGGCCTCTGAGGCTCTGGCTCTCTGATTTGGTAGGAGTTGATTTTTCTCTGTGCTGATCTCCTTCCCCCTTGTGCTGGTGTCTGGTTCATCAAGAAAACAGCCCCCTTGCTTGTTTCTCCAACTTTTCTTAGTTTCAGCCGGGGCCCTTTTGAGGTATGATGGGGTGGCTCTCTCCTTAGGGTCTACATCTATCTGAAAAAGAGAAGCAGATTCTCCAATGGAGAGTAAGTTAGCACCAGGACAAATGAGATAACCCTTACTTTTTTTTTTTATAGAGAATTTAATATGTGTAGGCCCTCTTGTAGCCCACGATTGATAGTAGAGATGGCTCAGAGGTTAAGGCACTTGCCTGCAGGACAAATTTTTTAAAAAATAAATCCATGTGTTGTTTGGGGTAGAAGATTATCTCCAAACATGTTTAAGTTATAACCTAAAGTAGGTGAAAATGTAAATCATGAGAAGGGAAATGTTTCTCTACAATTGTAAGAGCTAAAAGGCCACCTTGGGGCCACTTAGCTCAAAGAATAGTCAATGAAAATGACCTAGGTTACTTGACAGGTCTAGAAGAGGTTTCTTTGCTATTTAGGAATAATTTAAAAATAAACATGTTCAAAATACACCTATTTTTCAAAAACCATATTTGATATTTAAAATGTATAAAAGTATACATTTGGTACACATTGATAGTTTGATTTACATCAAGAGAAATTTTTGTGATTCTAATATTTATTGTTAGCTTTTAGAAAGCATATCAAAATATAATTTTATATCACCTTAAAGCAAAATCTTACAGAAATTATGTAAACAGATCCCATATGTCCATCCTTGCTATTAAGATCTATTTTGGGGAAGGTTTTCTTGATGCAGTAAAACAAGAAGAAAGCGGAGGAGGCTGTGGATGACAGCTAACAATAACAACAACAATACCTTCTGTATAGTGGCCACCTCAAAGGTCAGTCCTTGGTAATGTGTATTTTGCACACTGCATAAATAATTTTATTTATTGTCTCTGAGGAAAAACAATAGTATTTGAAGGTGAATTTGAAATCTAAGGCCATTATTCTCCTTAAAGCTTATCACTTTCTTCAGTTATTTTATAATAGATCCCTCTAAATATCACCCACTCTCCTGTCCAACAGCAATAACAACACAGTGACATGTTGCATCTTTCTAGCTAACCTCTTTTCTTTCTTTCACCAGGCTTTATGTGCAAGGTCTTACTGGCTCCTATTTCATGCTTGGTTTTGGTCTCCCCTCTGGCATACGTGTTTCTTCAGCCTGGGAAAACAGCTCTTGTGTGGAGGTTTCAGGCTTACGACTGGTGTGTTAATAATCCCCACTTGTTTCTGAAAATCAGCCTAAGTATAGCCCCCTGCCGCTCTGCAAAGTAAAATGTACTGTCCCTGGCCCACCATCAAGGCTCTGGGTGTGGATTACTAAATTCTATGTTGGGCTCTCACATGCCATGTGTTATTCTCCGGATTCTGTACTTCACAAACAGACATAACAGTATCAGAGAACTTTTTCTGGAGCACATTTATTTGTTACAAAAAGAAGTGAATCACATCCAGAAAACGGCCATGTGAGCAAACCTTCTAATGAGATGAGCTGTCATTATTTCATTCAATTCATTCAATTGTTCCCTATCCAAAAATTACTTTCAAGCCATGAGGGTAGTATAAGCAAACAAAATATTATGTATAAGTTCCAAAATCTGTATGAGTATTGGGAATGATTTTTGTACTAATTCTGATACCATGGGTACACTAGATGAAAAATCTGTTAAATTTGATATAACTGATCACCATGGGTAGGGAGGGACATTAGGGTGAAAAGTCACCAAAGAGCTTTTTATTGTTTGGGGGCTTTGTCTTTGCCTTTAGGTATGATTTCTATCTTCCTTCCTATCTTTAGCATAATATCTTTCTCATCCATTTTGTTCCTTATCTTTTGTCAGAATAGAAGGATATTTACCTTCTGCTCATTTGCTGTCATTCAGTCTTAGAGTCAGGTATGGGAGCATACATTTGAACACCAGCACTTAGGAAGCTGAGGCAGGAAGATTACTGCAAGTTTGGTGCCAACCTGGGCCACGTAGTGAGAATTTGTCTCAAAAAAGGAAAGAAAAGAAATAAATAAGTCTAAATTTCTCATTTATTTTTGCCATGCTTGAATCCAGGGCCTTATAAATAATATTAAATTAATTGATCACAGAGTTGCATCCCTAACCTTTTTAATCATTACCTTCCTTAATCGCTGTTAGCCAAAACTTAGTTTCCTGTTCTTTTCTCAAACACAGTGGGTTCTTCTCTTGTCTCACTTATGTTCTTTACTTACTTCTTTAAAAAAGTCTTAGTTTCATCTTTGATTTTGTATGTTATAAATTTAGTTTTATTTTTAAACTAATGTTAAATTGTTCATAATTTGGGGATACCACATGATGTTTCAGTACATGATTACTTTTAAAATCGGATTAGACATCTCTACCTCCTCAGTCATCTGTCATAGTAAAAACATATTACTCTATACTCACCCTACTCAGAAACTACACATTAGAACTTCTTACTCCTAAGTGTAAAGTAGTAGACTTTGATCAACATCTCCCCATTCCTCTCTCCTCTCCTTTTATCCCCAGCCTTTGGCAATCACTATTCCATAGTGAACTTCTGTGAGATCCACTTTCTTACATTCCACGTATGAAAGAGATCATGCAGCGTGGTGTTTTCTCTCAAATAAATTGATTGGAAAGATAAGTTCTGTCTTTGATTTTCAGACACTGTCCCACATGTTTGTCCTTGTCTGCATCTCTTGTCATCCCTGCTACCAACGGAAGAGTTACGTTTTCCTTTCTGCGCATCGTTTTCCTTCACTGCTATCTTTGTGCTGTGCAGTCTACAACTGCAGGATGTCCTGAAGTAGGATCTTCTGGTTGACTTCTCACCTCAGTCCTGTCTTGGCAACTTATTGTGATCTGTCCCAGTCAGAACACCTTGTACTTCTTACCAGCCTATGTATGTACTGCAGGCCAAAGTACTGTGCTTGAGGTGATTGAATTAGGAACATTCCATCCAGGAGTTAGGGAAAGTTTTAAAGACATAGAGTGTCTGCCACACTCAAAACTCAGCTACAAACTCAGCAGCTATACCATTTGAATTATCTTCATCACCATTTTCTTCATGATCTGTGACCTGAGCAAATATTGCATTAAGCTCTCTAAAGATTGTTTTATTTTGTAAACTTTCCACAGTTATCAGAGATAATCCACATAACATAAAGACAATAACAATGTTAATGAAAAAAAGCCAAAGAGTTAGCTTTTATCGTCTTAAAGAGATAAGTGTTAACTGAGCCATATAACAATGTGTCAAGCATAATACCTGCCAGTATGCAAAATGAAATTGTGTAATATTAGCAACATATTTAAGTGTCTTCCATTTCCATACAAGTGATGACATACTGATTCAGAAATCAAAGACAGAAGTACTTTTGCTTTTTTTTTTAGATAGAGTCTTGCTCTGTAGCACAGACTGGTCTGAATTTTGTAATCCTACTGCCTCAGCTTCACGAGTGCTAGAATAACAGGTGTGCATGACCATGGCTGGCAAAAGAATTCATACTCATGCCCTAATAATGTTCAGGCCTTTGAACTTCTTTGGAATTAGAGATAATATATTGAAAAGCAGACTGTACCATGATGTTGCTCAGCAAATTATCAGTAAAGAAAATAAATAAGCCTTAGTAGGTGAGATAGATGCATCATCTCTGGAGTCTGTGACTCTAGTTCATTTAATATAACTCTTTCTCCCAGAGCTTCCACAGCCAGGCTGTGCTATTTCTTACCTCGTACAAAAGGACAGAGCAGTGGGGTAAAGCCCTAGGCACCCATTTAGAGAGTACAAAAGTGATTTTGAAAAACAAAAGAAAACTTTCTGCCTCCTCTTCCGCAAAATTTCCCTGAGCCATGTTGAGTTCATTTTTGGTCTGCTTCAGTGATGAGGTGTTGGGGGCCACTGAGGCTCTGGCTCTCTGATTTGGTAGGAGTTGATTTTTCTCTGTGCTGATCTCCTTCCCCCTTGTGCTGGTATCCGGTTCATCAGGAAAACAGCCCCCTTGCTTGTTTCTCCAACTTTTCTTAGTTTCAGCCGGGGCCCTTTTGAGGTATGATGGGGTGGCTCTCTCCTTAGGATCTACATCTATCTGAAAAAGAGAAGCAGATTCTCCAATGGAGAGTAAGTTAGCATCAGGACAAATGAGATAACCACAGGTTTCAAATGAGAAATATGACTTGACATGTGAGAATATATGACCCTTTGAGAAAACATGAATGGAAGAGAAACTTGAAAAAGGGAAATTACTTCAACCTAACATTTACTGTTTCACGATGTTCATCCTTTCTCTTTACTTTTGGTTTTCTTACTTGTGAAGAGGACTTATGCTACACAAAGAAACATCCACTCAGTAGTAAAGGGCTAACTGCTCCGCTAAAACCTGGTCATGGGAAAAATAGCTAAACACTTTTTGTATCTAGTCCCATGAACAAAAATCCATACATTGTTATATTTGGGTATTCATTCTTACAATCTTCAAAAGTTCAAGTCCATCCACTGCTGCAGTTACTATCACCAATATCACATGGAAACACAGCAATTGTTTCCAAAATTTTCCATTCAGAAAGTATGGAAAAATCTCAGTAGCCCTAAGGCTGAAGCCTCATTTCCGGGGGACCCTAACAGCGCAGCCTAGGTTCTATGCATGATCATAAGTGAGAACCCAGTTATGTGTGGCATGGAGTGAGCAGGTGCCCTTCTTGAATTCTTCTGTGAGCTGGCTTTGCATTGCCAAGTCTTTTCCCCCCTCTTATGTTGTCTGTTATTGTGGATGGCAGAAGGTTTTTATATTGCATGTACTATGAAGACTTCACAAATGCCATAGAATATGTAATGCATTTACAAAACTACCAACAATAAAAGCTGGCATGAGCCTAAAGAAATGTGATTCCCAAGACTTTTATATTTCTAATCGTATGCAGAACAAACTGGTTTACTTAGCTTCCTTGGCATATGGGATGAAAATTGTCTAACAGTCCCTATGTAGCATTTTAAATTGTCTGGCCATTCTAAAGGGTACCAGCCTTTCTGCAGTAGAATTAAATGAATTAAATTGTTAAATCTCAGGAAAATATTTTGTGAATTCATAAATTTTTCTTCAGTTCTCTAATCTAAATTATGTTTTTAAATGATGACTTAAGGACATACTTATTCAGCACCTACTATGGGTTAGCAGTTGCTATATTTTTCAGGAAAACAGTGATGAAAATGAGTAGCCTCTCCCACTGTGACTAGGCCATTCTAGTTCATGCATGATAACAAAGGACCAGGACGATGAGGGGTCCGATGGGAGGGACCCAGTAACCCAGACATAGAAGAAAGCTGAGAACTACAGGGATAATTTGGTATTAGGCAAAAGAATTAGAGAGAGAAAATGTCTCAAGTGAAGGAGAGAACATATGCAAAAGCAAACAGTAATTTCTCTTTCTCTTTCAAATATATTAAATAATTATGTTAGTCATGTTTTGTATTCAATAAAAACCTGTACATTTTGGTACAGATACCAGTTATTTAGGTATCATGGTGGAGTACCCTTAGAATTCTTGGTAAGGATTTGCAAACAGCAGGAATGTACACCAGCCACTAAAACAGAGGGCAGATGTTTCATATTAAGTAAGTCTAGGAACTATAACACAATTAAAAACGGTGGCTTGATATGAATATTTACCCACATTATGGTTCTACACTAAGTAGTAAAAACTACAGTTGTATAATCTCCAAAGGAAACTCAAGTTATTTTCATTCCAACATCAGCAATTTCTGTTGATACCCTACAGACAAGTTCCTAAGAACATTTTGAAGAAAGCCATCTTGCTAGAAAGTCTCATGAGGTGGAATAACACACGAGTTATTAAAGGTCTTTCAGCAGCACCGAGGCTTATTTCCATATCCCCCAGGAGCCAATCTGCACTCCCTTATCAGACAAATGGAATTTTGGTGTATGGGTTAAAAATTCATTTCTAAAAATTAAATTAAAAATAACTGAGCCATATTCAGATCATTAAGAAATATTTGTCTTAGTCATTTATTTATTGAAAACAGAGAATAAGGATTTTTTCCAAATTGAAGTATTTCTCTCAAATCACCTGATTATCAAAAATATACAACTAAACACATAGGTCACTGCAGTCAGCTGACCTGAGGTCTCATGGCCTTTAAGGTTACTCCTAGCTGCCCTCTACTGCCTCTCTGACTCTTCACTTCCTACCACCTTCTCCCTTGTCCATCTTCTTGTGGCTTGCTGACTCTTGGACCATGTGAAGTTCATAATTTCTTCATGACCTTTACATAGTCTTTCTTGCTTCTCCCATCCTATCCATGTCCCGTTTCCCCCTTGAGTCCTCTGATCAAACAGAATCTTCCAAGAGAGAGCTGATCAATGCTCTAATCCTTTTCCACTCTTCTCTACCACTCCTCTGTTCGCCTTTCCCTTTTTATTTTTCACCATTCCTTTATTGTAATTAAAATTACAAATACACACACACACACATATATATATACATATGTATATATATGTATGTGTGTATGTATGTATGTATTTGTGTTGCTAAACCAGAATCAGGATTTATAAGGGCAGAATTTTTACTGTATTGTTTATTGTTCTAACCACACTCTTAGAACAGAGCTGGGCACATGACAGGTGATCAGTTAACATCTGTTGAATAAATGAATGTTAACTACAGAAATAGGAGACATCTTTGCATGAAGGCATATAAATATATGACTTTCTACAGATATTTAAATGAAGATACTAAGTGAATGGATTTTAAAAAAGCCTTCTTGGGCTGCAGAGAGGGCTTAGTGGTTAAGGTTCTTGCCTGTGAAGCCTAAGGACCCATGTTTGACTCTCCAGGTCCCATGTAATCCAGATGTACAAGGTGTCGCGAGTGGGGAAGGTCACGTATGTGCACAAGGTAGCATATGTGTCTGGAGTTCAATTGCAGTGGCTGGAAGCCCTGGTGTGCCAATTTTCTCTCTCTTGCTCCCTCCATAAGAAAAACCTTCCTTATTTATATTTCACTTTTTTTTTTTTTTGGTATTTCAAGGTAGGGTTTCACTGTAGCCCAGACTGATCTGGAATTCACTATGTATCTCAGGGTAGCCTTAAACTCACAGCAATCCTCCTATCTCTGCTTCCCAAGTGCTGGGATTAAAGGCATCCACTACTGTGCCCGGCAATATACTTCACTCTTAAATGTACGGTTGGTTGATTTTGTTTTATGTTTGTTTGGTTTTATTGTATCAAACACTTTACACTGAAGCTTAACAGTAATATATTGGTTATAATATCAGAATCAGACATTGCTCCATACCAACTATTCTTTACCAAGTGAAATAAATCTATAGATTTTATATGAATGCCTAAATTTGTCTTCATGGATACTGGTGTATGATTGACAAGCTGTGCCTCACTCAGTCTTGTATTTGATATGTATAAAGATCACAAGTATTTATTGTCTCTCTCATTATACATATCACAGAGGAAAACCTCAGGTCCCTGTAACTTCCTGAGTGGAAAGACAGTCTCTCATATCTTCCCCATACTTTGAGTAGCAATTGTGTGTGTGTTCTCCATTGCCTTTTCCTTCCTACCCCAGAAGTTCTTATTTTCCTTCTTCCTGGCTTTGGGGGGGTTAATCCTATTCAATTCAATATGTGGAATTCCACTGAGTTATCATTAATCATTTTGCATCTAGCTATTAACTTTTAACATCAACAATAAACTCAAACTGAAATAGAAATTTATATTTCTCTATAAGAACTTATATGAAAAAGCCATTGTTTCCTAGCACATGAAATGTTGCAGATCGAAGATGGACTATGATGTTCATATTGTAGAATTTTAACAAATATGTTGGGTTCATCCACCTTCCTCCCAAAGATATAAGACTATTTCTGGTAAATTTAGGATACCAGCCCAAATTGAGAAAGACTAGAATTCAATATTTTGGTTGTAAGACAGAAGTGAATAGTTTTATGTTGCTTACCAGTGGGCATACATTCTGAGAAATATGCCAATTAGGTGATTTCAGCATTGTTCAATAATTGGTTATATTTTTGGAAACCTGGGTGATGTAGCCTTCCTAAGTATATTATAGTATATATGGTATAGCTATTACTTCTAGGCTACACACCTGGGCAGTAGTTGCTGTTCTGAATACTGTTGGCAATTGTAATATGGTGGTGAATATTTGCCTGTCTTAACTATACAAACTATACAAAATTTGTCTTGCCTATACAGACACTAGAAAGATATAGTAAAAATCCTAGCCAGTAGGAATTTCTTACCTTCATTAGAATCTAAGTTCCCACCTTTGTGTTTATTCCCTGACCTTGAATGAAAGGTCATTATACAACTCATGTTTGCAGAAGAAAACTGTCAGAGCCTGTTGCAATTTGTTTCACTTTATATTTTACTAGTATCTATTCATGATCACACAGAACTAGAAATAAATACCGTAGACTGCAATCTTGTGTGGAAATTAAAAGAATCTGTCATTAAAATAAGTACTGAGAATTTTATTCTGTTTATATATGGCAAAAAAAAACAACTCAGTTTAACATTTTTAGTTGTTTTGTCTTCCTGCCTCTTATATATTCTCTGAAGTTTTCACATTATTGGTTCTTTCCAAGGTTGTCATTCTTTTCATTTTACATATAGAAGCACTTACATTTTTTATCTTTACATGGACTTTTAGTTCAGTTTTTTGACTAGTTTCTTTCATTCTGGAATAGTCCCTGACCATGTTTCTTTCCAATTTCACAAGGTTCCAATGATTCAGTTATATTTTGTAAAAATTTATTGCTAAATTTCTTTGTCCAGCATGCATCAAGTTTACTCCTAAGGCTGGAGAGATGGCTCAGCAGTCAAGGCACTTGCCTGCAAAGCAAAGGACCCAGGTTCAAATCCCTAGGACCCATGTAAGCCAGATGCACATGGTGGCACATGCATCTGGAGTTCTTTTGCAGCAGCTGAAGGCCCTGGCATGTCCATTCTCTATCTGCCCCCCTCTCAAATAAATAAAATTAAATACATATATTTAGGCTGGGCAAGGTGGCGCATGCCTTTAACCCCAGCACTCTGGAGGCAGAGGTAGGAGGATCACTGTAAGTTCGAGGCCATCCTGAGATTACATAGTGATCCAAGTCAGCTTTTTTCTTATTCACTGTGCACACACACATTGCTCTTTCCTGGTTTTGCTCTATCATTAGACTGATGGCTCATTTAGTGAAACTAAGCAGTCTTTTCTCCCTTATTTCGTCACCTTCATCAAGACTCTTAAGATACTGAAGTTGCTGCCAGGAGACTGTTCCATGAGAGCACTCAGCTCGCCAGGGAAAAGTTTGCTAAGGTTCAATCTCCTATTCTCTGTAGCATATAACATTACCACTGTCCCTGCAGGAAGGAGCAGCCTGCATCGGGTTCCCTTGTTTCCTGTGTTATGGCAAAACCAGCAGCAAACCCTTCCAGCTGAGGGAGCAGGATGGGAGCACCGAGCAGTTCGCTCTGCAGCACAGCCAGCTGCACACAGCGCTCCTTACTTAATTCAGAAAAAAATCATATCTGTTCTCATACTTTCATGACAAGTCATCACTTCCAGATTTGTTACGAGGAGGCAGCACAGGTGAATCCAGGATTCCCCTTAGAGCTGATTGACAAAAGTGATGTCAAAAAGGGAGAAGGGTTATTCTAAGCAAGAGAATGTAAATCTGAGGCAGATAGCCAGCTGAAGCCAAGTTGATCCAAGATGCTGTTTTACACTATGTAAATCTAAACTCCTCTAGACAGCATCTCTCCCTTCCAGTGAAACTGCAAAGCATGCTTAGGGGAATTCTCAGTATCCAGGAAGTCAGCACAGGCACAGGAGCCATGGAATGCGTATTGGCTGCAGTCCTTCATCTTCCTCAAAGACTCCCTAACTGCAGGGGAAACCAAGGGGGGCGGGGGAAATCAGTGAAACACTCTTCCAACTCCCTGACAGTGTGAGACCCGTCAAAGGAGTCTTTGTTTTTATGACCTACGCCAGTTTTTTAGCTTCTCTTACCTGTGCCACAGCAGAGGTGAGAGAATATTCCCATCTAGATGGATCTGGAGGTCTGGGGGATTTTGAGGATCCAGAATGGCAGCCACTTCTTAACCAGGCTTTTATGTCATTACTGGCCTCCCTGGACATTCATCCTCCCAGGCCAGCAGAAGCCCTTAGCTACCTGGGTATCACAGGAAAGCGGTTCCTGTTCTTCCCGCCAGTCATTTCACTGACTGGGAGTATGATGGCCAATTTGTCCTCAGGAAAAGTGTGATTTAATGCCACTTAGCCTTAGCAAGTAATTCGACCTTATTTTTAAACTGAGCCTATGTTCTGTACATAAGTGAAAAGACAAGAAGCCTTTGAGAACTGGTCCTATTGGCATTGTGATTTTATTGTTGTTGATTACTTATGATATTTCCTCTGCGTTTTCTCACAGCAAATCATCTTATATTGGCAGTCCTTTGTTCTTAGTGAATCCGTTAACATTTTAATGTTTAATTTTACCATATAGAAAATAAAAACTTCAAGGGCAAAAGAGAAGCAAATAGCTGTAAATGACTCTGGCAAACTCTTGTCTTTCTCTTTCATTCCTTCTTATAAATGAGAAAGTAAAGTACCCAAACCTCTTAAGTGACTTGCCCTGATTTGATAGTTGGTAGCAGATGGAGCCAAAGCCTCACTGCTAATTTTCATCTCACCATCCTCCACAACTTAGTCTTCTATTCCTTGCTATGCAGAACAACTGTTTATTTAAGTGCTTAACTGTGTGAGGGAGGGGGTGATGATCAGCCACTCATAATGGATTGATTGTGTGTGTAGATCAGTCTCAGTTGAGGCGATAGATCTGCAGGGGAAGTGGCCTTCATCTTGACCTCCCATAATTTACCAGGTTCTTGGAATGAAGAAACAATTAACCCATATCACTGGTCTTCAGGGTCCTAAATCATCACAGTAATGTCAGGAGATCTACTTTAACCTTGACATGAGGCCATGATCTCTGCCAGACCTGTATGACTCTAACTGCTTGAGATAGGGTCTTTCTAGACATTATCCATCTGTGGCTGTCACCATTTGTCAGCAGTCTATTTTGAGCCAAACTCAAGTCAAAGAAAGAGTTGTGGTGAGTCTTGGTTTGGCCTATAGACTTTTTTTTTTTAATTTTCCTGAGGTGTTTTCTGGTTTTTCTAGGTAGGGTCTCGCTCTAGCCCAGGCTGACCTGAAATTCAATGTGTATTCTCAGGGTGGCCTCAAACTCATGGCTATCCTCTTACCTCAGCCTCCCAAGTGCTGGGATTAAAGGCATGAGCCACCACGCCCAGCTAGACTTGTTTTAAAATAAGGAGAATAGATAGAGTTCCCTCTGAAGTCCACTCTCAAGCTTTTATATCCTGCACCTATGTGTGTGCACACTCTTCCCTCCCCTCCCCTCCCCCAGAACCCCAGGGTAATACAGAGCAGACATCTGACAAGGACAGCAATGTGGACATGCTCCTCCATGAGAGTTTTGCAATTTCCAGCATGAGTCAGAGCAGGGCAGTGCAGTGTGGTGTTGGAAAAGCAGTTTGTTCTCTGCTAATGACGGCTGTGGATTCTGAAATGAAGCACAGCAGGTGGGACAGTGGTACTCAATTTTCAAAATCTCTGCCCTAAAACATGTTTGCTTAAACCTTGCCTGTACCACACTTTAAGGGCCTCCACATCCATCAAAAGCAGACCCCAGGAAAGGAATTCAAGGCTTCTATTTCTCACCACCACGTTCAAATCACCACTATGATTCAGAGGTTGTCTGGAAAGTTCAGTAACCAAAAGTTCTTTCTCCCCAGAGCAAGAAATTAAACCCCTTCTAGTTCCCAGGGGGAGGGGGAAAGCACTAGCTTTGCCCAAGTATTAATAATAACTTTGAAAAGAACATACAGTCATCTCTCATAGCCATCATTAATAGCATTGTGTCATACAAAACTTATTTTCTCAAAATAATACATGGGTTAGTGTTAGCAATGCTATTGTCTGTTTCTGAAAGCCATGAATAAGGAAAGAAGACTTTGGAATTTTTGCATGTTGGAAGTTTTTAAGCTTTTTAGGTTTTATGCATATTATAAATTCTTAGATTGACTGTATAACCTGAACTTACTAGGAAAACTATCCCTGTTCTTTCTAACGGACCATGTGTGTATCGCTTAATTGCTTGGAGTACTAACAAGGTATTTAGAATGTGGTAAGGCAGAAGGGGCCCTGAAGACACACACACACACACACGCACGCACACACACACATTTATTTATTTATTTATTTATTTGTTTGTTTGTTTGTTTGTTTGTTTATTTTACTTCTATGTTTTTCAGTGGCCACTTAGGCATATGTAGAGGGACTAACGGGCTTGAGTCTTTTACTAATCGCTTCTTTAGGTGGATAGCACTGAAGGGCAAGTTCCCTGCTTTGTTATGCTGCTGCTGAGTGGATGCTTTAGTGAAGCTCTGCTCATACTTCCTTTACTTTTTGTCATTTTTGAGCATAGTATTCCATTTCCCCTGAGTGGGGAGAGCCCTGAGAGCAAGCTCTCTCCTGGGACATCCGCATGGCACCGTTTGTGAATTCACCAGCCCTCCTACAGAAGCACCAGAGTCTTCAGAGCCAATGCATTATCTTGCCATGTAATTCAATCACCTGCTCTTTTATGACTGTTTGATTTGATTAAAACCTCAGCAATCATTTATATTGTAAATTATACAACTTCCTGTTTTCATCCCCCCACCCCCCACCATCCCTTTCAGCAGGTTTTCCTGGATAATTTAATTACAAGCTGTGTTAGAAAAATTTCAATTTAACCAATGAGAGAAAGGCAGAATTTTGGAACAAAATCAAAGGAGACACCCCCCCAAACACACACTTACATACAAAACCTCTCATGTATTTGGTGATATTTTTGGCATGATTCATGGGTGTGTTATTTTGTCATCTTTGGTGGTTAGACAGAATGCTAGCCACTAGCTTCTTGTAAAGATAAAGACTGGATTAAAATGAAGAGAGAGTCCTTCTCACTAGTAGGCAATGAGCTCTGTCCAAAATGCTGGGGGAAATAAATGAAGCTTCTAAACATAAGAGGGCATGAAGAAACAGATGCATGCTTTGGTAGCAAAATTATTTGTCCTTATATTTAGAAAATAATATTTTTACAGCTAATGTGCTTTTGTAGCATTATTCATTAGTGCTTCTCAAACTTTAGCATGGCTCAGAATCACCTGCAGGACTTGTTAAAACCCGGTTGCTAAGTCTGTTTTTTATTTGGGAAATCCTGCTTTTCTGTGTCTGTGTGCGGCTATCCTACTTCCAGCCGCCAGCCAGGATGGCCTGAGCGATGGCACCCCTTGTGGCACCTAAAGCAGACCAGGCCTTCTACTTTGTATCAGCTTGTCTCATCACCACCGCGACTGGAAGAAACCCTCTCCAGGGCATGGGCAACACCAGCCAAAGGAATTCTTTAGGCTTCTTTTCTATATTAACCTGCGTTCTGGGTTTTAGTACTTTTAATGCCATATTGATTTTTAATCTTGGATTTCAGCTGATTGGCTCCATGAGTCAGACAGTCCTTTTTACCTAGATTCATGGAGCATATCTTCAAAGCCATGAGGTCAGTATAGCCCAATGACGTGGCATATTCTCCTGCCAACACCCAGAAGTGAAGAAATCTGTTCAACTCCCAGAGAAAGTTTCACAGGACTCCGCAAGGTTCCCTGCTTTGATCTGAAATAAGATGAAACTGACATTAGTCATGTATTTTACTTTAGACAGCTACTTCCAGATTTGTTGGATCAAAATATCTTATAAATGACTCAAATGTTATAACAAATGGTTCAAACCTCATGGCATTTGTGGAAAACAATTTAATGGGGTCCCTGAGCAGCTACAGGATAAAGAAATTTGAGTTATGAACTCCAGCAGCATTCTGATGTGAGGTTTGCATTCCGGTGTGTGTCTGTTGTACTAAGTCTTTCGTTCTTTGTAGAAACGCTTCTAGTTTCTTCTGTGGCAAGGTCAAAGACAAAAGTGCCTGCATTTTCCATAACTTCTTTAGCTAATCAAGGAATGTGTTTGCTGTATATGTGGAACTGCCTATGTTCACAGATATTCTTACATTATTAGAACGATGGAGCCAACCCCAAGGTACAACTGACTCAGAGCTATTATTTTATACATGAGAAGGGGAAAATCTAGCTCAGTGATTTTTAAAGTATTTTAAAGTGATATTTCTAGAATATGTTAAAGAAATAATTTCAAGATCAGCCCTTATACAAAGGAGGTTTGTTAACCCTTTGTGTTTATTCTCTTGACACAGGTTTTAGCTTAAATTCAACGGGTGGAAAGCCAGTCTCCTTAACAGACTTTTTTTTTTTTTTTTTTGATTTGGAGGATGTTAGAACTTTGTAAAGGAGAAATCAGGCCTCATTCACCATGGTAGAAAGGCTGGAGGTAACCTGCCACAGAGTGTCTAAGCTGGAGAAGTATTTTGACCTTAGGCTTAACATGAAATTGTGAATTTTTTTTTCATTCCATTATTCACAAGTCAAAGTTATAAAACAATGGACAATTTCAAATCAAATGAGAGTGAAGTAGACACTATATGAAGAACTACTCATTCTTGCAAATGAATTTGTTCTGGTATGAGCTATGATGACGTGGTCAAACTCACACACCCACAATCATAAAAAGCTGTTACATACTAAGTGCTTATGTGCTAAACACTGTGCCAAATACTTGGTATTTTTAAATTAATTATCATGACCACCTTGTCACTTCGGTACGTGATACTTCCATTATCACAAATGCTTATTAGTATGGTTAGTGTCTTTATTCTGAACATTAACTACATCTTAGGGGGGTCGCATGACTTGCCCAAGCTCACACTGCTAAGTAGTAGAAACAGGATTAAAAACCAAGTCATTCTATCATCCTAGTCTATCCTGTAGGAAGTAGGAAGGGTTATGTTCATACAAGTGAAGGGGTGAGTATAGGGGCAGCTGAAGGTTTCTTCCTTCTTGGCTTTTTGGGGTTACTCCAATAATCTGACAAAGAAAAAAACTCACAGCATACATTTTCATGGTTGTTATGAAAAGTCAGTCTGTCTACTTACCAGACACAATGAGTATGTTCTCTCTATAGAGGAGGAAATAATGATTGGGAGGTGAGAGGTAGTCAGAACTACTTGGAGGAGGTCTTGCATGCCCAGGCTTGAAGAGAGCACGTATCCCAGGCCCAGGAGTAATAGTTGAAGAATTCTTCATCCTCATAAATTCACATCTACAGGGGCCAGTCTGAGTGATGATGAGGTCACCAGTGAAATGAGTTTGGTGGCCTCCGCACAATCCCTGTTGGACATGAGTTCACTCCTGGGATTGCAGAGAAGTTTTGTCTGTGTCGGCATACTTGTCTGCATGTGCTCTGAAAGCACTCAGAATTGAATTAACAAGGGGCTGCAGGTCAGCATGCAGGCGTGTGGAGAACACCTATGCTATGATGAATACTGCCTTGTTAAGGGAGCTGCACATGGGCAGGACTGCTTGTCCCTCACCTCTTTGTCCCTGCATTCAACCTCTATCCCTCTCAAGTAGACAAGGAATGTGCCATGTGAGTTTCCAGACTCTCAGCCAAGTAGGGTAATCTGGGTCATGAGTCAGGGCCACCCCAGCTGCGCCTGCTTCACAGTCAGACTGATTGTGATGAGTAACCTATTCTGCGAATATTTGGATAGCTCGCATTGGTTACCTTGCTCTTCGCCATGAATGTGGTTCTCTTAAAAAGGCATAATTAAACTGATTAGGAGGCAAATTCTCCTAGGAGATAAAAATAATTTATCGAATCTCATCATGAAAGTTCCACAAAATTTAATGAATTACATGTTAAATTATAACATGAAATAAGAAATTGTATCATGATATAAATCTCTATCAAATGACTAAAAGATCTTGTACCTCATTCTGTATACTTGCCACTCTGTTAAAAGAACCCTTAAGATTGAACTGACATACCTGTGATTATTTAATTACATGATTATTACAAACTCCTGGATAAATTACCCATTAAAGTCATTTTTAATCCAATTAAAATTGTGACAGTTCTTGTTGACTCAATTCAGCCTCCTACATCATCAGTAGGAAATATTGCAGTAGATAGAACCTGTCCAAGAATTGACAACCTTTCTATGATAGCTTAGAACTACAGATGCTTAAAGTTAAAAGGAACTTGCTGCTTAGCCTGGTTTCCACATCATTTCATAAAGAAAAAAACTGAGGTTCAGAGAGTACAATTTGCCAAGTATCACACAGCTCATCAGTGACAAGGAACCAGGTCTCTTCATTTTTAGTTGAGTTCTGGTTTCCTGACTGTTCTTAATGTTTTTGTTTTTTTTCACAGTATGTGGGCATGAGCACACAGACACTCTTAATGGCTCCTTTCATGCTCACCTCATACCTCCAGTCTATTATTGAAGACTATATAAGATCCTCCATATCCTGGTTACAGCCTTATCCCATTCTCTTCCCCTCAGGACAGTACATGGAATGAAATGAATCAAAATGATGTTGTAAGAGTTCTTCTGAATGGGCATGTCTACATGCCTACAGATATGTACAGGTGTATGATTGTATGTATATGTTCTGTATCCTATGTGAGTATTTGTCAAGCCCATTTTACAGATGAGGACACTAAAGTCAAAGCTATAATGACAAGTCTGTCATCTCCAGACCTCATGTGCTTAACATTCCTCTAAACTTATATCAGAATGTGAGCTCAAGGGACAGAGGGGATGGCACAGTGGATATAGTGTTTTCCATGCAAGCATTAAGACCTAGGTTCAGATCCCTAGCACCCACATAAAATCCAGGCATGGTGTTAGCAGACATTATAGGTGCCAGAGACAGGGGGATCTCTGTAGCTCACTGGCTAACTAGTCTAGTTGAATTGGTGAACTCTGGGTTCAAAGGAAGACCTTGTCTCAAAGAAGGAGGTGCAGGGCAACTGAGAAAGGTGCCCAGCATTGGCCTCTGGCCTCCATATGTACATGTATGTTTGTACACCTGCACACATGGATTCCCATACTAAACATCTGTAAACATACGTGCACACCACTAACATTAATGAAACAAAAGAAAGTGAGCTTGATATTGAGCAAAGTAGAAAAGAACCTCTCAGTTAAATGCCTCCTTTTTGCTTTCTAAAAGTGTTTCATATGAGCCTTGAGAGTTTAGAAAGGAGAGAGACCTCTTTGCTTGATACGTTTTTATTCTTCCACAACTGGCTGAGTCACAGGTCTCCTGTCTCCTTCCTATCCTCCCAGTGGAAATTGCATGTTGTGGCCAAGGTAATAGCTATTTGAATTCTTTCCTCTAGTGGGGCAAAAATGTGAGTAGAGAGAGGTGAGGTTCATGGCCAGATCCCAGCTGTGCCAGCAAAGAGTTGCACGTCCTTCGGTGTGCTAGATACTCTTACTGAGCCTCAGCCTCTTCATCCTTATGGTGAGCCTGGTGACACCAAATAGCCTCTGGAGCTATTGTGCTTACCAAATGCACATACATGTGAAGCTCTTAGTCTGGATCTTGGAGCACTGTGAACTCTCAATGACATCAGTACAAATTCGTGATGGTGATTGTTACCAGGAGGATGATCATGAACAGTTTGCATGCTGAAATCCTACAGTTCCTTATAGTTGTCTTACCTGTTTTAATTTTAGGGACTCTTCAGAATACAGGGTTTGTAGAGTTAAAATGGTCAGTGCTGAGGAAAACATTTCACTATTATCAAACTCATCTATCTGCTTTCTATACCAGATCTTTGTCTCCTAACATGGAAGTGTTTAGTACTAAGACAGAAGAGCTAAATATACTGAATATAATAGGGGAAGCAAATAAATATCAAACAATTCTGATGTTGCTGGCTTCTTGGATTAGATTCTTGTTGTGGACTTCCTGTGTTCACTCAAATCCCGAGTGGTTTGGAGAGAACAAACACAGAGACATTTATGTGCATATCACTGGTCACCTTCGAAATCAGATAATTATATTTGGTATATCTTCACTGTATTTCCAACGCGTTCTTCCCTACTTGTCCTCAAGCAAGGATCATCAGTCTCTAGAAAACGGGTGTAAATTCCTTAGAGATTTCGTCACGGTCATTTCCTATTCATGAAAAGGCTGTGAAGAGATAATAATGATACATATTAAATTTGCACAATGCTTTTGCACTTCACACCATGTGAAATTAGCTCTTTTCAGTGTCCTGAGAGAGTGGTGGTGGGGTCATCAGAGAGGACGCTTCCCGTGAGAACTCTCTGTTTGCTGTTTCCTAGCTTCTGCTGAGTCTATTCCTTTGTCACCTGGGAAGCTGCTTCTTCAACATTGAACTCAGATATCATTTAACATAGGGATTGTTCGCAGACTACCTCTTTGCTCCTGATAGCACACCACTTCCATGTGTGCATCATTCCCACCAGCCCTCCTGGAAAATGGACTCAACAGGAGTCCATCTACTCAGGCATGGTGGGATGAACAAAAGGGAGGAGTTGCATCTTGATATTTTAAAATTATTTTCAGAGACCTCTTAGGCTGAAGTCTTTGAGTAGATATACCATATTACATTGCCACTATATATTTACTCATTGACCCACCTGCCCCACCCACACCTGACTATGAACACGTGTTACACAGAGAAGCTGTTTATTTTCCATCAATATCTTCACTCCCACCATGCAGCATAACACTTGGCATGCAACAGGTGTTCCGTAAAAACATAATGGCAGAACAAATCACATTTCAACTCCTGAGCTCTTCTCAGTAGGCTGCCCCCTATGCAATATAGATGCCCTCCTGCCAGTCTCAGGAAGCTGTCCAACATCCACTTTGTGCCAGAAAATGCAAAGAGAAACCATATCAAACAATTCCTGACTGATGGCAAAGGTAACATTGCTCACTTGGGGAATAACAAATGAAATAGCTAGGGAATACTTTCAGTGATAAGACAAGAAGTCCCGGTGAAGTTCCCATTTACTCAGTACAGGTATGTAGGCAAAGAGAGAAGATTCTACTGAGGGCTGGAAAGCAAACAGTCAGGAAAGATAAAAGCATAATGGAATGGATCATTTGCTATAACTGAGTGACAGGGATAAGGATTCTGAGATTTACTTGCTCTGCTTGGATGGCAAAGGTAAGGAATGTTTTTAAATTCAAAGTGAATAACTAAGTCTGGTATTAGGATTGGAAGTGTTGGTATAAGTGTGAATTGATATAATGCTTAAGCCTGACCTACTGAGCACTCATTGTTCTATTCCTGTGAAATCAACCATGGGTTCAAAATTCAAAAGTGAAAAGCCTTTGTCATCACTGTATTGCAATGCCTCATCACTCTACAGTAGATCTGCTTCTCTTCTCACTCATACAGCATTGGACTGTGGGTGTGGCTTGGGGGTAGAGCACTTACCCAACATGTGTAAGGCCATGGATTCAATCCCTAACACACAAAGGAAATGAGAGAAGGAATGGGAGTAAAGAACAAGGAAGGAAGGAAGGGAGAGAAGAAAAAAAGGGAAGTAGAGATGGAGGGAGGAAAAGAAGAGAGGAGTAGGGATAGAAGGAAACAGAGGGAGAGATGAAGAGTGGACAAGCCTATATATTCCACATATGGTATATGTAAATATGATATAAATATACTAAAAATATTGTTATATGTCACCATGCCTCTGCTCTGCTAAAAATAAAATTCTCTTAACCTAGAATATATTCTCCTTCCTCTGTCCTCTTTCATCTCTCTAGCTAATTCCTACAAATTCTTCAGGACTTATGTCAGGTTCTCATGCCAACAGGATTGTCACTATTTATTTATTTATTTATTTATTTATTTATTTTAGTTTTTCAAGGTAAGGTTTCACTCTAGCTCAGGCTGACCTGGAATTCACTGTGTAGTCTCAGGGTGGCCTTGAACTCACAGTGGTCCTCCTACCTCTGCCTCCCAAGTGCTGGGATTAAAAGCGTGTGCCACCATGCCTGGCTGGCACCTTCTCTTTAGTGTTCCAATTCCACTTCAGAACTCCCAGTCATGGGCTACACAGTCATCCATCTACAAAGGGAGGGGCTGAGTCCTGGTCTTGTTATTTTATTTTCAGAACCCAGCCAATAGCAGATTCTCATACACATACTTGAATGAGATGAATATGTGTGTGAAATAATAAATAATAAAATTCCTTACATCTTCTTGATCTTAGCTTGGTACTTTCTGATTCCCAACCCATCTGACTCTTATACTCTTGTGTCATACATCATCGCTTTCACAAGCGACACTGAGCACAGAATTAAGGAAGCGTAGTAGAAGTGCCACACAGTCAGTTTCTGGTCACTTCACTCTTGTAGCTCAGACTCACCAGCTTCCAGCAGTCTTAGCTTTCTTTGATTTGATTCTCCTTTTGTGCCAGTTTCTCTTTTGATCTATTTCTTGTAACTGCTCCCCTCACTTCCCATCCTGCCATCTCAGAACTCTCAGACCCTCTCTGAGCTCTGTTTCTCTTTGTGTTCTCCACTGTTCCAGCTTCTCTCTGCTCTCTGGGTTTCCGCCATGTGTGTACTGGGGGTACTTAGTCTCACCTGCCTGTCCTCAAAGGGGCCTAGCAGTAATCCCCAATCCTGACAGCTTCCCCAGATTTTTGACAGGACCAGTAATGCAGCCCCGTTCAGAAATGAGGCCTCCCCAACTGCCTTCTGCATCTCCTCTCAGCCTCTTTCTTGGACTGTTGGTTAAATGGGCTGTTGGGTTGATGGGTAAACCAAAGGACTTCCAAGGTAACCGTCTAATACCATTGTCAGTTGCCAGTTTTGAGGGGACCACTTAGGACTGGATCTCTGAGCTACCATTGTTACCACAGATAGGTTAATTTCCTTTGCCCACAGGAATAAGAGAGCATCTCTCTGGGTTGTATATTTCTGTGCCTCATAGGAGGCCCCATTGCATTCGTGGATAAGGGGACCCTCATGGATTGTTTCTGCCAAGAAAGCCCTTTGAGATGAAATGTGCTCTCTTAATCTCAGATGTTGTGATGCCACTTGACTGTCCAAGCTTGGTTGTTCTGTTTAATCTGTTGAGAGAGGTTTGTCTTATTTATAAAAATCTGTGATGAAATAAGAAGAGGATGTTTACTGTGATTTATCTGTGGGAAGAAAAATGTGAAAGAGGAAATGCTTATCCTCAGGAGATTTGTGTGTTCTGTCAGGTGATGGCATGGAGAATCCAGTGCACAGAAGAAATGAGTGATAAATGTTTTGAGTTTGTGAATTGAGTCAAATTTCAGTTGTAACAATGCTGCTTTCCCTGTATTTTCAGAAAGAATAGCACTATATTTCTTGTGCAGTGCCCAATAATCTATAATAATTTATCTGTTTCCTTCATGCCTGTGAAATGGGCAGGAGTTTGCAATGCTTAATGAAATGGTCAGTAATGATGCGGCTATGGAATGGGAGGTGAGACAGGACGGCTGCGTGGGGGTGGGGGGCGGCACTGGGTACCGTCTGCACCGATCAATAAACAAACGCTGAGCGCTGCTGGAGAGTCATTTACCCTTGACAAAACAAGCAATGATAATTGGATGATAATGTGGTAATTTACCTTTATACATTTTACCCTTGTTGGGTTTGTAGAGGTTATTGTTGTATCTGATAAGTTTTAAGCTAGAATTCCAGCTTTTTCCTATACAAAACCAGTATTATCCACCACTTCTGCCTTCCACTGATGCTTTCTTCAAATAAACAGGATCTTATGAATTTGTGCTTTCATTGTGTTTGTTTCTAGTAAGTGAGGCTACCATCTTTAAGGTACTTTTCTATTCTGGGGATATCTGCAGGCCACTTAACCTACATCAGACCTAAGAGGTCTGAGGGTTCTTCACCAGACAAAGAATCTGTAGACACTTTCCTTGAGGATGTGTCAAGGGCAATACAGACAAAAGACTGATGTCTCCTTTAACAGCTTGATAAGTATCTCAAGGTATTCTGCGGGAGTCAGTTCTGTTGCTACAAAGTACTGTATTCCCATTCAGTATGATGTGGCTGAATATGTGCATGCTGCATGTGACAATGCTGAGGACTTATCTTTGCCCCGGGGCTGAATGCCATAACACTGTTCAAGCGATAGGCTTGATATAAGGGATGATTTGATGCAATGATCTGCTTAAAAAAAAAAAAGACACATTAGAGATGTGTAAGAATTAAGAATGTGACTCTCTGTTTATCTGGATTTTATTTTATAAGTTCCAAAGGCAATTCTATTCATGGCATCGAAATCCCTTGTAAAAGTAAAGTAAATCATTCTTGTATTGACCATTTTTTTTTCATGTTGTTCTATTGAGACATCTTCCCAACTGAGTTTCTTATTGAATTGTATTTCTATAAGGGTATTGTAGGTTAGCAGCACATTTTTATGGTACACAAAAGATGTGCCTTCTGAATTTCCAATGCCTTGCATATTGTTCCCCACAGAAGAAACATCTTGGAAATGCTAAATAAATCAAAACAGAAACATTTGGCTCTTGACTTGCTGCTGGTGCTTTTTTCCCTCGGTTTACATCGGCTGAAATATCCGTTATGATCCATCTTACCTATTTGATTAATTTGTAATAAATTCGGCCCTTTGGAAGTCTCTGGCTGCATTTCTAGACGGGCTACTCTTGTAGAGGGTTTATTTAATATGTGTCTCTGTGTACCTATATGAATGAAAATTTAATATGGTTTAGAAGCCTTTAAAAACACACACGCACACAGTGTTTGCTCTGAATTAAATGCTCGTATTTGACATAGCCTTGTGGTAAAAAATCCATAAACGTATGGGCAGACAAAATTGTTTAGAGGACAATTTCTTCAGAAATTGATGTGACACGTGGTATATTTCAGGGGATAAAATATCATCATATTTCAGATGACCAGCAAATGTAATTATAAAATTGGATATGAATCCTTATTCCTTGTTTTCTTTTTTTTTCTTCCTGGTAGTCAGTGTTACCCGAATTGCCACAGCCACTGTTGTAGGGTTCTCCTGCAATTCCATGCAGCAATGCAGCTGCATCCCTGGAGGTGAGAAATATTCCTCTCCAAATACCTGTAGCAGCAGAGCAGGAGTATTTTCAGAAACCTTCTCTGTATTATAGCAAGATAATAAAAGTGCCTCTCCTCTTAACTACCCCTGTGCACTGAGGTGGGTGTAACAGAGGCGGCTCCTGATCTGGGAAATATGGACAAGGTAGGACACAGGATCTTCATTCTTCAGATGAACATGTAAGGACCTAGAAAACACATTTTTAAAATGCGGTAATTGTCTTTTATGGCAAAACAGAGAAGAAAAGGAGTGTTAGCCATTTTTGTAGTGCCGTTGTTTCCATGTGTTACCAACCATGCAGGTTGGAAAAGCCAAGGAAAATGACTTTCTCACACGTGTGTTTTGTGCTTGCCGAGATAAACAAAGAATGAATGGTGCCTGCTGGGTAGGAGAATTGAAAGACAGTCAGTTGGTACATACTCTACTCATTACTTATCTAAGTGTCTTACAGCCACATATAAGTTATATATGCTACTTATGTCTAGTAATCATGTCTGAGATAAAGGTCTTAACTTTGCCACTTTGCTAGAATGTTCTTGTAGACATGAGCTGTGTGATAACTCAGTTCCATCTTTATTTGGAACTACACAGTCTTCTCAGCACTGAAAAGGTTAGACAAAGCCCCTGCCCTCAAGGCTGCTGTAATCAATAGAAAAGAAGCATACCACTGGGAAAGTTAAAGCATAACTATAAGCCCCACAGGAGAGGTGAGGGTAGGAGAATCACTGGTTATAGAGCAGCCTGGGCCACAAAGAAAAAACCCCAACTCAAAAAAGAAGAAGGGCTAGGGAGGATTCAGTTCAGTGTAGACTGCTTCCCTGGTCTGCTCAAGACCCTGGGTTTGATCCCAGTACTATGAAAGAAAAAGAAAGTAAGAAGAAAGAGAGGGAGGGATGGACGAAGGAAAAGAGGGAGGGAGAGACAGAAGAAGAAAGAGTAAAAGAAAAAAGAAAGAAGGGAGAAAAGGAAGGAAAGAAGGAAGAAAGAAGAAAGAAGCAAAACATATAAAATGAGAGTAAATGAAGGCAGACTGAAATATGTTTGGGATGGATCCTGGAATTCAGATGAGGAAGGTTCCTGGTCAAGTTCAGAAATGCTTCATGAATACATCTGGATGCTCTGGCATAAGTATGCTTGCCATGGTGGGGGAAGACTGAAAAAAAAACAGCATGATTCAGAGATATGAGGATAAAAATCTTATGGATAATTATGTAAAATATAAATATAAACTATAAAGCAGTTTAATTTGATTCTGGGATCATATTATTGGAAAGAAGGGGAAAGCCTGGATGTTGTAAAATGACTATGGTCTAGGAGAGTCCAGGGAAATAAGCCTTTGTTTCAGAGAAGCAAGTCAACTCCTGCCATGGATGCATGCTGGAGCTGCCTTATAGGGCTTCCACCTCAATAGACTGTAGCCTTAGCTTCAGGTCAGAGAAGTAATCGTGGAAGACCTTGACTGCTAATTAATGGGTACAGTTATTTCCCCAGGAAGTAGATCCTAGTGCTAGACATATAACTCTCTTTAGCCAAATCTCTATTCTGATTCAGATGGAATATAGGGAGCTTTATACTGTTTTAAATAGTTAAGATCTTAAGTATAACTCCCTCAGAAAGAGGTTATGAACACACCACACTGCAGGTTCCCCTTTCTCCAAGGGCCCCTCACTCTCTATGGCTATACCCCATTGTTTTCTATGTTATACCTAACATGAGTTTTAATTGCCTATGCATCTATTCTGCAATGTTATCTGTCACTCCATAAGGGCAGGAGCTAGGTCCAACACTATGAAAAGTACCCACATATATAAGGTGCTTAAAGATTGAGTAAGTGATCATTTTAATAGCAGCCTAATAAAGTAGACATAGTTCTCTCTATTTTTACAACAAAAGGGAGTTGATACCCTAATAGTGACTTGCCTTAATTAATCAGTAAGCAGCAGGACTGAGATTCAAACCTAGTTGCCTGAGTCCAAAGCTTATGGTCCTATCTTTGCTATGCCTCAATCCTCCTTTAGTAAGAGAATGAAATCTTACTAATTTGCTAGAGTTTCCATGACAGTTCCACACACTGGCTGGCTGACTCAACAAATTTGTTACCTCATAGTTCCAGTCATCAGGACTCTAAAGTTGAAGAAAGGACAGGTCCTTCTGAGGGAAATGAGGGAAGATCTTTTCCATGCCTAGCTCCAAGCTTCCAGAACTTTTCTGGAAATCTTTGAATTTTTTGTGTATAACTGCATTACCTCAGTTTCTGCCTTTATCTTTATTTGGCATTATTCTTGTGCCTGTATGTTTGTCTATCTGTCATCTATGTCCAAGTTCCCCATTTAAGACGTACTCAAAGCACTTTTATAATGGCCTGACATACTAAACCAATCTTGGTCTCACTTTCCGCACTATCCTATTTCCAAATAAGGTGACATTTTAAGGTAATAGTAGTTAGTACTTAAATGTAAGAATTTGGTGGGGGTATAGAATTCACACATCATATTATCCATTATATATCATTCAACTGGCTACTCTCAAAAAAACATAGTAATTGTACTATACATACTAAGTATGCAGCTCAATGTAGAAGTATGTTTCACAAAAAGAGATCAATAGCCTAGTTTGGTGCTAACACTAAAAAGTCATTCAGTCCTCATTTAAAAAAAATTCATGAAAATCTCAAAGGTGCTGATGTGGTCAGAGGCTAAGTGAATAGATGCTTTATAATTTTATTTTTTAGCATAGTAGTAAAATTAAAAGTTATAGTATTTTTTGAATCATTGTTCTGTATCAATAATACCAGATTATATTTGGGTGAAATTGACTTCATTATAATATTTTGAGAATTTTACTGTAATTTTTTATGAGTGTTAACAAATCTTAGTAATAATGCCCCAGCAATAGGAAGATAGAGTTTAGTTCCAGTTCATTTTAATGTACTTGCCAACTACAGTGCCAGAGCATACAGAGCATAGTGCTAGGCTCTAGGAGAAAGGGACCATTACAGGTGTGTGTGTGTGTGTGGGGGGTCTATATGCTGAATCTTTAAGTCATCCAAAGAATAATTTCCTTGTCACATTTGTGACCTTCTAAAGGCACTCAGCATCATTCAGTGCAGCCTAGGGACTGGCACCACCTATCTTTATTAGGAAAGAAGCTTCCCAGTCCTCAAGTCACACAGTACATAAAACCTAATAAGAAGGACGGGTTGTTTTTGAAATATATTGCCTAATATAATTATGTAGCTGTCACACAAATATGCCCACATTTCAGTGTGATGTAGGTGGTAGGATAAGAGTCTGCAGGTCAGAAACATCTGTTTTCTGTTTAGCTCTCAGACCAAGATTAGTAATAGTGAGCACCCAAGGGAAATAGTGATTACAAAAATAAGAAAAGGACTGACAAAAAGAAGTGAGAAGAGACAAAAAAAAAATGTGTTGGGGGCAAGTTACCAAAAACATAAATGAATGAATAAATAAAGACCACATAACAAATGCAAGGTGAGATGCAAAAGAGAGATTAAAAATCTGAGATTGATATAATCAAGGATAAAGGGCAAATGTAGTTTGATGTCGTTTTCCATGTTTTTTCCCTACCAGTATTCCAGCCTTAGACTCAGCTGGGGCACTGCAGTGGATTTCTTTGCTCATGACCTTTTGTAACTACCAGATATAAATGATTTTCTTTCATTTATACTCCAGCTGGATTTGAAGATGCTGACAGTCCTGGGAAGGAATTATCAGTGGATAAACCCACAATATACTGAGTCTGTTTATATAGTTTTAAAAAACTGTATAATTTTCTCTTTCCTTTTTTTAACATAAAATGTCCTATATGTTATATAGGCTCTAAAACTGTGGCTGTAGTTCTAAGTTTTGTTTATTTTAATAATTAAAGGCCAGTTGTATGGATTTGTAAATGTGGTGGCAGTAGGGTCTGGTTATAAGGACAGCATAAACATCCCATGTAGAAGATGTTTCTGCTGAACACTGAGCCCTTCTTAGCTAATGCTCAAAAACAATGAAGAAAGCCATCAGTGAATTAAGGAGTTGTTAGTTATGGGAGATCAACTGACAAGACACTGCTATGGCTTAACAGAGAGGAACAAGAAGATGAGGGGTCAAACTAGTAGTTACTGAATGCATATTAAGGAAACTTACCAATGCTTCATTTTGGATACTCAGCAATTTAGTATTTTCCCTAACGTACCCACACCAGAAATAAGGCACTGGAGAGAGGCAAATTGTTCACATTAAGAGAGAAGCCAAGGGCTAGAAAGACGTCTCAGCAATTATAGAGCCTTGCTTGCAAAATCTGCCAGGCCAGGTTTGAGTCCCCAGTACTTGTGTAAATCCAGGCACACAAGGTGGCACATGCATCTAGAGTTCCTTTGCAGTGGCCGGAGGCCCTGCAGGCCCATTCCATTCTCCCTCTCAGCCAAGACACATCTTTAAATGAATGGATGGGCTACCCAGCCCCATTAGTTGTCATGTGTTGCTGATGTTACTCCATTGAAAACTCCTCATTCATTTTCATTACAAAAGCAAAGCCCATCCTTAGCTTTTGTTCACCAAGTGAGTGTTCAGCACCTGCTATGTAAATCCTGCAAAAGAATAAAATCAGATTATCCATTTTTGTAGGAAAACTACCATAAATGCTATTCCTTCCATGCAGATTTTCAATGGAGTAATGCCTTCCTGGTTATATATGGAAGAGGAGGCTTTTCCATTCTCTCCATGGACTCTCAGCTGCTGAAGAACATTCCTTCTTCCTCGACTGTGACTCTCATCTGCTTTCTCTGCTCTGACCTTCCACCAGCTGGGACAAATGCTGGGCCATGACTAGTTTTCAGGGATTGAACTACAGTTACCCTCCAAATGGCAAGACATGGAAGTGAACCCCCTTCTGGCCTGTACTGTACCCTATAACCATCTGTCTTAGATGCCAGAGCACACATCCAGCCTTGCTATCAGGGGACTTAATTGCCAGTGTACTACATGATTGGCATGAGATGCCTTGTCTCTGTTTGACAAGTCCCTGAAACAAAATAGTCAAGGTGTTAGATCTTCCTCAGAAATGTGACCATGTGATGTCCTTTGGGAAAAAAAAATGTTACTTCTTTATATATATATGAGTTTATGTGTACACATATGTAAACACACACTTTCTTTGGGGAAAGATATGAGATAAAAGTGTTAGAATAATAACTACATTATTGTATCTCATGTAAAAAAAAATAGGATTTCTGTAGGAAGAAGAAAGAATAAATACTCACAAAGTTCTGCTTTCCTAATCATTTATTAATCAGTTTTTCAAGAGATAAGAGACAAAAGCTGGTGCTTAAAAAGTATAGGAATTCTATTTCCTGCCTGACACTATATTTGGGGCTTCCTTTTGAGCAATTCTGGGTTTTGAGGGACTTTTAGATGTTGTACTCTGACCTGCCTGCCAGGAGGGGGCAAAAGCTCAACGTAGTGTCTCAACAGAAACCACAAGGGACATGGTGGTCTTCATCTTGTATCTAGCTTAAAAAACTTAAATCCTGGCCACACCTTTTCACCAGCAAACAGTGCCCTCTCTACATTCCATCAGCTCTCTTCAATAGGATTGTTCCCTTCAAGAGAACAATTCCTGTGAGTAAAGCGTTTCTTTATATATCTCTGAACAGTAAAGAACTGTCTTAATTTTGTTGGTTTGTCTTGGTAAAGAAGGGACCATGACTCAGAGCGCTCAGCATGCTCCTCCCCCGAGCTGGGATTGGCCAGGCTTGCCTGATGGGAGAGCCCAACTTCCTTGTCACACTGGGCATTTGTGCATCTATCCCCTCAGTATAGCAAGTGCCAGGCAGTGCTCTGGGAATATAAAGAAGACCCATGCCGGCCTCAAGGGTGCTCATGGTCAGGTGGGAAGTGTGGAAACATACCCTGTGCACAGGCTGGCTGAGCAAGTAGAGAGGCAGCGAGGAGGGAGTATGACCTGACATGTCGACAGTGCTGGAGGACGCCACATGAACAGAGCTCTTTGTTGGGAGTAAGCTTCCTTTAAAAATGCTGTGCTTTTGTCAGAAGTATGCAACTGACCCAAACCCCCACCTCATGTTGTGTGCTGCATGCTGTAGCAAAGGAAGATTATATGGTCAGTGTGTCCTGTCATAATGCAGTGAACAACTCCCACAGACCTGAGTGGTGACTGGTGTCACTGGAAAACCTAAGAGGACTCATCTCCAAGATCAGCAACATCACCATCAACAACTCATAATCCTTGCCACGCTAAACGCTGGTCACATGCTCAACATTTGATCCTCACAATAGACTTGCAGAGACTCATGAGCCTTGTGGTCACTTTTCTTTTAGTTTTTCCAAGGTCATGTGGTAAAATGAGGCATCCTATATTCATACCCAGAGCCATCTGACTTTAGATTTCTTGCTTTACCTGCCCTTTCCCCAAAGCGCCACTTGGAACAGCACAGCTATATAAGGGGGAAATGTGAACATTTTAACATTTGGATTGCATGTTTCCTTGAAATGATGGAGGACTTTGGTGGTCTTTCAGTGGCCGTGGTTCATCTTTCTTTGCTCCAGCCACTATGGGGCCATCATACTCTTCTGTTGACAGTAAGGAAAATCTACTTTTCTCAGATAGCATACTTTACTCAAGGCATTTCAGGTGTCTTAGCAGTTTCTCAACTCCTTTTATCTCTCCTATGTCAGGAAGAAAGTGAAAGATGCCATCAGGGTGCTAAAACCAGACTCTATTTATTGAGAGCATGCCCCTGGGGTATTTTAGACAAAATAAGCTCATACCAGTGGATTTTTCATGAGCAGAATCTAGGTTAAAGAGCTTTGCATCCAAATCTGTATAGACTGATATTAACTTTTCGATTAAAATAGGTCAGACTGAATTGCTCTTTCAGAATGTGATGACAGATGAAGAAGTAATATTGAAATGATACCATCCTACATTTGCAGCAGTGACATTATCCAGTATTTTACCTTTGTGATGTGAAAGTAATGAGAGTCCTGAGGAAAGAGGTTCTTTTCTGGATGTATGCATGTGTGGAATTCCCCACTCCCATGTTGATGTGGAAGGAATCTAAAAGAAGCTGTCACCAAAACTGAATTCTACACTAAGACCAGTGACCACAGTGGATATATCCAGAAACTTGATCCAGAACAGAAAGCAAAGGCATGTGAACTCTGGAGTTGACACCTCTGAAGAAGGGGCGTACTCATAACCATTTCACTGGACTGTAAATACTGTCCCATTGTCTTACGAATCACCAAGTGGCAGCATGTTCTATTAACATATTTTACTAATATGAAAGTTGCAACTGAAAGTTCAAAAACTATGTGTTGAAGAACAGATTCCAGAGAGGCACCAGGCATCTGTCCCGTTCAGTGAACAGGCCTTGGAACAGATGTCTCAAGTTTCTTCAAATCCAGAATCTGCTGTCCAACTTTTTTTTTTTTTTTTTTTTTTTTTTTTAGTGGCGAACATACTTTTTTTCCCCTTTTTGTCACCATTCACCAAAGTATCATATCTAATGCATAAAATATGTAAATTCTTAAAGCATCATTTTGCTCTTTAGTGAGTTTAGATATTACAAAACGGTTTAATTATAAAAACAGACAGACCTAGTCCTGGGACCTGTGCAGCTAGAAATAAATGTGCAATCAAAACTGCAATTACCTGCAGAATTTAGTGTAAACAGATCAGCAATCACATAACAAACACAGGCTAGTTTGCATTCTGATATGAATACAGTTAGATCCAAAGCAATTTTCCTTTATTTATCTTAGCTGCTCAGCATAAATAAAGCAAGGGCATTGAAGCAATTAGCATAATTAGAGTATCGTGGTCAGGCCCTGTGTGATTTCAAGAGACGTTTCACTTTAGAATTCTTTTTCCCACACAAGAGTTTCCCTGAGCCACTAAAATATCGCTTTGGGCATTTTTGTATTTCAAATTTGCAAGTTGTCAGTTTGAAAAACCCTTGACACACGGATGTGAAAGCCTTGCACAGACAGCCACAGAAGGTATACCCTCCGCTTTTCATTACTAAGGAGCTGGGGAATTTCCTTTCTCAGCTCTTTCTCCTACTTGACGTTTAACCCTAGAAATGTCAGCTTTAATTATTTCTTTTGCCTTCAAATTGGGTCCAGGGGTTAAAGACAGCTTTTCCCCAAAAACAAGTAAATAAAAACATGGATTTGGGGAGGAGTAGTCATTTGGTGGTGGTTAAGGCGTTGCTAGACATTCAAAGGTTCTGGCAACCAGCTAGCTATTGGTGGCCTCATGTTCAGTTGCTCCAGATACTGAGGTGGAGGTCAGGCTAGCGAGAAACCACACATGGCATCCTTGCTGACAGTCTGCAAGTATGGAAAATCTTCTCAGCATGGGAAAATGGTGATGCTAAGTGGTGGAGGAACATAACAATCCATCCAGTAAAAACACAAGCAGAAGATAAAGGGTTTTGGTTGCTGTTACTTTCATTTTTCATTATTGTTTTATGTATGTGTTTGAACATGCTTGAGAAATGGCCTCTAGGTTAGGAGGAAGAAGTGACTGGCCTTGAGCCATTTTGTATATGATAGCACTTATTCAGTCTAGTTGGAGGGAGTTAAATATCCCATTTATTTTTAAAGTTTAAAATTAAACACAGTGAAATTAACTCTTTGGTGAGGTCTACCAGTTTTGATACACTGAAATGAATTCATGTAACCATTGCCATAGTCTAGATACAAAAACGTGTCATGGTCTCCAACACCTCCTTTGTGCTATGCCCCCTGTATCCCTTGTGACAACCACTGCTTTTTCTCCTTCCTGTCTGGATGGGAATGTTACATAAACAGAATCATGCCATGTGTGCCCTTTAGAGAGGACTGCTTTTATACTGCATAATGTTCTTGAGATTTGTACTAATATATCACTCCTTTTGAATGGTTAGTGGTATTCCAGTATAGAGCTATATCACAGTTTGCTTACCCATTCTACTACTAAGGGACATTTGAGGTGATTCAATATTTGAATAGAATTGCTACATAAGCACTCATGCACGGATTTTTTTTTAAAGATCATAGGTGTGCTGTTTTCTAGACCCAATGCTTAAGAGTAGCATTTCTGGGTCATATGGTTGAATAAGGTATATATTTAACCTCCTAGTGAACTGGAAATGGTTTTCCAGAGTGGCTGAACCATTTTGCATTCCCACCAACAATGTTGCTTTGCTTTCTTGTTAGCACTTGGAACTGTCAGTCTTTTCTTGTTTGATGTTGACCATTTTAATAAGTGAGTACGGAAATCTCATTGTGATTTTAATTTGCATTTTGTTTGTGGCTAGTAATATTTTTATTGGTTTTATTTTCCATTTGTATATACTCTGCAAGTGTTGGATACACAAGTCTCTTACAATCAGGCCATTTGTTGCATTCACAGTCTTAATTTATCTGTGAATTCTAGACAGTCTCAGCTATGGATCCAGTTCTCAGATGTCTTTGATAAGGAGGCTCCTTCAGAGACTCAGTGGTGGCCAATATAAATCAGGATTAAAATTAAACTCAGCCCAAAAAGTCTTTGCCGGAAGTCTGATAAAATGAAAATCACTGTACAACATATTAGTTCCATTAACGAACCTCTGACTTTTTTCAGTTCATTTTAGAACTGTTTTTCTGTTACTTAAATTTTAGGCCTAGTCTCTGCTTCTTTTTTCTTCAGTCTCTCATAAGCTTCTGTCCCAGCTAAAGTCAACCCTTCCTATTGACTGCAAATTGGACATACTTTATCTTCGAGAGAGTGTACAGCCATTATGTAGCTCTCTGAAGAATGCTGTGATGTGGGCTTCAGGGGGCATTGTGCACAGGAAGTAGATGTGAGATGGGATGGAGACACTGTGCTGGCTGAGTGACCTGCAACACTGGACTTTATCTTGTGGGAGAGGCACTGGAGCTATTTCAAAAGTGAAAAGGAATGACTTGTTCAAGCTCAGTGTTCACAAGAAGATGAACCTAGAATTTGAACCTGTGCCTCTCTTTCTTTGTATTTACTAGCCAAAAATCTAAGGTAAGTGAGATGAGCCCAGATCTCTACTTTTCATGTGGATTGGGAATTATAAATACAAAGTAGATACTGTCAGCTTCTTTCCTTTTGAAAAATTCTTTTTCAGTGGAGTGTAGTAAACAAATTATTCCTAAAAACAGAATGGTAAAATAAGATCAACCCATTCTGCTTCAGGAAAGCCATCCACAGCCTTTTGCTGCCTAAGTTGGCTTCCAAATTGCATTTGCTCAAAGTCCTAGAAATCCAGGTTTATACTTTAAAATGGGATTTTAAGACGAATTTGAGTTATTGAAAAAATATTGCACAAAGAGTCTGTTTTTATGTAGAATTCCAAAAGTACATCAAACAGAATTCTTTAATGCATTAACTCAGGAGCCAAAGAATTAAGGATGGCAAACATTGCTACAAACATTAGAAATAGCAGAAAAGAACCTTTTGATTTTCACATGGTATACAGAAAACCAAGAATCATAAAAGACTTGCAGAGGTGATTACTTTAAAATTTGTTTCTCTGTACCACAAAAGACACCATGAATAACATTAAAAGATAAATTATAGGATGGTAGAAACGATTTCTAGCACAAACCAAGGATCAGTAGCCAAACAATACAAAGTGATACAATTCCTAAGGAAAAAGCACATCCAAAAGAACATAATGAACAGGTATGAATGGTAATGTCACCACAAAACCCCCAGATATGGCTAATGGAGACATGAAAAGACTGCAGACTAATAACAGCAAGGGATCCTTTGCCTCACTGACTGTTCTAGACTGAAAAGACTGATAGCATCAAATACTGGTGAGAACACAGAAAAGTTCATACTCCTTGTTGGAATGTATGATTCTAACATCTTCTGGAAGACACTGTGCAAAAGTGAGCAAGTTAGCATCTACTAGAAATTACTAATTCCAGTTTGAAGAATATTATACTACAAAAAATATTAAGGTGAATCCACTTTAGCATTGCCTATAATTGCCCCAAGTTAGGCTGTTTTCAAAACAGAAATGGTTTTAGTTTACTGTAGTAAATTATACTACTTAGGAAAAACATCATACTCTGATATGTGGAGGCCAAAAACGTGTCTAGGACATGTTACATTTTTTTAAAAACCATGTTACAGAATATATATTCATATATATGATATATATAATGCATATTTAAACATTTAAAAGACTATACATCCATGATGTTGTATCCCACATAATAATATGCACTATAAAATTTTTTAAATAATACTCTTTAAAAATGTTACCAAATCACTAGGCATGATAGCACATGCTTTTAATCCAAGCACTCCAGAGGCTGAGGTAGGAGGATCATTGTGAGTTTCAGGCCACCCGGAGACTACATAGTGAATTCCAGGTCAGCCCAGGCTACAGTGAGACACTACCTCGAAAAACCAAAAATAAATAAATTAAAAGTTACAAAATCCTTTTGACATTTATTCAATCAGCTAGACACCATGACAAGAATACTTGTTTATTTTTCAGTGTCATAATCCAATAAAAAATCTATAGGGGCCAGGCGTGGTGGCACACGCCTTTAATCCCACCACTCAGGAGGCAGAGGTAGAAGGATTGCCATGAGTTCGAGGCCAGCCTGAGACTACATAGTGAATTCCAGGTCAGCCTGAGCTAGAGTGAGACCCTACCTCAAAAAAAAACAAAACAAAACAAAACAAAAAAATCAATAGGGAAAAATCTATGGCCTTCCTGTTGTTATTGGCCAATATAACCAAATTAATAAAAACACTTGCAAATCTCTGCTGTGTGTGGTATTACTGTTTCACAGAAATACCCTATCAGTACTGTGTGTGCATGAACCATGGCATGCTGAAAGACTAGAGATGGCAGCAGCTACACAGAGTGAACACTCACTGAAGTGCAGGTTTGCTTTCTGTGCTGTCCTGGAACCCACCCTGAAATGATAAGCAATGTATTTCTTTATATTGGGAGTCAGGCTTTCGTGGCCAAATCCCTTTAATAACACAATCACCAGGAGCTGGGAATTGTAGAAACATGGGAAGAAGTCAGAAATGTGACTAGAATACAGTTTTGGGTGGGCATGTATTTCCAAGTCATAGAAATGGTTTCCTACCTGCCATTCTGCAGGAAAGAAGTCCATGGCAGTGTGTAATGGGAAAGTGCCTAAAGTTGCTTATGTGGAGTGAGAATCTTTCCTAGGTTTCTTCTTCATATATATAACCTCTGTGTGGTCATTTAATATCTGCTTTCCTACGAACTTAGTACATTTTTATTTCTTTCTGAAATAAATAAATAAATAAATAAAAGGTGCCTGGAGTTTGCACCACGACCACATGGTGTGCTCTCTGATGAGGCCTGTTAGGGGGTACACTCTAACACACCCTAAGCCTTGGCTCTGGCCCAGCACAGCGGGTGAAGACTCCCTGCTATAGCTCCTGCCTGTGGGAATGGCTCTCTTCAGCTCTAGGAAATTCTCCTTTCCAGCACATGTTCTGTGGTTATTTTAAAGCCCCAGGACACACTGCTCATCATAAGATGAGCATGTTAGCAAGATGCAGGAGCAATGGAACTTGCTGTTATTCTCAGAAGATTCAATCAAAGATGTTGAAAAGAACGAAAATAAAGTCCGAGCAAAATGCTCTCCCGTTCATGTTTTTCATGAAGAGATGCTGTTTGAGCCCCTGTGATAAAACAAGCAAAACCAAGTATAGTATTTACTCGGATTCTACACTGGGAAATACATATTCAGTCATGAACATTAGCACTTAAACATTTATGAAAAAGATTGTGGATGGGGACCTCACAGCAGTTTTGAAATTTGCCTTTTCACTATCATTCAGTGTCATGTCCTCAGAAAGATTGCTTTCTGGATGGGCTCAGAGTTATTTGACTAAAGATTATTAGGAGGTCGGTGTTACAAGGAGCAGTCAAACGTATGCTCGAGTGTAAGCGATGTCAGAAGAGGCACAGAGCAGATACAGATTTGGCAGAGCTTCTGGTTGGTTGACTTCTATAAAAGTCTGTAGAGTAGAATCATATGGAGCTTGTCTTTCAAAATTTTGCATGGATTCACTGTAGATTTCATGAGAATATTGACTCTGTCTCATTCATCACTATCTTCAGCTCCTAGCATGAAGGTCAAAGCGCAGCACACAGTAGTTGCTTGATAAGTACCCAGTGAATCAAGGAGCATGTCTATCAGATCATTAATAGAATTTATTGGTGGATTATATAGAAGGCTCATATTTACCATTTTTCTTGTTTGTATTTTGTGAGTTTTCTGTAATATAGAGAAATTACTCATTTAAAAAACCACATCTGCTTTTACTAATAGGTCCATGGAAGCTGTTAAAATTTTTGTTTTATTAGCAACAGATCTGCTGTCTTCTATTCATAAAATCTGCTTATCTTAGACATTCTGCTTGGGTTATTATTTTTTTGGTCATTGTTGATAAGCTTAAAGGGATCTTGCCTTGTCCTCTTTCCACTGGGACTATACATTTATAGGCCAGTGGGTGAGAGTTGGGAGTGCCCTTTTTGGCCATTGAACAGAATATAACCACCAAAGTGAGACCTCAGGCTTCTGACTCTGGCCTTCTTTTATGAGTTTTCTAAGCAGCTGAGCACTCCCTCCTCACCCCTCCACTAGTGCTAATAGAGTTTGCAATAAGACCTAAGGTGAGCAGATCTTACTGCATACCTTCTCCCTGTTCTGTTCATGGCAGGCATTGGACCTTAAGACAATGAGGGGATATTTGGTTCATAAATATGTACAGTGTATAAAATGTTATGTCTCTGTTCTAATTATAGCAATATTGGGTTTCTATTCATAAATTTGACAACAATTCTTTTTTGTGACCTTTTTGTAACTTTTTAAGTGTTAGGCTCAAGAAGTACAATTATTATTTACTTAAAAACTTTTGTGAAAATATTATTTAAGAACATCCTTGTTTTCTATATGGAATGGGGTCATAATCATAAGCAGTAGAATAATCTAGTGGTAATTTATGACTATATACAGGGCTAGATTGTATTTTTCCCAATGAAATGCAGAGATAGAGAAATATTATCATGATTTGTGTTGTAACACTGGAGTCAGAACTAATCCTAAGGAGTGTTTTCTAAACTTGATGCATGAGCTCTAGCTACACAGCTTCCATCAGCATTAATGGGAGCTTCAAGGCTAACACACCAGGGATAAAACTGGGACCTCAGCACAAGGCTTAGAGGTGCTGTCTGCTTGGAAACTGGTTTTCACTGTTATTTTACATGTCACTGCACTGTGTGCTTTGGAGTTCCTGCTGTTGCACTTTTAAAATTCTACTTTCAAATTTGGTAAAAGATAATGTCTCAGAATAAATAAAAGATATAGCCTGGTTTTCTTTTTTTGCCAACAGAACAATATAATGAATTAGAATTATAACCAAAAGACTCAAAGCTGTGGCTAAGATACTGGATATGTATTGCTCTCAAAATGTCTAGAAAATTCCTTTATTTGTCTATTTGCAAAAGAAATTGGTATATGTTTTCCTGACTGTCTATCCAATTACTAGTCTATTTTTTCGTGAGATATTTTCATACATCAGCAGTACAGCTATATTATGAAAAACAATGAAAACCCTAGAACTATTTCCCATGGCCATAATGAGCATGAACTGGAAATTAATGTATCTGGCAGAAATCATGAGTAAATATGATGGTGCCTATTTTCCCTTCCATATAGATAGTATGTCTACCCCAGGAAGGAAATTTAATCTTCCATGGCTAAAATAAGTAAGCACTTAAGTGTATTGTTTGCTTAAGATCAAGAAATGAGTAAATTTTGCCTTATTTCATACTTCTGTTCTATGTTTAATTGTTGTATATTTAACTGAGGCAGCTACCCTAATTTAGGGCACTTTGGAATGTGCAAAATAAATCACATTTAAATTAAAGAAATCAGTGTTTCAATGTGACATGTTCAAATAGGAAAAATCACCTAGGATGTATTATTGTTAATATAAAGTAGAAAATAGATGTTTTAACATAGGCATAAACTTTCAATTGGCTAGTTATTTGAAAATATGTCAAGCACATAGATTAATGGACATTAATTGAAATGGTAGTTTCTTTATAGTCAAACCAAAGCATCTTTGATTTTTAATTCTGTATGCCAAGGAGATCATGAAGCTTGTTTTAAACTGTCACACTGATAGAGCCATCATGGTAGATTAAGATGCTAAGTGAACAATGTGATTGAGAAATATCAATATAAAGGATGGTGTTGCAGTCAGGTTTGCATTGCTGGCAGAAATCACCTGACCAAGAGCAGCTTGTGGAAACAAAGGTTTATTTCAGCTTATAGGCTTGAGGGGAAGCTCCATGATGGCAGGGGAAAACGATGGTATGGGCAGAGGGTGGACATCTCTTCCTGGCCAACAACAGGTAGACAATAGGAAAAGGAGAGCATGCCAAACACTGGCAGGGGGTAACTAGCTATAACACACATAAGCCTGCCCCCAATAATACACTACCTCCAAAAGGCATTAATTCCCAAATCTACATCAGCTGGGAATCTAGCATTCAGAACACCTAAGTTTATGGGAGACACCTGAATCAAACCACCACATTCCGCCCCTGGCCCCCATAAACTGATAACCATATGTGACAGAAAATGCAATGCATTCAGTCCAACTTTAAAAGACCCTGTAGTATCAATCCTAATGATATTCAAACATTCCCATAATCTGAGATATTTTAAGTGAACCATAACACCAAAAAGTCCCCCCACCCAAAACCTATAATGGCACGGAATAAACATTCACACTGCAAATGATGGCACTGGGCATAGCAAAGAAATATTCAACCAATATAAAATTTAAATAGGGCAAATATCAAACTCTGTAGCTCCAAGTCCAACAACTCTAATAAGTGACAAATCTCCAAATCTGATAATTCTAACTAGCAACAAGACTCTGGAGTTCCAATTCCACCCCTCCAGCTAGGCTACTCACAGTCCTGGAAAACTTCATCTGGGGCTGGCAACTCTCCTTGGCAGCCATCTCGTGGTCCTAGCATCTCCACTGGGTCTCCACAGCAATCCATGGTTCATCCTCATGGCTCTACACTGTCCATTACCAGTTCGAAAACACAAGACAGTGTCACAAACTCAATGACCCTCTCTTTCCTGCATTTCTTATACTCCACAATACCAGACAGGGTGCCAATTTGTTAATCCAGAGGGGAATAAAGCAGACTTTGAAGAACAGGATACTCCTTGAGCACTCAGGCCCCTTCAAAAGAGTCTATATTCTTCCTATTGCCTGAGTGCAGGTCAGCTGGCCCAATCTCAAAGGTTATAATCTCTCATATAATTGCAGCTGACTGGGCAGAAGTTCCAGACAAAAGATTTTTTTCTGTGCCATATCCCTCTTCTTATGCCAGTCCATTTCTATGCAATACAACCCTGCACAAATTCTCAGGACACAGGCATAACAGTAAACTTCTCACAAAAACTGCTTCTAGCTCAGTCCAGACCAAGCTCTTTCTTACCCTCATAAGCCAAACCTCATAGTCCATAGTTCTTACTGTATTCAGGTCTTGCAACTCTGACCAGAATAGTCCATTAAGCTGTAATTATAGCACTGAAGGGTATCTCTTAGGCCAAGGTTTCAAATTCATCCACATCCCTCTTGAAAATCAGCTCCAAAAGGCCAAATCCACACAGCCAGGTGTCTAGTAGCAAATGACACTACTCCTCAGTACCAACATTACTGTTGCAATCAGGATAGCATTGCTGCTAAAAATCACCTGACCAAGAGATGCTTGTGGGGTAAAAGGTTTATTTTGGCTTACAGACTTGAGGGGAAGCTCCATGATGTCAGGAGAAAACGATGGCATGGGCATATGTTGGACATCACCTCCTGGCCAACATCAGGTGGACTATAGAAACAGGAGAGTATGCCAAACACTGGCAAGGGGAAACTAGTTATAATACCCATAAGCCCGCCCCCAATAATACACTGCCTCCAGGAGGTGTTAATTCCTAAATCTCTATCAGCTGGGACCCTACCATTCAGAATGCCTAAATTTATGGCGGACACCTGAATCCAGCCACCGCAGATAGCATACATCACATGACAGCAGATGGGCACCATACTTCTCATTCAGATGTGCTCATTCATTTCACTTCTCAACTATACCCAACCCTCAGGACTCTACCATGAACCCAATGCTGTCAGGAAAGTAGGGGCCCATGGGACCTCAGGAGTGGCCTTGGACACCATGCTGAGAGAGATGCACTTTGGAGAGGCAGCCACTGCAAGGGAAGAAAGCCAGGAGCACACAGACCTGACTGTACAAGGAGTATGGCTGGCCTTGTGGGTCTGAGCCAGCAGCTAAAGTCTCAGCCTGGTTGTAATGACAACTTTGAGTTAACAGCTGAACAATAGGCTTTCCCACTGCCTGAACTGCAGGCTGTGGGGCTTGGGCCAGAAGCCTGCACAGATAACCTTACATTTGCTCCCCAGCCAGTGAGCAAGTGAGTCTCTTTTGTGTTGTTTCGTACAAATGAAAAAAAAATACTGCTGTATCTTCATATGGTGCATGGATTTTGATTGGTTGTCCTTATCCCATTGACTCTTCTTTTAAGAGATGCCAGATATTAGGCCCAAGGGAGGCTTGAAGACCCTATAGGACCTGATGGAAAGTGGCCATAATTACACAATAACTCCATATACAAACCAGGCTTAGCATGGAATTGCTCTGCATAGGAGGAGATGGCTAGAGCCAGTGCCTTCTTTCTGTTGTGCTGCTAACCTAGGAGGCCCAAGCCCAGACACAGTAAAGTTCCAACATCCTCACATTCCACAGCTTACAATTCTCTTTGGAACAGGAGAATAAATAATTCCTTAAACAGTTTGGCTCTTACACTAGTCATTCTTGGACAGCTGTCAATAGGAAACCCCATGTCACTGACTATTAAAATCTGTTAACACAAAGGGACCTGTCACCTAAACTTTGACATGGGACCTGTGAGACTTTTTTATCATTATTATTATTATTAGACAGTACTGCCAAGTATTTGGAAAAAATGGAAAAACTTCAGAGAGAAGAATCTTATTTCTCTTAAATACTGCCTTTGATTATTGGCTTGTTTAAAGACTTGTTTAAAAATGAAACAGTTCGGGTTAGTTGCTTGCCTGCAAAACCTAACAAACTGGGTTTGATTCCCCAGTGCTCATGTAAAGCCAGATGCACAGTGACACATGCGTGTGGAGTTTGTTTGTAGTGGGTGGAGCCCTGGTGCACCTATTCTCTCTCTTGGCTTGCAAATAAATAAATATTAAAAAAAAAAATAAAACCATTTTTTCAGTAACTTGAGAAACACCATTTTCAAGACAGATTCTCCTGTAATGGGGTCTTACAACAACTTAATACCGTTGCCCATTATAATAGTGGCACATTATATGTAGCTATAACATATTTTTATATATGCAAACTCATCTAGCCATATTCACCCCCTACAGTCTGAAATTTATAAGCCTGTCACAGATTCACATGTGATAGGATTTCTGTGACCAAGAGTTGTGACTTTTATCTGTATTTGACTTGCTCTTGGGTGGTCTACTGTTTGTCCCGCACAGGCAGACTCTCAAATCGCTTGTTCTTTGTGTACCAGGTAGACGTTTGCTCTTAGGAGAATAAATAGGTGGGCAAGGTAGATGATTCTAAAGGGGAGGAAATGCTCCTGTGCCCTGGTCATCCAGCCATCCCTGGCTCCATTATGGAGAGTCTCACCATTTCTCCGTGCACAGGTGAGCTCAACTGGAAACAGAGGTCCCAACCCAGCTACTCTCTGATCCTCTTCTCACTGAGGGAAGAGTAGATCTTGAACCATAGCTTGGGATTTTGAGGGCAGGAATTTTCCATCACCACTGAAATTGGAGAGAGATGAACCTGAACTCTGGAGAAAAAGGTGATGTGGTCTCCATGAAGGCAATAAAGTGGACATTAAGGGAACCAGGGATAAAAGTGTAAGGTAACAGTTGTATGTAACCTCTGTGCCTTACCTTCATGCCGGTAGAAGCAGTGTTAGAATGAATTAATTTTACGGAGTGCCTTGAGATCCAAGGATGAAAGCAGTGTGGAGGGGGTTTTGTGTTCCTCTTAGTCTTGTTTCTAGGAAAAAAAAAGAAAAGACTATCATTTTTTTTTTTTAATCAAGTCCCAAAACCCACAATAAGAAAGAAGTGAAAGTAGCCCATTGGCTTTCTCAAGCAAGTTCTCACGCACCTTCATGTGGCCAAGCCTCTGCCCTCTTCTTGCAAAAGGCTGCTGCTTCCTTTGTTTCTGTTCTCCTTGGGCTGAGTTTCCAGCCATGTGACGCTAACCTTACAAGTATTTTGTAATGTTATGCAGAACTGATGATAATGTCCCTGTTTGAGGGTTTGTCTTTGGGTGTTTGCTTTCTCTTGCTCATGCCAGATCATAACACTGCTGTGCTAATTCCCCTAAACGTTTACAAAGTTCCCCAAATTTGACCTTTGAATAGAGAAGCATTGCTGTTTCTGACGCTGACCACGGAAGGCAGCCTCCTTCTGCCCTCACCTCTTTACAGTTTCTTCCTTTTCATTGTCTTTGTGAGAACAAAAATGTCCCAGTTGTGTGTGTTTGTATATAAATAATTGCTCAGCTGCAGCCCCATCCTTTGTGTCTACATGAAAATTCCCCTGTTCTATGTTTAGCTTGAATGATTACCAAACTGTTTGTAATTAGAATGTGAGGATATGACCTCACAGATTTTTTTTCATTTCCTTTCTCTGTATTTAATACATTTCAGAAACTGAAAATACCAAATCTCTGTCCTCTTTTTGATGCTTATCAGTAATGGAAACATTGCAAAACAATCAGCCCACTACCTATGCTTTGTTCATTTATTGCCTTCTCTGAAGATAAATTGACTGTACTCAACTCTCTTCAGCATTTTTCTTCACCTAGATATTATTGCCTTGTGCAGCCACCCCAAGGTGACTGTTATCACTTAATTAAATCCTTGCACGCTGGGAAGAAAAAACAACATTGTTCCTTCATAACCCCAAGGAGCCTATTTTTAAGCCACTAAGCCTTTTTCCTGTTTTATTAACTTATTCCTGGCTACAACAAGACATACTTTTGTTGATGAGCAAAAGGTTGTATTAGCTTTTTATTTTCTGGGTAAACTTATCTATTCTCTGGGAAGAGGGGAAAAAAAGAATGGATATTACCAGAGAAGGGGAAAAAATGGGGTCTCTTCAACCTCCCAGATTCTAGTAAAGATCTCTGTAAACACTATACTGAAAACTAGAGGCAGGGGGATTCAGGAAAGGGAATGAGAAAATACAATGTAAACACAAAATGGGAACAAGACTAAAAGTGAAATGGCATGCTGGTCTATTGGGGAACACCACTTTCAAGCTAAGGAAACCAGGTATGCACATGCCCATGTTTGAAGAGGGCTGATATGAAGTATGTCTCTTTGTTTCTGCCTCATGTGGCATTCTTTTATTAACCTCTTGTTTTATGTGTGTTTTTTTCTAAGTCAGATTTTTTTTCTTTACCATCTGGCATTAGACAGATGCTGTCAACCAGTTCTAGATCTAGTTATGTTTTAAGGTATGAAAGAAATATAGGTGGGATATGATTAACTGTGTGTGTGTGTGTGTGTGTGTGTGTGTGCGTGTGTGTGTGCGAGTACGCATGCATGCGCACATAAGCAGTAGGGATGCACATTTGTACCTGGTTATTAATCCAGCCTTTGATTTCAAAGAGTCCAGTTACAGCAAAGGAAGTTATTTGTTCATGCATAGTAAATAACATACCTTTTAGTTTTGTTTCTAGTCCATTAAATCATGGACCAGGGAATGGGTTTGTCACTTCTAAAATTTGGACCCAAGCAAGCATATGCGCTTATTTATGATGCTAAATCATTTTACCACATGCTGGGTTCACCCACAGAGTAAATGCTGCATAGAGCTGTAATACTGGCAAGAGCCGCCAATGCTGTGACAGGCTAGGCTTGTAGAGGGACCTGGTTTTAATAGCTGGATAATTAAGATATCCCAACCATCACCAGTTACCACCCACAAGTTATGTTGCTCAGCTTCACACTCAGAACACATAATTGTGAAAGCTGGCTCACTCCTTGTGATGAAAGAGTCAGAGGGTCAATGTTCCTATCTCCAAAATGGTGAAAGCAGAAACTCCTCTCCAAGATAACAAAATGTGCCCATGGTACTCAAGCCAATTCCTTGTGAATGAACCATCTGTACAGCCACCATGAACTTTGTCTTAATTGGTGTGCAAGACACTCTAGTGTCCCCTTGGAGTGGCTGAGAGTCTTCATGTATGGGCTTCTTGGATTCTGGTCAGATCTGTGATTATTTCCAACCTCCAGATTCATGACTGGCTTCCTCTAGCCTGTCCTCTGCAGGTTAATTTCTTCTCCCTATCATAAGTACACAGTGGGGCCAGGTAGAGGCCTTCAGGCAGTGCCTGCATAGCAGCCACCACTTGACTTTCCCCCTTAACCTGTGCTTGTCAGAGAGTTTGTTTAGTGTTTTGCTGAACTCTGGAGTTGGGTGCATACAGATTTACTGGCCAGAAACATGACGGCACCTTCTCCTAGCAACCTTAGAACCAAATCAGAGTCAGAATAAGCTACCTTTGGTGCCTGACTCTGTCTGTCTTATGCACACCATAAAGTTCAGTGAGTATCATTCTTAAGCCATCCTTGCCAGCAATGTACACCTCACTCTAAAACTGTCAAATTTGGAGGCAAACATGCTTTCCTCAGCCACCCATCTGTGTTCTTAACAGTCCTTGCTATGACTTGTACAGTCGCCTTCCCTGCGGTCTCCACAATGCATCTACCCTTCTGAAATGGAAAGACAGTCTCCAGCCTTAGCACGTAGCCTCGCATGTGCTTACCTCGCCCCTAGGCTCCCTGCGGGCTGTATAATCCAGATTATTTAATTGCTTCTTAAAATTTTATTTTTCAATCACCTAATCATATTTTCAGCTTCCTTTTGATCTCTAAGTTCTTCTTTCACTAAAGTGGCAATCCCCAGAACTAAATTTATTTAAGATATCAAACCATGCTGAATAGAAAGAGAAAATACTAAAGAGTCTAAGATCCAATGTTGATGGCTCCAATTTACAGACACTTGAATGAAAAATAATGAGTTGGTCAGTTACTCCACATATACAATAAAGTGTGTGGTATACACTCAGGCCAGCATTCCCATGGGTGTGTACACAGGCACCCAGTATGGGAGGGAGGCATTGGTTTTCTCCAGAGCCATACAGGACAAGAGATGCTCCCTTGGCTGTCTTGACCCTGTGGCTGGACACTAGGTGGCCAGTAGCCTTCAACTCACTCACATACCTCAGAGCACAAGTGTCTTTGAAGGTAAACAGAACCCAACTTAGGCAAAGTTATCAAGTGAATGAAAGGCTTACAGGCATCTTCTACTCTCTTCACTCACCCCCTGTAGGCATGCCCTCCTGTTTCCACACTGATGACCATGCAAGCCAGGGCTACACACAGAGAGAAAAGGTTACTGGAACGAAGCACACTGACAGAAAGGAAACTTCCTTGAGCATTATTTCTCTCCTTTCTTTCTTGCATTCTCACTGGGGAACAGAGAGTTTGAAGATGCTTAGAGGCAGTCTTCTCTCCAGCCCATCTGCTTTTAATGAGACTTGCAGTTAGGACAGTGGGTGCAACACAGAATTAGTATGAAACCATTGTAACATTTGTATATGTAAGTAGCAACCTACTAATAACAATGTTACCTCTGGGAATACAGCTTGAGACCCCTCCTGTTTTATAGGAGCTACGCCTCCTTTCCTTGTCTTAGCTCTATAATACTCTGTAATAAAATCTTTTATAAATGTCACCTCTATTGTCTTGACAGTTTCAATACCTAGAACTTTCCTATTCTTTTTCAAATTGTTTTATAGAGTTTTATATCAGTCTGTAATACCTTAGCCTGAATGTCTATTCAAATGCAACTTTTTTATTCTGAGACTATGAGATGTCTACTTCCAGTATTCCTAGGACATAGCAGTTATATTTCTTTGTATTTTCCATAGTATTGTCCATGGCATTGATACTATGTGATTTACAAAAACAAGACTCACCTAGGAATTGACCTTTACAAGTGTTTCTCACTATGGCTTAGACTCTTACCAAGGAGTGCCTTAAATTACATTTCTCAGACTGCAAGTCTGCTCCCTCATCTAGGTTGGCTGAGGTGCCAACCCAACAGAGGACACTTGTGCTTTGGATACCACTCTGGGTGCTGGGTGTCTGCCTGCTACCCATAGAAGCTTGTATTCTCAGAGGAGCAAATGGTAGCTTTTCACTGAAAACACAAATCCATGGAAGAATGTAGTCCAAGACCACGTAATCCATGGTACCACACAGTATAAAGCAGTCCTAGTCTGAGGCCTTGTGTGTGCTTGATTTCCTGTCCCATGCCAGGTGGTGCAGGCACCAGAGGTACAGAGTAGGTTGCCAACAGGCTGAGCCAGGTGGATTCTTCCTCTCAGGCTCTCAAACAGAGACTGAATTATGCCCTCCCAAATCCACATGCTGAAGCTCTAATCCCCAATGTAACGTATTTGGAGGTAGGAATTTTAAAAGGTTAAATGTGGTGCTAAGGACAGGATCGCTTGGGATTCTTGTAAGACTCAAGTCTTCTAAGAAGACTGAGAGCAGGAAGGGGAGAAGAAGAAGCAGGGAAAAGAAGTAGGAGAGAGAATGGAAAGGGATTAGGGAGAAAAGGAGAAGAAGATGAGGTGGTAGGGGGGGAGATCTGCCTACATACATGCATGGAAGAGAGACCATATGAAGACACAGCAAGAAGGTGCTATCCTAAAGTCAGGAAAGGAGCCCTCATAAGTAACTGAACCCAACCAACATCTTGGATTTTATTTTATTAGCCTTCAGATATGTGTGAAAACAAAATTTTGGTTGTTTAAACCATCTGGACTATGGTATTTTGTTATGGAAACCTTAGTAGTAAGCAATGGGTGAGTGTATAGACATATACAAATATATATACCTATATTGTGTGTATATACAGTATATATATATATATATGTATATATATATATATACACATATATGTATATAGATTTTATTTTTAAATGACCATGCTTATGAAAGTAAAATAATTTTCTCTTACTTTGATGTATTTTATCTATTTTCTTGTTGGCACTGATAACCTTCTGAAATATCTTCTCTATATTTCATTAATGTGTCTCTTTTTGGTAACTTCTACAGTCCTTCAAGGTTAATGAATAATCTTTTTCTCCCTTAAAATAGTCTGTGTTTACTGAACTTGTGTTTATTTAATCTAAAAGGAAAGTATTTATGACTAGGATGAAGTCTTTATTTATATTATGAGTACTAAGTTCTTTCCTTGCTTGTGTCATTAGTCACATATATAACCTACCTAATTGCACTGGCCGTCATAGGTTACCCCATTTCTTCCCATTGCATTTTTCTCCTAGTGAGAGGTAAAACTCACTAAGCAAACACTATTCCTAAATCATATCTCAGGTCAAACAGCAGTCATAGCTGTGTGGTGGAACTTTTATGTGTACCAACTCCAGTCATTCAACAGCTCCACTAAGTGGTCTACATAACATGTGGATGGTATCCTTTCCATTTGCATATGAGAAATCAGTCAAGTTGCAACATTGGACTTCTAGCTCAGGACTGTTTGAGCCTACAGTTCACATTTTCTTTTGTATTATATCTTAATGCCTCTTGAAACGCAAGGAGTCATCTTCATTCAAAGGCAGACTTGGAACTTTTTCATCTTTATCTACATAGGGCCCTTAGCTTCACCAAAATACTTGAGCAGATAGCTTCCTGTCTTATCTCGGACCTTAGAGGCCCTCTGAACCTGAACATGGATGTTCCACCAGATTTGTACCTCCTACATTGAGGACAACCAGAGGGTAGAGTCCAAGGAGGTCCCTATAGTCACTTATGAAGGGCTGATTTGTGAGCCATGAACTTCAGCCTCTGGCAGGATGTCCGCATTGAATACTTCAGGAGCAAAAGCAGTTCCCTTCCTGGTAAACTACAAAATGCGCTCTTTGGGGCAGTGTGGTCAAGGCCACCTGCTCTCAGAAGGAGCTCATCTGCCTAGTACATCTCTTCCTTCTTCAAGATTCTTCTTTGGGGAGTGCCTATGAAGCTAACTCTGAAAATTCCCTCTCTCCCTTACCTCTAACCCAGGCCAGGAGTCTGTCCCTATCACTTGGTTTCTCTGTCCCTTTCCTGGTAATTCACCTGGAGCTAGGATGAGATCTGCCCTCCTTTTTAGCATGGGAACCTTGGAAGCACCCAGACAGAGTTTGTACAAAAGGTCAGATGTGTTTGCAACACTTTAGCAGCATAATGCCTGCAATCCTGCTATCAACCAAGCTAAGCAAAAAGTTCAGTGTCAGTAAAAACAATCTAAAGTCTCAGTTTTATTTTCTTTCCAAAAACTGGCTGGGTAACTTTGTACCTCCACAGTTCTTTTTTGCATGTTCAGTATAACAAAAAGTGTGATCCTGAAGAAGCAAGCAAAAATAGTTTGCAGCAGATCTGACTGAGATGGCCATATTCCACACGATGGTTTCCTATCAAGTCATCATGTTGGACATTTTCACTGGGATCCCTTAATTCAGTGTGTTGAGATCCCAGGTGAGGAAGGATGACCTTCTGGAAAGCTGCAAGGAATGGGTTTCCTTTGCTCTTGCTGTGAGGCTATGCTAACCAGACCTTGTTGATCTCATGGAACAGTTTTGGACTCATTGCATTAGGAGTACCAGACTGGTGCTAAGCACTGTTGCCCTGGCTTTGCTTTGACAGCCCAAGTAGAATTCAGGATGCTAGTAATCATGTAATATATCACACCCACCTCAGGGTCACATCTGCTATTTAGTAAAAGGCAAATAGTCTCTGCCAGCCCTGGTGATAGGAGGTTTTCATGCAAGAAAGAACCAAGAAAGAGATAAAATTCTAGTCAAGAGGGCCAGCATATGTCTCCTACAAGTAGAAAGAGCATACTGATATGATAAAAACATAATGTTGTGTTTGTAAAACCCTTAATATATTCTCTATTTGCCTTAAAATAAAAGCCTTCCATTAATACTCAGAGGCTACTTTAAGTCTACAGGGGCTCAGTTTTTTTTTTTTTTTTTTTTTTTTTTTTTTTTTTTTAGGAGAAGTTACTCTCTAGCATTTAAATAGAAATTAAAGTAGGTCATTCTAATACTGAGGAGAAGCCCACAAGCATGACAGGGTAACAAATCCCATGTGTTGCAAAAGGTCGGAACTAGAATGAACAAATCTCATTGGAGGCAGAAAGATTCCACCCCAATATTTAACCATACATAATCACACTATCATACACAAATCCAGAGCCATTCTTGGGTTTCAAAATTTGTCAATAATCGTCACACCCAAGAGTCATGTATATCAAAACAGTCAGGCTTGTTTTACTGCCCAGGACTCATGGACAAGCTCATCCCAAGTAAGACTTCTGGCAGCATTGGTTATGCGGACCACACCATTTCTGCAACCCCAGCCCCACTTTCACCAAATGGATGAGTACAAACAGGAAAGGTAAAAAGAGAGAAAGGAAGTAAATGAAAAGGGGATGAAATGAGAACACAGATGTGGCATAGAAGCTGATGACTGCTAAGCTGTGCCATGGTGCCAAGGTGTCATGATCTGACATTGTCCTTCCTCACTGTCGTCTGTGGGAGAGGTTGGTGTTCACTTAGATTCTAAGTTACAACGAAGAAACAGCTGTAATGGGGATTTTCCTTCCTTACATTATTGGGACTTCATTAAAAATACCCTGAGTATATGTGAGAAATTTTGTAGTGGAAATTATCTTAATTGTGAATTTTATCATCTGCTGGTCTCATGACTGTAGACAGCTAAGAGAAGTACTGTCACAGCCATGAAAGTAAGTATTAATTCTTGCACCCAGCTCTTAAAAAACTGTACAGAGGGCCAAGTAAAAGATCAGACTCAAGTCTTATCACTATGTAGTACCCTTTGTACTGCTTTGTTGGTGATATGCATACCTCTGACAGAAGATTAAGATAGACTGTGATTGGTAAATACAGATAAGACCACAACAAGTTCTGTAAGCTAAATATAATTTTTAATTCAATATTCATTGAAAGGTAGACTATAATTCATCAATTTTATTAAAAAATATTTGTAAAGTACACATTTACCAAATGGTCAATATCTAGAATATATAGGAGTAAAAATGCAATAATAAAAATAAACTCAATTTTAAAATAGGAAAAAGTCTAAATTAGAAATTTGTCAAAACTTACAAACAAATGGAACACATATATGAAAAATATGCTCAAAATTCCTATCAGGGAAATGCAAATTACAAACAAAATGAACTATGTCCTTGCTCCAGGAAGAATAGCTTTTATCAAATATACAAAAGAAAGTTAGTGCTATACAAGATGTGAAAGAAAGAGAACCCCCACACTGTTGATAGAATATGAACCAGTATGGCCATTGTGAAGAACATTAAATTAAAAGTATTATTACTGTGTGATCCAGAAATCCCACATGTGCATATATATCCAAAGGACATACACACCTGCATGTTTGCTGCAGTGCTAGTTACAATCGCCAGGAAGAGGAAACAGACTAAATGATGAATGGATAAAGAAAACGTGGTACATATACACAACACATGCACAGGAATTCTATACAGCCAGAAAAGTAATGTAACCCTGTCACCCACAACATGGATAGGACTCTATGTTAAGTTTATGCCAGGTACCATAGGTGGAATCTGAAACAGCTGATTTTATGAAAGTTGAGAGAGAATGGTGGTTATCAGAGACTAGAGAGACAGTGAGGGAAGAGGGTCGAAGGCTTATCAATGGGGACTACATTGTACTTAGATAGGTGTAAGAGGTTTGACAATGCCATTGTAGAAGGGGTAACTATAAATGATGAGAATTACTGTATAATTTCTTAAAATGAGGAGGATGCTTCTTCATGTGCACACCATAAGAAAATGATAAGTTTTAAGAAGGCAGATATGTTTACATTGATAAATATTACACAGTGTATACATGTACTGAGATATCACACTGTACCCCATAGACATGTTAACTTTTTATATTCTGGTTAAAGAATTTTAGCTCAGAATTTTAAATTCCACTGAAATTATGACCTAAGCCTGGAAATTCACAAAATAAAATGGCCCTTCTTCAGTGATGGCAATGAACATTCTCCCATAAGAACAGCCATGGAGCAGAGAAGGAATCTGTACTCTTCCATATTATAAAGCAATGAATCAAAAGGATCATTTCATTAAGTCAGTACCGAGACCAGAGTTTAATTATTTTCCTTACTCATACCTTTGCCACACCCCCCTCACCCTGTCAAGGCCCTTTCATTCAATTCCTGAAGTGGACCATTGAAGAACCAGGATCAGTACAGTCAGGCACCACCATCCTGAACTATATACACCTGTCACTTAGCATATACGTAACAAATTTAGTCCTAGGAAATTTCATGTGCTAAATTGCTTTACCTTGAAGAATACCATCTAGAGCTATTCTAATGAAGATTTCTTATGACATTAGTTGTAATGTTTTTTAAACAATATGCAAGTATGTGAACAAGGAACAAAATCCATAACTTCTGCATGACTTCCTTATGTCACATGTGGCAGGTAGTTAAGCACAAATGATGAGAAAGCTGCAGCCTGAGGCATGGTGGGAGATCTGTGGACAAGCTGGACCTGTCCACTTAGACTCAGCAGCTAGCTGTGAAATGAAAGCAGAGGGTCAGACTGGCAGCTGAGAGCCAGAGCTAGTGGTAAACCAAGTTGTTTATCCTAGCTCGTTCAGGGCCAGGCTTGAATGCCATCCAAATAATTGATTTTCTCGTAAATGTGTATCTCTGCTTCATATGGAGCTAAGATAGTAAAGCAGCATAACCTCAGGGCATTTAGAATGCACACACACACACACACACACACACACAAAACAATAGCAAGATTTCAATATTATAAAATATAGGGCCCAGAAGAGGAGGAATTACTCATGGAAGCTTTCAGAAACAATTCTGAGCATTGTCAATTTCAGAAGCCAAATGCTCCTTTCTACTAATGGCCCATCACTTTTATACCTTCATATGAGTACACTAAAAATTAATTATTAATTAGATGAGCGATATGAAATATGAAAAGCAGAGAACTTAGTTACAATGATTTCCTGAAATTATTATAGAAGGTCTTTGTGACAGAGGCATTTCCCCAACCAGAATCTCTGCACGGCATTTGTAACAATCAAGTTTCCCTCAACACAAACATTCTTTATGTCTTCTCCCCAGAGATACAAATAAAATGTTCCTAGAAGTGAAGCTAACATGAATGCACTAGATTAATATCTGAGGTCTCTAAATGGTCTTTTAATATGCTAAATTCATTACAGGATTCTTTAATCATGGTTACTACCCCTGGCACCAACTTCTTACCTAAAGGAATGCATGTACACAGCATTTATTATTTTCTCTTAAAGGCCCCATTTTTTAAGTTGTTCACTTCCCAGTAAACAGATTCATGTCACAATCAGCTATAGCAGAAACATCTCTGTGGCTTACAAAGCATTGAGGAACACTTTCAGGTAAACATGACTATGAGATAAATTTCTATGATGTGCATCTCATTCTCACATTACTTCTGTAACCAGAGTATGGGGTGATAAACAAGTCTGAGTGAAGAAGTGTGACAGGAACAGGGCCAGCCAGTGCATGGTTTTCCTGTTGGGACATCTGTTCACCCAGGGGCTCAGCTGTAAGACCTCCTATCTGCATCTAGCTACTATCTTCCATGGCATAGAAATTGCTCAAGGTTCAGGAGTCTTTTGATTGAACTTTTATAAAGTGTAGTAGTTCATGTATTTTTCCAAATAAAAGCCAGTTTAGTTATTGATATGGAGTTGGGTGATAACCAACAGGGGTCCCCTATGCATTTGGAACTGGAAGCTACCTCAGCCATTATTTTTCTGTTTTCTATTTGTGTTTGTTTGTTTTTTCAAGGTAGGGTCTCACTCTAGCCTTGGCTGACCAGGAATTCACTATGTAATCTCATGCTGGCCTCAAACTCACAGTGATCCTCCTACCTTAGCATCTCAAGTGCTGGGACTAAAGGTGTGCCCCACCATGCCCAGTAGAGAGAAAGAAAGAGAATGGGCACACCAGGGCCTCCATCCACTGCAAACAAACTTGAAATGCACACGCCATCTTGCACATCTAACTGCTGAACCACCTCTCCAGCCCCATTGGCCATTTTGGTTTAATTTTCAACCCGATATGTTTACTGTCATGGATCACACAGATGAATTAAAAAATAAAACAACTTGTGATTCAAGGTCTTGTATCATTCACCTTGATGACATCCAGGCTGTGCAGGCCTGGTATAAAGTGAGCACACACAGGTGATTTCTGGAGCAGCCAACAGGTGTTCAGCTAACCAGAAGGAGCGTGAGAGTTTCTGATACAGAAAGAAACATAGCAGAAAGCAAAGTCTTGGCTCAGTCATGCTAGCGTGTTTGTGAAACTAGAACTCCAGCGGGCGCTCTCAGAACAAGGAGCAATAGTGACAAGGTGTTTCTTTTTCCTTAACTCTGTCACAGTAGCCATGTGACATTGAGCCAGGTACTCCATTTCTCTGGACCTCAGCTTCATCACCAGCAAAGTAGAATGAAATAACCCCATCTTACATGTGGTCTGTGTAACTGGTCTAACACAATGTTATTTTCCATGGTAAATATTGAATGAGTCGGGTACTATTTACCATATCCTATAATGTAATGGCAAGTATAACATACATGTAACATATAATAGTATACTGTATATATATAAAGCAACATTAATGATGCATACTAAAATAAAAACTACCACCTTCTTTATAGGGATTCACATGATGTCAAATAAGTTGTTGTCTTTCTGTTGTTTATTTCAATGCCAAGTACTTGAAAGACACCTGACATGCTGCATGTCAACCACCATATATCATGTGTCTTACCAAAGCCAAGCATTGGCATTTTTAGGTCTTTTGGGATTGTTTGTATTACTTTAGCTAGGGAGGCTTCCTCCTTTCACTTGAAAAAGAGCTCTGAGCTCCCAGGGGGTGATCCCTAATGGGGAATCAGCCTCTGGCCTCTGGAGGGGCTACCTTCTGTTTAAATAACACACAAAACATGCAAACTAAGGAGAGATTTTAAGGCCCCAGTGATTATCTGTGGCTTATAGGAACTAGTGGGATGCTACTCTTGAGGCAAGAGGAGCTTGGGAGCAGCACATGGTCATAGAGGCCCCAAGTGAAGATCTAGTTCCTCAAGAACAAGCCATAGATAATGTGGGGTCTGTGTTCCATTGCTGGGGACCCCAAGGCAGGTGCAAATCCGCCACATGCCACACTGCCTTTGTTCCCGAGCCTGTTGTCCATTTGGCTGGATGTCCAAATTAAGATATCCACATCCTCAAGGGTGATGGAAGGTTTGAACTAGGATCCCACAGCAAAAAGCTCAGCTCTTTGATACACAGCTCCCACCAAATGGGATTGTAATGAGCAGAAACAAACCCTGATCTCCTGGCTCAGAAGCAGGCTCTTTGTTCTCTCTGTGTTTTCCCATTTCACTTGCTCACCAGCTCCCCTTTTATTCTGCCCCTTCTCCTCCAGGAACAGCTTCCTTCTGTGCCTGTCTGGGCTGTTTTCTCAGACGAGATGTTTGTAGTTATGTGTTGTAGAAAAGGTGTTGTTAGGTGTGGCTGTTTGTGTTTATGGCATTATATTTTAGTGGCAAAATAATCAAACTTGATGTAATTAGCCCCATTTGGGTCTTTGGTCTATGACAATATACATGCTGTTTACTCAGTGGAGACTCAAGGAGGCTCACAACAGCCATAGGAGTTAAAGAAGAGTTCAACTCTTTGATGTGTTTTTTACCCACTTTGAGAAACTAGTCTGGACTAAGATTCTCATTTCTGAAACTAAGGCTTTTGCTTTTGCACAGTGCTGTATTGTTAAAAGTCACATTACAGGCCTGGAGGGATTGCTTAGTGGTTAAGGTATTTGCCTGCAAAGCCAAAGGACCCAGGCTTGATTCCCCAGGACCCACATTAGCCAGATGCACAAGGTGGCCCATGTGTCTGGAGTTTGTTTGCAGTGGCTGGAGGCCCTGACATGCTCATTCTCTCCCTCTCTCTCTCTCTGTCTGCCTCTCTCACTCTGTCAAATAAATAATAAAATAAATACTATTTTTAAAAAGTCACATTGCCAAGTTAAATTTGGGAAGCTCTTTCTTCTCCATAAATAGATACATGTGGGTACTTCCAGGTCCTGTCCAGGTTCTCTGAAGTAGGGAGTCCACATGTGTGTGACTAAGCAGTTCACCTCCCACCCCCCCCACACACACACATGTACATACTATCAGAGAGCTGCATGGCATTTCAATGCAGTTTATCAAACGGTGATTACACCAAAAGTCCCAAAACTTTAATATTCTTTTCTTTCTAACTCTTTAAACTGTCACCCAAACAAACTAGAGCAATGGCTGTTGGACCCTATCCTCATCCCCTAGGTCCAGCTTCCCATGTGACTGGGGAGCAGACCTGCTGATTGCTGGTGCTAACCCATTGCATAGCTCTGGAGGAAGTCTTCCCAACTAACCCTGCCTCAGCAGCAGAGCCATTGTAACATTCTTAAAACACTTGTACCTGGTGTCTAATAAGCATGGAACTCAAAGTCATGCTCTGCTCTTAACAGAACCATGTCCCAAGGGTGAAGAAGGCAGTGTTTGAGGGAAAACTGTGCGGGCAGCACAGAGGTTGCTTGTGAGTTTTTGCTCTGCAGTCAGAAGAGAATCAGAAGAGCACCCCAGATGCATGGTGCATTGGACAGGAGCACTTGCATGCATTTAAATCATGTGTAGCTTACTTTTTTTTACTGATGTAATTGTGAAATATGTTCTTTTTGCATTCATAATTAGGGGGTGGAACAGATGGTGAAGGCTTAGTTTAAAATAATCTGTCATTAAAATAACCTACCCTACTGGTAATTCTTCTCTCTAACTGGAGTTAGGTCATAGGAAAGGAGTTTAGGGTGTTTTTCCCCCTTCTGCATAGGAATGTAGACAAACGAAGCACTAATTTCACAGTGCCTATATACATGAGAATTGTCCTTATAATGGCACTGTAGTAAGATTTCACTCTGAGAAATTGGGCTGCAGTAGAATATGCATAAAGAGGAAAGCAGAGACAAAACTCCTCTGACAAATATAAATCCATTTAGCACAATGCATTAAACATTAGTATACCCTCAATCATGAAGCTGTAGTTAGTTTCATACCCTGCGAGGAAATAACCTCATCATTTGATAAACACTGTGAGAGGCATCCAGCTTTTGGGGTTAAGAAACTGTGCCATACACTTTATATGTTACGTGGATGTCAGGGGATATAAATTATAATTACAGGCATGATTATCCGAGCCGCTGAAGCTCCTGACTTCTGCATACATGCCTCACTCCTCGTGTGTCTGCCTCCTCTACTCACTGGGATGTGACAAAGGAAGCCTCCTATCTGCCCTGTCTGCGTGGCCAGGAACTGTTTTCAGTAATAAGAAAACTGTCTTGATAAATCAGATGCTTGCATGTCTTTAAAACGTCAGTTTTACTGTTTCTTCTGAGATTCTGTTCTCCATATGCTTTGAGGAAAGCAGATAGATTTCAGCACGGCTTTACAGTAAATCTTCTTGAGGAGGGACTAGCGTTAACATTTGTGTAGGCTCTTTTTCATCTTAATCCAACCTTAGTTAATAATCAGAAAATTCTACATAGTGGGTAAGAAGATGTAATTAACCCTTTGACCCTGGAATCTTAATTGGCGCCTGTTGAAAACAGTGGGCAGTTTGGGGAAAAATTTTTTTTGTAAGTAGCCTGCGGTGATTGAACAGCACAGTGTATAATAGCTTTCTCAATTCAAAATTTTAAAAAATTCTACAGAACTTTCAGATTAATCACACTTGGTTTCCAAGACTACTGATTGAATGTTTCCTTCCTCCTCCCCTCTCTTTAAACTGGGACTCCCAAATTAGACCAATACTGATGCTAGTCTTCAAACTCCTCTCAGAAGCAGAATACAGCTAGCTAAAGGCAGGGGCGGCCTTGAGACAGAAGAGAATGGCTTTGTGTATAGTAGCTAACCAATCAGCTGTTGATCTGAGCTCACTTCCTGTTCTGTAGCTGAAGGGTAGTTATGGGTATGTATCCCAGAGTAAAGGTAGAGTTGACCCAAAATCATAAGTGCAAGTGAAAAGATGCTTAATTAACTAGGTTTGTGAACCTCTATTTTGACTAACAACTAATCTAACTAGTGTTTGTCCCTCCTACAAAGGCTGTCATTTTTAATTGAATTGAGTGGATGGATATCTCTGTGTCATGTAGATATGAGCTCATTTTGTTCTCATCAGGAAGTTGAAACATGTGTCAAAGCCTCATTTTTGCCAGACAGCACTGGGCAGTTGTAAGATGGTGTGCTTATTAACATCCCATGGTTAGCCTCTAGATGTTTCTGCCCCCTGCAGTGGAGCTGATACCTCTTCTAGGTTTGAAACCTAGTATAAAAGGCACAGTCCCCGAGAATGCAAAGGCTGTGTGGACATGGCAGTGACTCGTCTCTTCATGAAGGCCAGTGAGTTCTTGGGAAGACTTCAAAACAAATAGAACTACACAGGGGCTGGAGATGTAGTTCAGTTGTTAGATGTATGCATGAAGCCCTAAGCTGAATCCTCAGCACGGCATAAAACCTATAAAACCAGGCATAGCGATGCATGACTCTGATGCCAACATTCAGCTCAGGTGGAGTCAGAAGGATCAGAAGTTCAAGATTATCCTTGGCTACATAGTGAGTTTGAGGCCAGCCTGAGCTACTTAAGACTCTGTCTGAAAGAAAGAAGAAAGGAAGGGCGGGAGGGAGGAAGGAAGGGGGAAGATGGAGGAGAAAGAAAGAGGAGGAAGAAGAAAAGGAGGAATGAGAGAGGCAGGAAATCATTCTGATCCTGATATTCTAAGAATAAGAACATGCCCAAGACCATAACAGAAATCTATGGTAACTAAATGGGCAAATATTCTAATTAAACTCCAACAGTACTCTTTGGGATAGTGATTTCCATACCTTTTAGTCATCATGCAATGTGTGACATACAGGGAGGAACCTTGAGAAGAGGTGAAGCTAGATTCAGTAGGTCTGGATGGAGCCCTTCGCTACATGAGACAAAGATCAGTAAGCTATGACCCACCACTGAGAAATTCAGTCTCAATAGTGAGAATGGAATTTCACTTGCTAAATTTAGTCACCATCAGTTGGGACCTCAGATAAGCTAACCAGGTCCATATAGAGCTATAAAGACTTTTGTAGTATCATGAGAGTGAGAATGATTTAATCCTGACACTACCATTAGCTGGTGATGCTACTATCCGGCTATGAAGCACCTCTGTGCCTCAGTTTATTCATTTGTAAAATGAAAGTTTTTCTCTACAGGCCTTCCATCAGTCCTCACTGCTCCAAACCAGCCTTCTAGCTAGCTGCTCTGGAAATTCTCCTGTCATCTGTCTCTGTCATCCTCTGACTCAACTGTGGCAGGCTATGTTTGCAAAAAAAAGTGGCTTACTTGGTTCTCTGTAGTTGTATAGCACACCCTGGTTGTCAGAATGAATAAGAAATCTTCCTGGGGAAAGGCAGAAGGGAAGGATCCTAATCCTCAAGAGACATCTTGTATACAGTAAAGACATACTGAGAGAGTGTGGGGAGGAGCCTTGTTTCCTTGCAGGCTGGTTTCAGGTATATGGATAGTGCTTGATTCAGCATACCTAGAGCCAATGTGCGGGAAGGGCGAGTGAGCAGGTAACACTCCCACTGGAAGGGCACACCTGACTAGGCTCTGGAGAGCATGCAGTTTGTCAATGGCAAGGAGAGTTTGGGTACCCAACCTGGTTCCAGGAGAATCTGCAGAGCAGAGCTGATTAGGTGGCCTGTGGAAGTGACTGTACTATGATATATGTCTATATTATAGTTAAGACTGAATAATTTATAAAGACCAGAGATTTCTCACAGTTCTGGAGGCTGGGGAGTCCAAGGTCAAGGGCTCCACATCTAGCCAGGACCCTTTTGCTGTATCATTTTAAGGAAGAGGGAGAGAGAGCACTGGAGAGGGAAAGCAGGAAAAGGGGCTGAAGTTGTTCTCAGGGAAGCCACTCCTAAAAACAGGAACCCCCTCCAGCACAAACAGCATGAATGCATTCATAAAGGCAGGGCCCCTACCTAATCACCCCTTAAAGGTCCCAGCACCACACAACACTGTCCCGTTAGGGATTAAGTTTCCAATGCATGAACCTTGAGGGACATATTTAAACCATAGCACTTGAATATACATACAAGATTTAGTTTTCAGTATTAAAGAGACTAAAATTATTGCTAAGATTTGAAGAGTACATATTCCTATCTGAATTTTACACACTTCTTCCAATTTTCTATAGTTCTAAAAGTATGTCATTGGGTTGGAGAGATTGCTTAGTGGTAAAGGCACTTGTCTTTGAAGCCTAAGGAGCCAGGTTCAATTCCCCAGTGCCCATGTAAGTCAGATGCACAAGGTGGTTCACACGTTGTTTGTTTGTAGTGGCAAGAGGCCTTGGCGTGCCCATTCTCTCTCTCTCTCTCTCTCTCTCTCTCTCTCTTAACATAAATAAATAAATAAATAAATAAATAAATAAATAAATTTTTTTAAAGTATTCCATGAATTATGTTTCATACACCTTGTTCCAAACATAGGTTTCCTGTAAATTCAGCCTTTGTTAACATCACTAAGATTTAAAATTTCCTTTCCTGTGCAAACAGTGCTTGTTTAAAAAAATAAATAATGTAAAACAAAAGATGTGAGGGTGATGGAGGGCATAACATACATTTGGACTGCAAGAACTTGACACAGACATATTCCCCATTTGAGTGGTGTATTGCAGTAGGATTCCATGGTGGTTTCTTCCATTTATCAAACTGGAATCACAACCTTCCATTTGAAAAGTTGGGCCGAGACTCCAGTTCCAGATGACAGGGCAACCACCTTTTATTCTATGTTCTTTCTTCTTTTGTTCCCAGTAGGTAAAGTAGAAACTCAGTCTATCACAACAAAACTTTAATACAGAGTTTGGCAAACAGGATTGCAGCCTGTAAGGTTTCATCCCATAAATATTCACCCATAATGCATTGACTTTTCCTGTTTGCTGTAACACAGCAGGCACTGAGAAGGGAGAAGACATGATCCTTTATTAATTAGTAAATTATTGATGTTCATGCTAGTTCACACGTAGTGATTTTACTTGCTCTTCGTATAGGAGCCTTTTTCCCCCCTTTCATTTCATTACACTTTCCATTCCTGTTCAGCTACTTTAATAGAGAATCTTGCTGATTTAATCTCAGTAACCACTGAGTCCCAAAATAAAGGCAATGTCTCATAAAATCAGCATAACCTTACTTTATACATGAATGTAATGTATCTTGATCAAAATGACATAGACGTAACGAAGTCCCTGAAATAAAGAAAATCTTGTAGTTGTTAGTCCTTTAATTTGTTCATGTATAATGCAATACTAAAAGGTCCTAGGACTTCTGTTACACATGAAGGAAAAATGCCCTCAAATTCAATGTGGTGCTTTGTATCAGTTGCCTTATTGTCTGTGTATTAACCTATATATTTGTTTGTTTTCCTGCAGTCCCTGGATGGCTTTGTATTTGCACTAAATCAAGAAGGAAAATTTTTGTATATTTCTGAAACGGTCTCCATCTACCTAGGCCTCTCTCAAGTAAGTAGAACAATTTATATTCTTGGCAGTGAATGTGAAGATTCCTTCGGTCTCCTGTCCTTCCTTCTTCAATAGACAGTCTGTTTAGCATGGGTTATCAAATTTATTATTTCATGGCCCCTACCTGACTCTTCTAAGTCAATGAGAAACCTGTCAGTGTCGAGCTTTCTGAATAAACTTGTGCTCTAAAATTTTAGCTCCCCTTCCTACCCCCCATAAGAATCATTATTAATTTATTGAGAACAAATGAAGTTTCTTGCCTCAGTTGTTTTGAACTTTGAAACCTCTGTGCCTGGTAGGAGAGGGACACACTAATAGTGCTTCCCTTGTGTCCTATTACTGGATGTTTATGGAGTCCCCTGCGCTATCCTGGGAGCTGACACGATGGCAGGAGTCATTTGGAGTCAAGAAATGCTGAAGGAGACCATTAAAATGTGTTGCAGGGAGGGTTCCAGCAAGGCTGTGTTTGCAGCCTTTGCAGATGCTTCCTAATGCTGAGAGACAGTTTCATAAAGTAAGATGAAGATCGCCTTTCATGACATGCTGTGTAATTGTTCACACATTTTTGCCAGGGGGTGAAAACAAAGGAAATCGGGTATGATGGGAAAAGGAACAAAGTCCTGGATGTGAGTTCTTGATAGTCCAAACTTTCAGTTCCATTGGATTCCAAGGCACAGGCTATCTACCAAATGTCTTGAAGTAAGGTCTGCAGTTCAGCTAATTATCCAGATGTTCTCTCCATAAAAAGCGGCATACATCTGATATTTGTGCCAGGACAGGTGTTCCAGCTGAGTTTGACCGTTTTCATCTGGTGGTTGGGAAGGAGGAAAACTCAGTCTTGGCAGGAGGATTTTGTATGTGTGTGATGACCTGCCACACTGGATAATCTACCTCTCATTCAGTTGCTCCTCAGCTAAAGATGGGGATAAGATTCACTCTCCTTGTAAGCAAGTCTCAGCCAGACTCACAGCTTCGAAGGTTGGCATAGCTCTAAGGAGCCTTTTGGCTATTAGGAAGTTTGCTGGGTAACAGCTAAATCAAGACAGACATTGGGAAATAATAGGGAGAGAGAGATTTGGCATTTGAGGAAGGCTGGGGAAGTAGAACAGACACTGCCAAATTTGATTATTTACTGTTGAGAAACCAAACATAGACTGTAATCATGGATGCTTCCTTGAAGAACATGCGAGCTCTTGATTGTAGTGTGCAGAATAATTCTGTAGTACGGGGACTTCCACAAACCAAGGGATGAAACTGAGTTAATGTTAACTTGGTGTTAGTACTCTTGTATCTTGTTGAAATCTCTACTTTTGTAATAGCCTTTAATAGACTTTAAGCCTTGTCTTAATCTGCTTGGGACCTAGTACTGAGAATCTCAGGTTTTGGAATCGGTTCGCCCATGCTGTTAATGCTGTGTAGGGCTGGGGATGTCACTGCTTGCTGTCCCACGATGCCCACGTTCATCTGTTGTATGTAGAATATCCAACAAAGTCTAATAAGCCAGTAAAGAAAAAGGATGAATAATTAGTTTAAGCAGGTAAATGCTAATTAGGGAACTCCTGAAAAGCATCCATTATGTACCAGCTCCAAATACATTTTACAGCCCTGGTTAGTGGTGTAATCCAAATTCTGTCAAGGCAACTGCATTTTCTGTAATTGAGATGTGTATGTTTGCTTTGCATAACAGATGGCTCTGTATGCTTAGACTGATAGCTAGGAAAATAATAATTGCATTATTCTGGCCAAAAGAATATTAGCTCTTGGGTTTTGGCCATTTCAGTCAGTCCTCCTGCCAGCACAGCATATGCACATATATGGATTGGATTTTCAAGGAAATTGATGCATCTGGAATAGTGTGGCCATCTGAAATATCATCTGTTCAAGAAAAATTTGGCTTTAACCCTGTGCTGGGTTCTCTTTAAAAGCAGTTTATTTCTCTGCTTCTGTACTATGACACTAAGACAATCTTTTCCTAAACTCAGAAACAAGTCATTGAGGTTGCTGCAGAATAAAATGACTGTGGAGAAATGACCCGGTGCCTGGCACTGCTGTGCTGTCATCCCCTGCTTGCCCATGTGACACAGTTAGCTCCTGCTCACCCCAGTGATGGCTTTTGAGTGTGCCCCAGTCACTGGTGTCTTGACTTCTAGGCTCTGGCCCTGGTTGCGGCCTGCTTGGCATTCTCCCAGGGGTGTTGCAATGTGGGTAGCATTGGGCCTGCACGGGTAAAGTGGAGAGAAGCAGGGGGAGCCCTGAATTTGGAAGCAATAATGAGGGTAAAGGAGGAGAAGGATGATGCCCATATCAGAGTACGCAGAGCTCAAAAATGGAAGTCTAAGGCCAGTTCTTGGAGGATAGGGAAATAACCTGATAGGATATGTGTTTACAGGCTTTGGGCATAAGGAGAGAATTCTGTGTTGAACTGGGACAGGGATTCCAAGGAATCTGAGGTTCTAAGAGCCTAAGTCCAAATAAAGAAATGAAGGTACATGGGCTAGGGAGATGGCTCAGCGGCTAAGAACACATGACACATAAGCATGAGGGTCTGAGACTATCTGAGTTCAGTTCCTCAGTACCTATGAAAAACTGGGGTGACCAAACCCATCTGTAACCTCAGTCCTGCAGAGAGATGGAGACAACAAAATCACGGGAGCCTGTTGACTGAGAGATGAAGGTACCTGAGCCACAACAGTGATCTTTGCCGGTGTGGAGTGGCAGATACTCACGGGTTGTATCTGAGGAAGGAATCAGTGGATTCAGTGAAACTTTGCTCTTCTGCAAGCACACACACAAGCACACACAAACACTGACACACTAACAGACTCAAGCACACACAGCCCCTCCTCTCCTTTTTAAGCAGTTTTGTTAAGTAGAGATGTGTGACTGTCTGCAAAGACTCCTCCAGGTAAATGGGGGAGGAGGTTGTGAGCACATCAGTATGTCAGGGGACAACATAGCTGTGTCTGCATTCCTCCCACCTTTTATTTTCTCCCAACATGTAAATAAATACGGTGGCTTAAAAATGACTTATGCTTGAAAGTAATCTGGATTCTTTTCAGTTCATGAGAAAGCTCAGGAGGGCAACATCCACTTAGCTCCATGGGTGAGACTAGGCACAGAGATGGCCGAGCAGACTTCCTCTTTGGTACTCTGCTCACTGTAGGCACATCTTCTGTTGGGGCCATGAGTGTGATAACTAACCACTCTCTTTAAAGTGTGCTCATACTGTTGTGATAATGGGAATTGACTGAGCAATGACCAGGCTGAAGTGTGCTCAGCAGCGCCTTTTGCCTGGCCTGATCCACGGGTGTGTGGGTGGATGGATGTTTAACTTAGCATTCCAGGTGTCCAGCCTGTAGAAGTATTCCCTGTCGACTAGCTCTTTTACATGGCAATGATCCTCAGTTACTTACAACTTCCCCTGAAAGAAAGAGCCCCACCTAGCGAAACTGATTGTGGTTTGTAGAGATTGACTGATGTGTCCCTGGTGATGACATTCAGAGCTGTTAGAATCAACTCTGATCCCTGAACATAGTGGAATTGGCAGAAATGAAAATGAAGAAAGAAAACAGAATGGTTTCCCTAGCACTGAACATGTAGCAGTGGGAGGCAGCCAGCTTTTATGAAATCTCTTTCAAAACATAAGGGGCTTTATCACCAGAGAATCCAAGAATGGAATTACATCGTAAATAAAAAGCATTCCTAGTAGATATCAGATTTAAAGCTTACAAAATATTTATGTGTTGGCTCATACCTCCTCTTTCCATAAAGGATTTAAAATAAACATATGCAATTAAAATAATGTCAAAAATAGAACAAGGAATAAGGAAAAAGATAAACTAAGATGGATAATCTGTTGCCACAGAGTAAGAAAACACAAACAGATGCTGATACAAATGGCATGTAAGTGGTCTAATAAAGGTTCGGTTTTAGCTGTGAGCTTCCTGGTAACTAAAGCAAAAAGGGAAATACAGCAGCCATCCTAAATAAGGAAACATTGCTTCTCAGGAAAACAAAATTGTTCTGGAACTGAAATCCGAAAATCTAGAGGTCAGCAGATTATGACATAATGATTCGCTTCCATGGAGTGCACATTGACAGCAAGACTGTAAAGATCCATGCGGCAAACACAAACATACTGTAAATCTCTTGAGTTCCTCCTGAACAATGGGTGTGCTGAATTTCCCTGTGTTGTGGGATCCAGATCTCATCATAGCACTGACTAATTTGAGAATCTATGTGGTTTTCTGATCAATTTTCCTTCATCCA
>CM070775.1:81866986-81944486 GCA_036346955.1 Dipus sagitta
TGGACCTTCCATTTGTTTAGCACTGTTTGGCCATGCAAGTGATGGAAAACTGGCTGTTGTTTAGTAAAGAGCTCAGGCATCGAGGATGGCATCACAAACTCTGGTTGTCATTCTCCCATGGGTTCCAAAACTTAAAAATGCTCATTCCTACTGTATTGAGATGCTTAGGTCAATCATTAGATTCCTAATAATTAAACTTGACATTTACTAGGAGCTAAAATAAAATTGCCCAAAATGTGAATGGCTAAACCAAGGATAGATACAGAGAGATGCTTCCAGAAAATAGGAATGGTAATAATAATTCTAAGGTGATTTTCTTTTCCATGAAATGTACAGATTTGATCACAATGTTCACCCCAGTAGGGTACCCTCAGAGTGCTATGTGAAATCTTCTGCATGCTTGTGAGGCCCTGTTGATATGACTCTGCATGAGAAAAGTCTACACCTTCCTGAGGCCACATGATTCATACTCCAAGGAAACAAAAGGTGTCAATGGCACCAAGCCCATGAAAGATGGTAACAACTTTCCAGTTCTTTAGTTACAATTGATATTGTGGGATTTGCAAAGACAAAGAACTGTGCCATCCACTACATTTCAGCACCTTATCAATTGCAACTAAATCATTCAATCCCTGAGATTCATTCAGCTCTTTAGTGAAAGTACATGTCTGCAACCTTGGGTGTGGCATGCATTGAAGAGTTGAACCAAAGAGATTTTGAAAATGTCACAACCACTCTGTGACACTGGGTGATGTGTTTATCCATTTATTATCACCGAGAATACCTGGGGCAGTACTCAGGAAATCAGATAGTGCCTTTTAAAATAATTATGAAAGAAGTACAGATTAGCAAGCTGAGGGGAAAACAGACAATCCTGCATCACGATGTTACTAATTTTGTATTGTTTGGGGCATCAAGTTCAAAGTCACAACAGAGTAATAACTCACTACAACTGTCAGCAGTGCTGAGGAGAGAGTGCCAAGTCTGACGATTTCTAAAACGCAAATGCTTCCTGGAGATGAGATCCAAGCTTTCATTTGCAGTTTATAAAATTAAGACACTCCACTGGAGGTGCTTCCTATTGTCAGTTTCTGGCTGGATTCATTTTTTGTCTGTTAGTCAGTTGGTCTTTAGAAAATCAGGAAAAAGAACCCCGGATTGGGATCTAACAGACCTGGTGTGGGTCTTCTCTCTGCTCTGAATCAAGCAAATGACCTTGAACAGCGCATATCTTAGTATTTCTTAAAATTTCAGCATTCTTTTCTTTTTTAAGGTCTGGGCTCTCTTGCCATTCACTCAACACTGGACATTATTTTTTCCTGGGCACTGGAGCAGTGATGAGGGAAGGAGCCTGGGAGAAGTGTACTATTTTATTTTTAACCTTCAAAGGAATTTAGTTGAGCAGATGCTACCCCTGAACTAGTCAGAGGAGAAAAGAAATGATACGGCCTTTAAAGGGCACATCTCGCATATCTACTGGGCAAAGTAATTCTGGCTGTGCTTCAAAGGATGTAACTTTGATGGCAAAGTAGGTAGGCTATGCAGTGAGATCACATATGGCAGGCTGTCAAAGTCTCCTACACTTTTGGTACATTTATATAAGTTCAAATGGAGGCTCTTAGATGGAGTTCCTAGCAATTTCCTGCTAAGACTGCTTTCAGATTATCTGATATTATTTGACTAAATTATCTCTGTAGAAGCTGAGGACAACTTTTATGATCAAATATTTTGAAATTAGTTTTCCTCGTTGGCAGATTATCTGAAATATGAATTGCTCTCATTTGAGCACTCGAAATTGAAAGGCTTTTGGTAATAACAATTATACAAAAACAAGGGACTGGAGTGCTGTATATCATGCTGAAGGGGAGATGTTTATAGGTCAGTGATGTCAATAGCTTTAGTTCTTTAGAAACCTCGTTGTTACCCTTTTATTCTGAGCTCATGCAAAGGACAGGCTAATTCTTTCTAACGAGGGTAATTCATCTTCAAGAATACATACTGATTTTACTGACTTTGGGCATTTAAATATAGTCAATTCCTATTTATTACATTTGTCAAACCTTTCACAAGGCATCTGAGGATGTGAAAAATTGGAAAGACATTAAAAACACATAAAAGTCTAAATCATTCTGAGGTAGTCTGATATGCAAATTGACTTGCACCTTCTTAAAGCTTTTTCTGGTCTGTAGTTCTACGACCTGTGGTCTTCTGTTCATATATATGGCCTCACAATTAATAATTAACAGTAACTAGTAACCTTCATTATGGGCTGTTTACTGTTCGAAGTATATTACTTCAATTAAAGTTTATACTCTTAATTATTGTTAGGTACAACTACTGCCCCATTTTATAGATAAGAAAACTGAGGTGGAAATGTCAAATAGCTTACTCATGGTCATACAACCAGAGAGTAGCAAAGCCAACAATTAAACTCATCCCACTGCTAACTACTATTGTCAGCTGCTTCTAGATAGTTTTAGGTAACTTGTGTATAGTTTTAATTATTCATGTTACATAGATTAAGAGAAACTGAAACTTGGAGCAGTTAAGCATGTACTCAGAGTCATAAAACAGGTAACCTCTGCATGACCATTGTTGCAGTCAGGTTCGCATTGCTGATAGAAATCACCCAACCAAGAGCAGCTTCTGGGAAAAAGGTTTATTTTGTCTTACAGGCTAGAGGGTAAGCTCCACAATGGCAGGGAAAATGATGGCATGAGCAGAGGGTGGACATCACCCCCTGGCCAACATAAGGTGGACCATAGCAACAGGAGAGTGTGCCAAACACTGGCATGGGTAAACTGGCTATAATACCCATAAACCTCCCCCCAACAATACACTGCCTCCAAGAAGCATTAATTTCCAATTGCCATCAGCTGGGGAACCTAGCTAGCATCCAGAACACCTAGGTTTATGGGGGGCACCTGACTCAAACCACCACATTCTGCCCCTGACCACATAAACTGATAATCATACATGATTTAGAATGAAATGCATTCATCTGACTTTAAAAGTTTCCCATAGTTTTTATCAATCCTAATAATGTTCAGACATCCCCATATTCCAAGGTCTTTTAACTGAGCCATAATACCAAAAAATCCCCTCAAAACACATAGTGGCACAGAATAAACATTCGTACTGCAGAAGATGGCATTGGGCATAGCAAAGAAACATTCAGCCAATACAAGATTTAAAACAACCAGGGCAAACATCAAACTCTGTAGTTTCAAGTCCAACAACTCTAGCCAGTGACAATCTCCAAATCTGATCATTCTAACCAGCAACAAGTCTCTGGCATTCCAATTCCACCCCTCCAGCTAGGCTACTTACAGTCCTGGAAAACTTCATCAGGGCCAGCAGCTTTCCTTAGCAGCCATCTCGTGGTCCCAGCAGCTCCACTGGGTCTCCACTGCAATCTACTGTTCATCCTCATGGCCCCTATAGTGTTTCCATGCAGGCATCCAGCAAACCTGCTTCACACTGCCCATGGCCATTTCCTAAACACAATACCCTGTTGCAAACTCAATGACATTCTTTCTGGCATTTCTTATTCTCCACAATACCAGGTAGGATGCCAATTTGTTAATCGGGGTGGGGGGGGTGAATAAAGCAGACTTTGAAGAACAGGACACTCCGTGAGCACTCAGGCCCCTTCAAAAGAGTCTATATTCTTTTGTTGCCCCAGTACAGGTCAGCTGGCCCAATCTCAAAGGTTGTAATCTCTCAATTGCAACTGAATGGGCAGCAGTTTCGGCCTAAAGATTTCTTTCTGTGCCATATCCCTCTGCTCACTCCAGTTCATTTCTATGCAAAGCAACCCTGAACAACTCAGGAGAACAGGCATAAGAGCAAGTTTCCCACACAAAGTGCTAGCTCAGTCCAAGCAAAGTCCTTTCTCACCCTCATAAGCCAAACCTCACAGTCCATAGTTCTTTCTGCATTTCAGGTCTTTCAACTCTGACCAGAATAGTCCATCAAGCTATACTTACAGCACTGTAAGACATCTCTTAGGCCAAGGTTTCAAATCCTTCCACATTCCTCTTGAAAATCAACTCCAAAAGGCCAAAGCCACACAGTCAGGTGTCTAGCAACAATCCCACTCCTAGGTACCACTTTACTGTTGCAGTCAGATTCACATTGCTGGTAGAAATCACCCAACAAAGAGCAGGCTAGAGGGGGAAGCTCCATGATGTCAGGGAAAACAATGGCATGAGCAAACGGTGGATATCACCCCCTGGCCAACATAAGGTGGACCATAGCAACAGGAGAGTGTGCCAAACACTGGCATGGGGAAACTGGCTATAATGCCCATAAGCCCACCCCTAACAATACACTGCTTCCAGGAAGCATTAATTTCCAATTGCCATCAGCTGGGGAACCTAGCATCCAGAACATCTAAGTTTATGGGGGACACCTGACTCAAATCACCAAAACCATACATGGAAAAGAACTTCTGAAAACACGGAGAAAGTTACATAGGTATATCTTTAAAAACATGATGTTTAGCATTATTAGATATATCCTAAGACTCAGTCACTGGCCCAGTAATCAATAATCAAAGTGCATACACAGGGTACCCATGATACTTTGCACTTCTTTAATAGGTATTCAAGCATAACTCTTTTCATGCAGTTATTAACTTAGTTACCATGACCTTAGTTGCCCAAAACTTCTAGAAATTGAAGCCACAGATTATGAAGTCACTGTCCCTTCCCACATGGACAGAGGGTGTCAAAGATACTTTAGACATGGTAGCCAGGATACAGTGACCTACATATAGTACATCTCAAAATCTTTAACACATACTGAGTGCCACATGTAATGGAGAAATTACTGTAAACATAGAATCAGCAAAGGTTTATGTAGGTGACTGGAGAACTTTGCACAAGATTTGCCAGAGATGTGAACATTTCAGACCAGGCCATCATGTCTATTTTCCATATGGAAAGGGGGGAGGTGGTATTCCAGGCAAAGAGCAGGCAGGTATAAAAAGTTATTTTTCATGGCCATAGGAAAGTCTGGAAATAAGTTAGGTTCTGGCCAAATTGTAAAATTAGGGAACTAGACTTTTTCCTTTAGTCCCTTGGGGACCATAAAATGTTTCGAAAGGAAAGGTGCAGTTTTAGATCTGTGGTTCAGGAAAAATAATTATGTTAACCTCCACCCCAACAAAAAAAAGAGGCTAGAGGGTACCCTCCAATTAAAACACTGAACAACAGTCACGGAAAAGATGAAAAGGGTTACAGTGGGACACACACGTGGAAAAAGAGAGAGGTGGATGTGAAAGGCCTCCTGCAGGTAAGATTGAAGCCTTGGTAACTGACCCAGGGGAAGCCCAGGAAGGGAGAACAATTTTGATCTAAGTTTGGATCAGGATATGTGGCAGTAAAGAAGCTTGTAAGATAGTTGTTGAAATAACAGGTTTCAGATTCAAGAGAGAAGATGGATTCCTCATTCCAGGTTGGGAAGTGACTGATGAATAAATGAGACCTGCATCCACAGGAAGTGGAGATTACCAAGGGGACTTACAACTCAAGGAGAAAGAGGGGCTGTTGAGAAGGCAACCTTGAGAAATCCCTACTTCCTCACAGGCAGAGGAAAGGAAGGCAGCATGGAAGATGAACTGACCTAAGAGAGTTCCTAGAGCATATCTTCCTTAAGAACTCTAAGAACTTGTCAGCAGGAAATCAGAGACAGACAGAATGTCATCACGGGTCTGAAAGCTACACTATTCTGAGGCTAGAAGAAGCCATGGCATCTGTCAATGAGAGGATTACTAGTGCTTTGTGTACCATCAGGAGCAATGGCGAAGGCTGCCACCCCCATGCAGTGGGTTGAGGGGCAAGAGGCACGAGTGTATTAAGTAAGCATGACCATTCTTCTCAGCATTTGATGGTAAAGAAGAGAACGAAGTAGCATGGGGTGAGGGAGCAAAAGATAGCCTGAGGGAAAGAAAGGGTGGCTAGATCATGTTTAAGCTGAGGCGACCTTAATATCAGGTTGTGAAGTTGGGACACAGAGAAAAATACACATTAACGATTTGAGAGAGGCCTTTTTTGATAAAGGTTTTAAAAGGATAAGCTTGCCAGTGGGAAGGGGAGGAAGCTGAGAAGGTGGTGGCACACATTCTTGCTCTTCTGAGGCAGGATATTGGAGAATGGTTGTGTAGGTAGGAACTGGGAAGGGAGAGTGCTCAGTCATGAGGGAACTCACTGCATCTATCCCCTGATATGCCACATGAGCAGGACTAGACCTTTGCTAGGAACACCAGCCTTAGTTCAGTCATATAGGGTATGAGGAACAGATGTGGAAGCATCAGCTACATCAGGCACATGGAAAAGTCAGAGCAGGAAAGAGAAGCCAAGGGCTGATGCCAGGATGTGCCAATCCTTTCCTACTAAACTGATGGAGATAATGCCTGCGCAAAAACCCTAGAAGAAAGCCAGGTGTGGTGGCTCATGCCCTTAGTCCCAGCACTTGAGAGGCAGAGGTAGAGGATCTCTGTGAGTTTGAGACCAGTCTAAGACTATATAGTGAATTCCAGGTCAGCCTGGGCTAGAGCAAGCCCCTACCTCAAAAAAAAAAAAAAAATACCCTAGGAGGATTTTGGAGGGAGTTATAGTTTCCATTATGGATCAAAAATCCCACACAATTACCCATTGTTATTAAATGTAGCTCACTAGCTACCACAATATGTCTGCTGCATAAGTCCTTCCCACTTTTAACTGATGACCAAGGCCGCCAAGAGACTCAGAATCTGAGATTCAAAGATTGCATTCATTGACCCCCTTATTAATGACTTAAAAAAATCTGTGGCTGGAGAGATGGTATAGCCATTAAGGTGCTTGCCTACAAAGCCACAGGACCAGGTTTGAATCTCTAGGACCTACGTAAACCAGATGAAAAAGGTGATGCATGCATGTGGAGTTTGTTTGCAGAGACTAAAGGCCCTGGTGCACTCATTCTCTCTCCCTCTCTCTGACTGCCTCTTTCTCTCTCTCCCTCTCTCAAATAAATAAAATAAATGTTTAAAAAACTATACAGAAAGAAGAGGAACTAGTGAAGATATTTCCTATAATATTTAAAATAGTTCTTATTGGGAACTTTAATATATGAACACATTGCAAATTGGTTATATCCCCATCATGTTATCCTCTTATGTTCCCTGTCTCCCCACCCCCATTCTATAATATTTTTAACTTTGAAGTTCCATCCTTACATCCTTTCCTGCTGCCCTTAAATCACAGCCCATAGGATGGGTAATTTTGCCAGACATCTCTTTGAATTGGTAGGTTCTCTAACTGTCTTTAATGTTTCTCTGTGTATTGAAGCACCTGTAGTCCTTTTCTGCCTCTTCATACAATTAGGGCATAATTGCTAAAAAGAATATTCTTGTGGAGATGAAATATTTAAGAGCTATAAGAACAATGCAGTCTTTTAGTAAGCTCTTGAAAAAGGAAGCAATTTGTTTCATCATTGGGAATTTTAAAAGATACTTTCAGAATTTTAAAATCCCATTTCTAATTCTTATTTTTAGCTGCCAGTGATTATAAGATAGAAAGCTATTTAATTATTAGTAGACCTCCAGCTATGTACTGTGGTGATGATTTGGTTCATGTCAGAGTAGATGGTATAGAATTTTGAGACTGTATCCCAATGCTGGTGTTTGTTTCTTGAGGAAGAAAGAATGGAAGGGAGCACAGAGAGAAGGTGGGGAAGGGAAGAGAGGACGTTAAGAAAGAAAAAACAAGTTCCTCTCAGCTTCCTGCTCCTGCAGGCCTCCCTAGCCCTTGCATTGCCTAGTACAAACCTGTGGCAAACTAGCATTTTACAAATATTTAAATGGAATGTGTAAAGAAAGCCATGATCTATGCCTGCCTGCAAAAGTGGGCCTATTAAACGAAACAAATGCCATCCATGTCTGTTTCCAGCTGAGGTTATAATGTGTGAGATCGTGTTGCACCAGATTCCCTTTGCATTCAGCATCATAAAGCACACAGTTTATAGTACCATATGAATTTGTAGAGCTGATTGTTTTATTATATTTCAGTCCCACCACCATTCTGTGAAAATACAGGTCTTGTGTTGATACGATGCTTCCTAGCTCTAGGCATGGCCTACCCCTACTACAGACTGTAATTTACTTTTTGGTGTCTGTCGCCTTGAGCTTGCCTTCTGACTAGCTTGTTGAATGATGTGCTAATCCATTATATTTTTCAGACAAGTGTATCGACCAGTATAAACAGACTGGAGGGCACAAACCTAAATGAAAGCTATACTTCCCTGAATCATTTAAAAAGCCACTGCTTGGTGGCAGTGTGAAATAAGCTGGCTCTGTACATTAAGTAAAGGAGCGTGCGAGAGAGATCTCAATAAATAAAACAAAAAAATTGAAATATCTCTGCCTGCGGGAGCTAAGCCCCAGTTTCGCATGTCCACCCTGACTCACCTCTCCTGTGTTAACATGAAGATCAGAAGGGCTACTTTTAACAGTGTTCTCTTCTGATGCACACTGGAGTGAAGCCAGGGTTCAGCATCTCCTGCCACTTATGAAGTATTCTCACCCAATCCTGGGTGTGTGTTACTTGAAGTCATGGACATTATTGAAACATGTTTATATAAATGAAGAGCAGAACTGGCATTCACAGGAATTGTAGTGGGAAAAAATAAGCCTCGATTGGTTCCTTCTGAGTCATCTTTCTCCTTGAAAGACATACAGGAATACAGAGGAAGATGGGGTTGGGGAAAGTACATTTCAAATTAAATTTTGTTTTTAAATAAAGTATCCGTGGAATCCAAGTGCTCTAATTTGCCAGATCAAAGCCATGGGATAAGGATTCACTTGGCTCAGTGAGGAAAGATGACCTTGGTCTGGCCCATCAGATCCACCTTGTTCCAAGCTACATAGTGGAAAGTAGTTTGGTGAATTTCAAGTCCAACTTGACTGAAGCAAAATAGTCCCTGGAAGAGAAGAAGGCTCCTTTCTCCCTGAGGACATTTGGTGCACATCACTTTTACACATGGTTGTGTTGGGACAGCTCCTATCTCCTCTGATTACCAATATAAAAACCACAACTCTTCTTCTGAAATTGCTTGCCCTGCTTTCTGAATTTGTGAGGCTTGGTGTATGTTTTCACATATATATCTATATATATGATCATCTTAGTGGCGAGCTACAGCCTGTCACAGATACCACATCAGACTGTGATGAGGTAGGGAAGCTTCAGATCACAATCCCAGAGTTCTCACTGGATGGCCACAGTGAGCTGGTAGAGTGCTTTTGTCTTAGCACAGCAAGCCCTACCTGTCCACCAATGTTCCCTCTGTGTTCCCAAATACCTTTAGTCCTCTTAGGGATGTGGGAAATCAAAACAGGTTTGAACAAGAATGCCTGATCAGATTCTAAGCTATAACAGCTTCAAATTCTCAACCTGTGGGGATCACTGAGTTCTACAGAGAATTGGTTAATAAACCCTTCCCCTAGCTACCATGGAAAATAGGACCTGCTATAGCTCACATTCCTCTAAAAGCCAATGTGTTAAAGAATTGGTCTTCAGTTTGGTGCTACTGAAAGATGGTAGAAAGTTTTCAGAGGTGGGGCTTAATGGGAGATTTTAGGTCATTGGGGACATGCCCTCATGGTATACTAGCCATTTGTTCTTTTTCTCATTCCCAACTACTATAACGAGAGCACCTCTCCATGCTGCACTGCCTGACATAGGCCCAAAAGTATCAACTGACCATGGGGCTGAATCCTCCAAAACTGTGAGCCAGAATAAACTTTTCCTCTTTTTAAGTTGACAGTCATAGAAAGCTGACTAGCACAAAGCCCTTTGTGTCCAACTGCATACTTGATTTTTTTGCATGCCTATAGGTATGTGATATACCTGTATATATGCATGTTGGTATGAGTATACTTGTATGTGGAAGTTCACATGGATGTGCACATGTCTACATATGCATGTGGGGATCAGAGGTCAACATGAGCTGTCTTCCTCAGTTGCGCCAGTTTGCTTATTGAGTCTCTCACCAAACCCAGAACAGAGCTCACTGATTTGGCTAGATTAACAAGCTTGCCCCAGAGATCTGCCCATCTCTGTCTCCTGAGCACTGGGTTTACAGGTACATACAGATATAATTAGCATTTATGTGAGTATTAAGAATCTGGACAAGGCCCTCACACTTGCACAATGATTGCTTTGCCAACTGAGCCAATACCCCAGCCCACATCTTTGATCTTTAATAGAGCATTCCTAAGCTTTGTACCAATGTTAAGCATGCTATGTGGAGTGCAAAATTTGCTTCTAGGTCATAGATAACCTGTTAGGTCAACATATTCTTTCTAGTTCATGTTTTCCAAAGTGAATGCTCACAGTTCTCTTCAGTGCTCTGAGAGGTATAAACTCATCTTCTCACTTCAAAAGTCAAGTGAACTACTATCCCCATCTGTGGCCACTCAGGAGATTGACCAGTGGAGTTAGTAATCTGTCTTAAGATTTTTTAAATTTTTATTTATTTATTTATTTATTTACAGAGAGAGAATGGGTGTACCTGGGCTTCTAGCTGCTGTGAAAGAAATCCAGATGCATGCACCCCATTATGCATTTGGCTTTATATGGGTATTGGGGAATCAAACCTGGGTCGTTAGTCTTGGTAGACAAGTGCCTTAACTACTGAGCAATCTCTCCAGCCCCTGTTTTTATGTTTTATAAAAGACTTTCACAAAGGCCTGGCTCAGAGCACTAAATAAATATTTGTTGATTGAATGTTCCCCAACATTCCTAGAATATTTTGCTCATATGAATAGTTGAATTTGTTACTTTTCTTCTAATTGTAGCAACATGCCAACCAGCAACACTTTAACAGGGGAAGGACTTATTACTGGCTTGTGGTCAGAGATTTCCATCAATCATGATGGGGAAGGTGCGGCAGCAGGAAAAGCTCAGTCTATACTGGCAGGAGCATGAGGCAGGTAGTCATTTCATAGTGCAGAACCAGGAAGCAAAGGGCTAGACCAGAAACAGTGGGTATAGCATATAGCTGCTAGCTAGAGACCACATGTTTCAAGAGTTCTACAATCTTCCAAATTAGTACCACCAGCTGAGACTGAGTGTTCAAACACAGGAGCCTGAAAGAGTCATTTTACATTCAAACCTGAATCTCAGAAGGGACTTTGGGCTTTGGGCTACTCAACATATAGTGAAAACAGAGGGAAGAATCAAAATGGAACAACACATTTAAAAAATGGAAGCTATTTTAGCCGGGTGTGGTAGGGCACACCTTTAATCCCAGCACTTAGGAGGATCAGCATGAGTTCAAGGCCACCCTGAGACTACATAGTGAATTCCAGGTCAGCCTGAGCTTGAGTGAGGCCCTACCTCAGAAAACCAAAAATAAATAAATTAATAAATAAAAATTTAAAAAGGAAAGCTATTTCAAATATTATCATCATCTACATGGCAAGAAATGAAGTGAACTTACTTTTTGAGAATAGACTGTGCAAAGTTCAGTGCTAATATCATGGGCATTGATAATATGTGTTTGAAGCTGTTACATACCAGAAAATATGGTAAACTCTCACATATAATTTCCCAGTCAATACTATAAATAATCCTAATGAAATTGATCCTACTAAAAACAATTTATGAGGTAGATCCTCTATCATACCCACCTATCTGTAACAACTGATACCAGCTAGAGAGTTCACACATCTATGATAGAAAAGTGAGGATTTGGACAGGCTAGAGGGGGAAATGAATTCCAGGGTGTGTCCCAAATGTAACATTTTCTTTATTCACATATCTCAGAAGCCAGACCTCTTACCAAAATAAATAAATAAATAAATCTCTCCAGGGTCCAGATAATAAACCTGTGCAGGTAATGGAGCATCACATTTTATGGGATAATTTGGGATGGCCAGTTGAATGATCTATAGGATTTTACTATGTGACTTGACATATTTCATATCTCAGTTCCTTATTTTTCCACCTGTAAAACAAGAATAATTACTCGGCCTCTCTCTCTATTATAATGAGAGATGATAAAGATTGATGAAATGTGGGTGCACCGAATGCAGGACTTAGAATGAATGTGCTACTGAGTTCATAGATATGCTATTACTAATAATGGAAATAGTTCCTTATTCTACTGTGCACTGAATTGTGAGTGATCTTGTTCCCTCATTTGACCAATATGTATTAGGTGGCTGATTCAGTAATACTATGGGAAATAAAAACTGATGATTTTAGCCTTAAGCTAGATGTATTAAAAATAAACAGTGTAATTAGATCGTTTCCTTGACTTTTTTTTTTTTTTGAAACATGCCAAAGTAAGAGGTAAAGTCTTATCAGATCAACATGAAGCCAAATGTGAATGAAACATGGGAAAGTTCAAGCAGTAATACAGATGTTTCCTGACATCTGGATGTTTGCTATCCTGTAGATTTGCCATATGGATATCCTACAAAGTTCTTCCACTTTATTTCAGGCTTTCAAAATTAACTTGAAGTTCTAGTTCTGTGCCTTATAGACCAAATATTTTACTACCGTCCCATTGTTAGTCATAAAAAGCTAAGCTACTGCACATATACTAAAATTGGGATGATGAAATACTAACCCTTCACAATGTGTTGTCTTGAAGCCATGGTGAGTGTTCATCAGCCCATTTGCTACAGTTAGTAATGATGTTTTTCATGCAATATTTGGCCATTGTACAAACCAGGTAAATGTGGAAAGAACATTTGCACAGGCAGCTAGGCCTCAGAGAAGGCAGCTTCCTAATTTCATGGTAACTAATGCTTTCCTTTAGTGATCAGGCAAAGGGAAATGTTGTCCAACGCATGATATAAAAGATGCTATCTCTTGTACATTAGATAAAAATCATTTTCTGCTGTGAACCTAATCCTGTGCTTAATAATTCCTTTCTATGATAACTCCAGGGCAAAAAGAAAAAAGAGAAATAATTATAGGGAAACTGCGTGAGGCCAGATGGCAGGTGTATTTGTAGGTCTAACAGTGACCTGTGGGTTTTAAACACTGGTGAGTACCTTCTGCAATCACTCCCTCCTCATCCCCCTCCAGCCTGTAGACTTACAGCTGTGCCAGTTACCTTCAGTCCCTGGGGCAGTGCAGAACCATGTGGGGTTGCCTCTGCCTCATTTCTTTACAACCAAGGAAATCATCTTTATGACTATGTCACCAAATCATTCAGCTCACTAAGTTTACTTACTTGGAAAAATACCATTTTCTTTTTCCCTATTTGGGGGAAGCTCCAACTTTGACCTAGAGCTACCATGCTTTTTGTCACTTTGTTGCCCCTATAGCACCTCAAGATAACTCACATTGCTTTATTTATTTTCCATCAGTACTAAAAAGTGGTGCTTTCAAAGGAACCCCCCACCAAACATGCTAAGCAATTTATGCTTCTAAATCCACGTATTCATCCTACACATCAAAATATGTGAACCTTAGCTACATAAAAGCTGTCCAAATCTGATTTTGTTTCTACACAGATGGCTATGTACATGACACTGGAATATTAGTCTTGGCTTTTCTTGACAGACCTGAAAACTGGCCATGCAGAACTGTTTAAAATTGGTAGGAAAAACTAACCCTGAAGTTTACTGCTGATGAACACAAGAGAAAACATGTAATTAATGGAAATGCATGTCAGAATAAAGAAAACTGTGTTTGCCCCTTCATTTCTGAGCCCCTAGCCAAAGGTGCTTAATAAAGGTGGTATTTCAAAGGTGAAAAGGGGACTTGTGCTCATTCAGTGAAGTAAAACTTTGTTGCAGTTTACATGTGTGGTAATTAATTTATGCCCTGACAACTCTTTTAATTAAAATTTTGTTTTAAATTATGGAACTATCATACTTACAACAAAAATTTAAGCAGCATAACAAAAAGAAGAGAAAATACACTGCATGCATTCAGAAAAATATATTAAATAATTTGCCACATATTTTCTCACACTTAGGGATTTATATTTACATGTTGGGCTTATTGCTATTACTGCTCTGTAAACTATTTTTGTAAAGTAATATATTGGGGACATTTTTTAATATTACTGTACTTCTGCATTATTAATGGCTCTATAGCCATTTCTTTCAATAAGTTGCCATAGTTTATTTAACTAGGCCCCTATTGAACGTTTATATCTTTTCCAATTTTGTCCTTCTGCAAACTATTTATTTTGTTAAATAACCCTGCAGCAGAAAGTTTATAAGTACACATTATTCTCAGAATGAAGTTTTAGAAGTTGTATCAAATAGACTATGTGCTTTAAGGAAATAGCATACATGTAACTAAATGATTTTTGAGAAAGTTACAGTGATTGACTTTCTCTGAGCACTGCATTAAATTTTTATTTCCTCATACCATTCATATTACTGAATTTTACCTTTCAATTTTTTAATAAATTAAAAATAAAATGACATTTTCTTGTTTTATAAGAGATCTTCACAATATCTGCTCTAAATTTGAATTGAACTGACCCCCCCAAATGTCATGAAATACTAAACAGCATGTTCCCAGGAGATTGAGTGACAGAACAGCAGTACCACTGTCTGCTGCTGTGGTCCCAAAGCCCGTGTAACATGAAAATTGCGTATCATGTTTATCGTCATTGTCTACGCTCTGTGTCTATGCTTCTAGTTTAGTTCTGTCTTACTGCTGGAAATAACAGAGCAACAACAGGTACTACTTACCAGGTAGTTCCCACACCTGCTGTCTGAAATCCTTTTCATTTCTTATGTCTTTACTTACATATAGCACCTTGCAAATGTTCAAGTTGCTACTAAGAAAGAAATGCAAAATTTACATCAGATCTTGAGATAATATTTCACCTGACCGAAAACAAATCAAGTTATATTTATACAAAGAAAGTTCTAAAGGTTAAGTAATAAGGGAATCCTGGTCCTAAGCCAGGTCTTCAAAAACAGCTCTGTAAGGAAGCCTATAAGGAACATAAAGCATTTGAAATAACAAAGGCATTTAAATGGATCAGTTGCTTTTAATTTAGAAATGAATATATTTCTTTACCTCACAGCTTTTCTTGAAGATATATATTTAAAAGAAATTATTTTTTGCCTTTTATGTGGAGTAGGCAATAGGCTATACCTGAACCCCAAGATCAGTGGGAATTGAATTCCCTAGAGTTTGCTAAACACAAAGAAAACCATCATTGGCTAACCGCCATCTTATGTAAATGAATAGGATGAAAGTGAAGAGTGGTTTTCTGGGTCAAAGCTAGCTTTGCAAGCTGGTAAGTTCTTGGTTGTACCACTGTATGATGGCAAGAGGCCCTCTGTAGTTTGACTTAAGCACAAAGAATGAATGAAGAGCCTGCCTCATGGGGCCAGGAGAAGATAAAGTATCACTCAAAACACAGCTGCCTGGTTCAGGATTCCAGTCCTGTCCATGATATGTTGAGCTGCATCTGTCAATGAAAAGGCTGAGAAGAAAAACTCCATGCTTCAAAACAGGGAAATGAACTGGGTTAACTATAAAACTATTTGTTTTTTAAGTATTCTTGCTCCATAGTCTTTTAAAAAAGATACGAACCCTATTTCAGTACTTCAGAACATAATCCCCATCCACTGACTCATGAAGGAAAAGATAAACTAATAGCATATCAATTATTGATAGTTTATCTGAAAGTGTTAATAATGTTTAGGCATGATGGAAATCTTCATTTTCAGAGAAGAGAAAAAATAGTCTCTTCCCCCCTTTCCACTCTTTTTAAGGATTTGTTGCAAAGGAAAAAATAAACACATGTTTTAAAGAGAAATTTAAGGATTTCAAGAAACTATACATATGTAGTCAGTAAAGACAGGCAGATGTCAAGTAGTGTGTTAAAAGCCTAGGCATAGCAATTTAAGAAGAGTAGTGGGATAAGGAAATTATACTCATTCCCAGAATTTGTGCCATCAGTGAGAAAGTTAGAAAAGTATGGGAAGTTGGCCCTCCTCATAGTCCGTGGTTTTTTAACATGGACTCCATTGGCCAATATTATACCTGTGGAGATATGGGCAATGGATTTGTACAGGGAGAAAGGTAGCAACTTAATTTCACTAGTGCTACCTGAAGTTTAACCTGCAGTATGCAGATAACAGACCATGGCATTAGTAACATTGTTTGTGTTTGTTACTAGCAGAATTGCATCAATGTCCATTTCATATTACTGTTCTCATAAATATGTTGGAACATCACTGCTTCAAAATTTCATAGCTGTTACAAGGGGCACTAGATGTTATATGTCACATTAATGAAGTAGTATATGTTTTATTATATAATATACTGGGTTCTTTATTTCATAGTTTGTTAATAAAACTTAATGTTAATGATTTACTTTGTGACCCTAACATTTTATACATGCAAAGATGTTATTTGGAGAAAGACTTAAAGCTAAGTGTGGAAGCATTCACCTATAATCCCATCACTTGGGAGACTAAAGGGTATAGTAAGTTTGAGACAAGCCTGGGTTAAATAATGAAATCCCATCTATAAGAAAAAAGACTTTTAAAAACTAGTTTTATTATTTTAATTTTCATTTTTTAAACAAAGACTAGAAGGATGAGAGTTTAACCTTACAGAAGTTTATACTTTCTCCAGCAAATAACCTCCCACCCATGATTATGCAGACAATCCTAATTTAAATTAGTGAGTCAAAAATAAATAAATAACTAAACAAGGCAAATAGGATGGAGATATAATGGAAATAAGAGGGGATTTAGTGGAGAGGGGAAATGGAAAGAGAGAAGATAACTGGAGGGATCAAAACATATACAAAATGAAACCATCAAAAAGGGAAAAAAGCTTTCTATGGAAATAACTTGACAGCATATTTTGAGTACCTCTGAGATGAGTATCGTGTTTTTAACTGATACATAAAACGTAAAAACTTCGTTTTCATGGGGTACCATGTAATGTCTGATGTATGTATACTTTAATGTTTAAATCAGGTTAAACCTATATACCTATTCAAACATGTGTCATTTCTTTATGGCAAAAAGTTCAAAATCTTTTCTTATAGCTTTTTGAAATATACACTATTCTTTTTTTGTTTATTTTTATTTATTTATTTGAGAGTGACAGACAGAGAGAGAAAGAGTCAGAGAAAGAGAGAGAGAATGGGTGTGCCAGGGCCTCCAGCCACTGCGAACGAACTCCAGATGTGTGTGCCCCCTTATGCATCTAGCTAACATGGGTCCTGGGGAATTGAGCCTCAAACCAGGGTCCTTAGGCTTCACAGGCAAGCACTTAACCGCTAAGCCATCTCTCCAGCCCAAAATATACACTATTCTTATCTGCAGTTGCCATACTGTGCAATACTTTCAAAATTCAGTGTTGACTTCCAGGAGTTTCCAATCTTCATTAGAAAGGGCACACAGTCACAGGAGACAGAAATCCATAGGACACAACCTGAATATGCATTTTGACTCTGCCTGGCAGTGAAGAGAGCCAGACCAGATGAGTGGATGGACTGTGGCAGGTGGCAAGAGGTAGCATGAAGACAACTGTGTGTGTGAGCTCTGAAGCATCCTGCCAAACAGTACAAGGCTATGCTTCCCAGCAAGGAACATGAGCTTTAGAAGAAAAGCAGGCAGATTAAGAGTGGGAAAGGCGTGAACACTCAGAGTGAACAGTACGCAAACAGGTGAGATTTGTCTCTTTATTGCAGTTGTTTAGCTAACAAGATACAAGTAGGTACTCAGAACCACTTGATATAGAATTCAAAAAAAAAAAACATCTGTCATTGGAGAGAACAGAGCAAAGCCCTCTTGTCTAGAACTTAATGAAACTTGAAAGGGGAAGGGGTGGGAGTCCACACTACAATATTGTAGCCACCATGACTTTGTGGAGAAACAAGGAAATCTGGAAAATCAGGTTGAATAAGGTTTGGTAGTGACATATGGATACAAGGCCAAAGAGGACTGAGGACAAGGTGATTAGAGTCTGAGAAATTTAGAACAGTGTTACGGACCCCAGTTGGAATCCAGGTCCCCTCTTCTGCCTCAACAGTGTACACCTTTGTCACATTTCTGTGCATTTTTCCATCTTCCATGAGGGGTGATTATGTAAAACTACTCAAAGAGTTTGATCGTTTGAATTGAAATAACCTTGTCATCTTTTATAAATGCTATGATTTCTCAATAGATTGAAAACAGACCCCTGCTTGCAAGTGAGAAACAAAAACTAACTAAATCAGAGATACTCTGCTCTTCCAGAAAACCTAAGCTATGTAATATCAATCCATTAGCAGAACTAATGTCATTTTTCCAAAGGGTTTACCTAATCCTGAGTTCTTTTACTTCTCCACTGAGAATCATACTAGTGCTTAAAACATTTTAGTTACAGCATGAAAGTCTCAAAATGTGAGTTTTGGAACTCGGGCAAAAATTTCAATGGGCTACTAAAGAGCATTTCATTCAGAGGCTTAAGAATCTGATGTCTTTTTTTTTTTAGGTGATATCTTTTAATTCTTAGTTTCTGATTGTATTTTCAGTAACAAATAAAGAAAGGGTCTCATTCTGATAACAGATTATTGTAAATATTAAGTAATGATAAATTTCCCTTTTTACATTTGGAATCAAAGAATGAACAGATAGAAGACACCTAGGGAGGGAGCTAAGGAATGTTTGTTAAAAGCCAATTATGAAACACCTTAAAAATAAAGGCCTTACCGGGCTGGGAAGATGGCTCAATGTGGGTACAAAGCTTACTGCACAAGCATAAGGACCTGAGTTCAGATCCCCAGCACCCACATAAATTGCTAGGCATGACAACACATTCCTGTAACCCCACTGCTACAGAGACAGAGATGAGCAGATACCTAGGTTTTGCTGACTCTTGTGTTTAGCCTCATCTGTGAGCTCAGGGCTCAGTCAGAGATCTGTCTCAAAAAGTGAGATGGAAAGTAACTGAGGAAGACACCCTACATCATCCTCTGGCCTACACAGTTGCTCATACACATGTGCACACACTCCCCATACCCATGTGCACCTATACAAATATGAATATACATACAGGCACCTGCACATACACATTCAAGAAAAAGAAAGAAAGGAAACAAAAAGAGTGCCATTAGTGTTTTATTTTCTCTTCTTTGGAGATAGAAAAATAAAGCATCTTATCTTACTATCTTAAAAATATTTTTAGAAAACCAAATTAGAGCAGCCTTCATTTTCAAGCAGTAAGTTTTAGCAGCAGTTGTCCTAGCATAATAGCTCATTTCCCAAAGAAATTCCACTCAAGTCCCCATCTGAAGAGCAGAGTTTGCACTGCTCTACTAGATGATTTGATTTGTCCAAATTTATTTGAAAAAGATAAACTCTATAGATGCTCTTTTTATTAAATAAATGTGCATGTATATAAAAGATGAACAATGGAAAATCTAAAATACCATAACTAGGAACGATGAGTAAAGGTAGCAAAAGTAATATTCTTAGGGAATAGTCATATAATTATGTATAATAATATAACTTGGTAATTAATTATGTGGAAGTTCAATTTTAATAAACCTTATCTTTTTAGGGACTTATTTAATAAATGCTTTTTAGAAAGTTAAGAATTAGGGCTGCACAGATGGCTCAGCAGTTAAAGCACTTGCCTACAAAGCCCAATGACCTGGGTTTAGTTCTCCAGTGCCCATATAAAGCCAGAATTATTTTGCAATGTCAACATATTTTCTAATGTCCTCTTTTTCAGTTTGAAATTGAAATACAATTTTCTTTAAACCTTGCCTGACATCCCCCCCCCCAAAAAAAATCAATTACTTAAAAAGGCACGAGTTTGGTTTTCTTTAGACTCAATGTGCCTTAATTTTACATGGAAGGAGAGACAAGTCTTCCTACACCACATGGCTTATGAAACCACACACAGATGGGCCTCTTACAACTCAAGAGAAGCATTGCAGAAGCCCTGGTTGAACACTGAGCAGGATATAGGATTTGGGGAACACTGAGATCTGCTGAAAGATGAAAGCACCCCCCAGAGCTCAATGGCAATCACAGTCAGTCTCCCAAACAAAGAGACTGGCTCATTGCTGATTGTCTGGTTCACTTCTACTCTTAAACTATCTTATCCTTTTGAATTATTTTTACCAAATATATTGCTCCTGAATAAATAAAGTCATGTAATTTCAATTTGAAAATCATTTTTGTGCCCATACACAGTAAATTCCATAATACCAAAGAGGAGAGCTCCAGGGAAACAGAAACAGAGAAAAGAAAGTAAAAGGGTAAAATCTGTTTAAAAAAATCAATTTTTTAATTAAAAAATAACTTGTGGGCCAGGCATGGTGGTGCACGCCTTTAATACCAGCACTCGGGAGGCAGAGGTAGGAGGATCGCCACGAGTTCGTGGCCACCCTGAGACTACATAATGAATTCCAGGTCAGCCTGAGCTAGAGTGAGACCCTACCTTGAAAGAAATAATAATAATAATAATAATAATAATAATAATAATAATTTGCAACCAATGTAAAAAAATTACTTAAGAAAGCAGACCTCTATGCTACTTAAAATTGCAGTCACCTTTGAGATTTCACCATTTCTGGGACCCGCCCTGCTCTAAGGAGCTCTGCTTTTTTTCCTTCTCTTAAACTCTATAATAAAGTCCTTTTTTTACTTGTTTAGAAAAAATTTTTCGAGGTAGGGTCTCACTCTAGCTCATACTGACCTGGAATTCACTATGTAGTCTCGGGGTGGCCACAAACTCGTGGCGATCCTCCTACCTCTGCCTCCCGAGTGCTGGGATTAAAGGTGTGCACCACCATGCCCAGATTATAATAAAGTCCTTCTAAATTAATATATATATATATATATATATATATATATATATATAGTCATCGGAACCAACTATCTAGCTCAAGGCCCTCTTGTCAAATTCAGTATGTCTTCGCTGTATGTGCCTCTATGTTTTCATCTGTAAAATGGGAATTAACTTACTTCATGGAACTACTGTGCTGATATTCTGATATTTTGCACAGACATATGTATCAGTTTGCCTGACACATCTCTTCTACCTTAATTTTATTATCATGAGCCATGAAAGACACTCGGCCATCCATTGTGAATCCATTACCATGGCTATTCTTAAAAACTTTCATTTTAGTATATATCTATTAAGGATCTTCTATCCTAAAAAGATTTTTTTGAAGAAGCAAATCCAGTGTACCCCAATGGAGCACTTGCCTACCATGCACCAGGCCCTGAGCTTAATCCTCAGTACAAGGATTTTAGGGGTGCTAATTCTGTGGTTCTTATTTCTGTTAGATCTCTTTAATCATTACTAATTTAAAATTCTCTAAGTGATAAATTACTATAGTAAAAATGTAAGGTCACAACTTCAGCAACTAAATATGTACTGGTGACTTTGTGGAACACAGACTGCAGGACTTCAAATGAACTCAGCAGTAGAGCATGACACCTTGGGCCCAGGTGTTTGATAGCTCCTTTCCCCCACACACAACTTCCCTGCTCAAAGACACTGTTACTCTATTTACAGATCGTCTTTGTGTTCCCTGCAACAAAGGTTTTCCCCATCATGTAATTATTGTTTTAAAAACAAAGCCAGATTTTTTTGTTTGGTTTAGACAGTGCAAATATATAAGGCACGTTTTTCTAGTTATGAAGCTGCTGTCGAACAGGTCTACAAAGCAGATGCACTTTGTGAATTAGAGGTTGAATCCAAGGTTCCCATGGCTCTGAATGGCTCCTTCTCTGGCCACTGCTATAGCCTGTGGCACTGAAAGCCGATGTGAGGTGAACATATTGTCTCCAAGACCAAAGTTCTGTCTATAATCTTCCCAGATGCCGGGCAGATCCAAATATCCTTCGGCAATCACATATCATGTCGGCACCACCTGCTAGGAAAAAATTTGTAGGAATTCAGCTTGGATGCTGGATCTTTCATGGCTCCTGTAGACCCAAGTCCCCTTGACATAAGGACTTATTTTAATTTCCCAACATGTCAGATGGTTCATTTGAGGAACTCTCCTTGCTTTACTTTTTTAACTTAATTCTTGCTACTTAATGATAACAGCTTATAGGTTTTTCTGAAGGTTATGAATGACTCTTCCTAATTCACTATTATCATAACTAGATTTTTTATTAAGCTCACAATGTGACTTAGAACAGTGGAGGCAACACTGCTTTGTGTCCTATACCTTCAGACTGGCAACCTTTTGCATAAGAACTATTGATAGAGGATCTCTCTAGATCTCTAGTCTGTTGCACAGACTTTACTCTTACCTTCCTACCCCCCAAAATATATACTTAAAATAGATTGAAATGTCTATTTCTTTCAGAGAGTCAATGTCAAGTTTATCTCAAGAAAAAATTGCCTGCAGTTCTGCTTTTCTTTAAATAGAAGCAATTTAATGACTTTTTTTTTTTTGGTGGGAGAATAATGACCATCCTCTATTAAGCAGAATCACTTGGATAAGAACCATGAAAGGTGGAGGGAAATTAAATTCTATCTGTAGCTGAATGCTACTTATGAAAATGAAGATGAACAATCAATGTAGGAAGCCAGTAGAGCCAGCAAAATGGTAAACAGCACCCCTTCAGACGGCAACCTTCAAATAAGTATTTCATCCAACTGCTGTAACCAAGCAGGATGAGATTCTGTGGTTACATCAGCACCCACTGGGAAACCTGCCTACAGTTACTCATGATTCAATAAGTGGTCTTGATTACAATTAAAGTGATCTCTATTCAGGCAAGTGACCTTGAGTCAAAGCACTGCTTCATATTAATATATAGTTCCAGACTCTACAGCCAGTCTCTCTCCCATCTTCACTTACTACAAAATTTTGGGAGGTTTTTTTTACACTTAAAAAAAAGATGAGAAGTCTATCCTAGATACAATTTCAAGACCTTGCTTTCTTGGTCATGGCTTGAATAATAATTACTAAAACTTACTTAGAAATAACCAGTCTCCAGAGTTAGAAAACTTTTGGAGCTAAGTGCAGAAATCAACACTTTCATTCTGTTAAAGAAACTTGCTATGGAATGTTTTGTTCAGTTAAAGACAGAAATTTGTCACTAAATTTGTAGATCCAGTGAATTTGTAGATGCAAGATACTTAGAGCTTTGTGACAGAGGTAGTTCAGGAGACTATCAGCAAAATGAGGAGGCAGTGGTAATGATAAAATCCAAATGCATTGGAATTCAACAGGCACATGACGATCCTGCTGATTCCACCATCAGTTTCCACCATCAGGTTTCCCAGAGAGCTCTCTCTCAGAAAAAAGAAATGCAGATTATTGTTTGTAAGATTAAAGGATCATGGAAAAATTATGAAGAAAAAATTCTAAATTTGAAACTAATATAGAGCCTCAGGGAACAGTCGCACATACCTTTAATCTCAGTACTCAGGAGGCAGAATAGGAGGATCACCATGAGTTAAAGATCAGCCTTGGACTTAAGGAATTCTAGGTCAGCCTAGGCTACAGTGAGACCCTACCTTGAAAAGAATCAGTGTGTGTGTGTGTGTTTGTGTGTACATAATACAGAGCTGGGGATATGGCTCAATTTGTAAAACACTTACTCCTTAAGTGTAAAGACTTGAATTCAGGTCCCCGGTTCCCACAGAAATGCCTAATCCTAGCACTTAGGTGGGGGCAGAGACAGAGGATCTCTTGGGTAATCTGACAAGGAGTCTAGCCAGACTGACTAAATCAGTAATCTCTGTGTTCAATGAAAGACCCTATCTTAATAAATATGTGTAGAATAATTGAGAAAGATACCAAACATCAACCTCTGGGATGTACATGAACACACATAGACGCACAAGAACCTGGCATACACCTTTGTCTAGACACAAACATACATACACCAAACACACATATATATGCAAAAATGCTGGAAAACATCCCCCAAAGAATTTTTTAAAGTACCTCTAAATATATTTTTATTCATTGATTTACTGGGGTCAGAGCTCTGCATTTGTTTTGTCTTGAATGGCTACATATTAGATATCCTAAACAGTGAATTCTTTTCAAAATATTTTTATTGATTTATTTGGCAGCCAAAGAGGGCACACCAGGGCCTCCAGCCACTGCTGACAAATTCCAGACGCACACAACCCCTTGTGAATCTGTCTAACGTGGGTCCTGGGGAATTGAACCTGGGTCCTTTGGCTTTGCAAGCAAATGCCTTAACCACTAAGCCATCCCTCCAGCCCTGAACAGTGAATTTTTAACAAAGGAGCCATTTGCTCTTGATCTCCTGAATGTCAAATTGAATAAAATACATAGATGTGGAATATAGCTGGTTATTCTCAAAGTAAAATATCAAAGGAATTGAAACTAAATGAATATAACCATCTAAGAGTTATTTAAAAAAATTCAGGGGCCAGTTGTTTTGAAAGACTAATACAATAATGAACTTACTGTAAGATTGTGGAGCTGAAATCTATGTTATGCCAAATTTGAGGAGCAAAACTTCCACTCCATACCTACTTGCCATCTACTGATATGCACGAGACAGAGAAGGGATTGAAAAAAAAAAAAAAAAAAGGCCAGTCTGGGCCTTTGCTATTTGCAACCAGCTCTCTAGCTTTCTCTGGGTCTATGTGGATCAAGATAAACTCACAAATGGCCGCTTCTTCCATTCACTAGTTACTTGTACTTTTTCATTTATATTTATTGTAAAAATATTTATTGCACATATACCATTGGCCAGGCACTGCATTAGCCCTAGAGAACAGTTATGTGTATATCATGCAGGCCCCAGACTTCATGAGCCAGAGGTCTTTGGTGCCAATGGCATCTTTAGAAAGAAGCTATGGCCTCCAACTGAACCTCAGGGAGAAAGTTTTCGTTAGGACCGCAAGCACTTAGTTTCTCTGCCTTGGTTAAGTGTGGCAATGACTTCCTAACGAATACCTCACCTTTACTTCTCCCTGTTTTTTTTTTTTTTAAGGTAGGTTTTCACTCTAGTCCAAGCTGACCTGGAATTCACTATGTAGTCTCAGGGTGGCCTTGAACTCACGGTGATCCTCCTACCTCTGCCTCCCAAGTGCTAGGATTAAAGGGGTGCGCCACCACGCATGGCTTACTTCTCCCTTTCTTTTAATGGGTATTCATCAACCCTTGCCAGTTGTCCTTGTCTGTGTGGACCCACAGGACCACTTTCTTCAGTCACTCTCACCCCACTCTTCTGTATCTGTTCTGCCATGTTTCCTAAGTTGGATTAGAAAATGAAAGGGCAAATTCTCAGCTACACAGACACCAAATTGGAAGTACCAGATTCTGGCAAGAAGTGAGTGGTCAGACTCATCCACAATTCACCACAGACTGACCTTGGAAAGCAGTGAAAGCCAAACAGAATTGCAGAGAGTTGGCATGGGGTATGGTGATTTGAGACTTGCTGTGTCTTAACATCCTAATATGATTTGATTCTCAGAGTCTAATTATAGTGGAGAAACCTTATGTAGGAAATATTCCAACTACTACATCTAATTAGATGTGTCCCCCAAAACTTGAACCTTGGGTCACTGCAGTTTACCTAAGCACACTCAAAGCTCTCTGTCTCAGCTCATTATCCTCATAGCTTCTTCCCCAGGGAAAGTGTATAGCATACCCTTTAACCTGGAAATAATGTGACTGCTGAGAGGGAGAAAATCCACATGTAGCAAAAGAACAATCTCTGACTGGCCCCCGTGCTTAGAGTATATATAGCCCACTTGAGTCGTGGGAATCTCTAATGCCGACCGCACTGTTGCCCAAGCACAGTCTCTCGTTATCTTCATAGCATTGCCAGTGTGAAAGTAGAGAACTCATACTAGTTTTCAGAAAGAGAAGGAAGGGACAGTTTGCTGACTGACCTCTGGGAGATCAGAAATGTGTAGAGTTAGATGGCATTAACGTACTGAGATCACCTCATATTTTATATGGATTAGATCAATGGCACCCTCTTGCAGGGGATAAAGGAGACCATATACCCTTCCTTTCCTGGCAATGTTTTTCTCACATCTAACTTTGATTATTAACTAACTATGTAAGTCCTGACAGAAATATGAGGTTGTTTAAAATGTAGCCTGTGTCACTGATAATGTTAAAACATAACTGGAAAAAAAAGAAATGGACACATTAAAGTTGCACAAATGATAAGAAGCCACATATGAGACTGTGCCCAATAACTCAGTATTTCAGTAGTTGAGAAGAAGGCAAGAAAATGTGGTGAGATAAACTGAGAGGAAGAGCTGGGATTTCACCAGACTATCATAAATACTAAAATTGGGAGAAGCTCACAGAAGATCATTCAGGTGTAGATAACCACGTGAGCAGATTCTAGAGATGGAGATAGGCAAGGTACTTTGATAGATGGAAGATGGGTGAAATGTAAATCAGATTTTCCTAGAGATGAGGTACACACTTCTTTCAAAAAGGTAGACAGGGTGTCTTAAATGCCACATGATCATATTACCATACTGTCTCTATCCTCTCAACCACTCAGTGAGATTGGTATGAACTCCATGCTGGAGCTTAGGAAGTTTTAAGGTTTACCCAGAGACTCACAAGTGTCAAGTCGCATTCTCTTTGTTTCTATTAGTTATTTTTCCATCCTTTAAAGGCCTAGAGAATGCATTTTAATGTATGATACATGGAAATACTTTGCAGCTTGTTTTTATGTGACCAAAGGAAAAGAACTAGAGAATCCTATCAGTGAGTAAAACATATAAGGTCCATACTTGTACTATCCATTTTGGTAAAACCAAAGGCACAAAGGTGGCTACACCTAAATGCATTATTCCCTAGTAGGCTAGAGCAAACAGAAGTCCTCACACACATCACACCTTCCCCAGCCTTCTCTTCCACACAATGAGGGAAATGGACTAAATGATTTCTCAGACTCCATCTAACTTTCATATTCTCTTTGAACATCTGAGTGTAGCATGTTTAAATTAATTCATCAAAAGACAACTGACAGTCTTTATTTTTACCTTTCTTGGGACTTTCTGCAACTTAAGGGGATGTTTTGCCATGGAGAAAATAGGACAATGTGCAGGCATTTGTGCCTATAGATGCTGCCCAGCAGACGGGCCCCACTTCACAGGTCTACCAAAGATGACGTAAGTGTATATCTTGTATGCACATCACACTGTGTAGTAATGATTTATTTGTTGTATGTTTTGTCCTTTAGCATCACTTTAGAAGGAAAAATCTTCTATCTGGGATTACCACATTTCTAACACATACTCAAAGCTAAAATAATAATTAATATAATGTTTAGTTTAAATGAATAGGTAGTTTACATACTACTAAGTGTTTACAAAAGATGGCTTTGGAATCATCTCCTTCCATTCCTCCATGTGTCCTGTGTCCTCCCACTAATGATGTAGAACTCCTGTACACAACTTTGCATCTCTCCCTGTGCCCTCTGCTCAGCCTCAGAGCTGCTCTTCTCCTGGAACGTGAGGGGTATGAAATCCAGATCCCTGATGCCCACCCTATTGCAGACTCTAGAGGGAACTGGGCCCCTATTCAGTTCTCAACCCTGGAAAGGCTCCATTGAGGAAGGCCTCTCTGTCATAGGATGTATGCACTTTGGCAGTATGAGGAGGGCTGGAGGACATTCACCCTGGATGTGACCCAAGTACCCCTGCTCTATACCATATTTTAATCATATTCTTCATCTAATTGACATGTACAAGCCACTTCAAACTGTCTGAAGACCTTCCCTTTGTTACTTATATAAATAGAACCTGTGGTTTCAGGGTGAGAGGAGGAGAATGAAGAAGAGGAGAGGTACGACAAGAAAAGTGTTGTAGAAAGATAAGACACAAGGGCACCCTGAAGTATCAGGGAAGGGATTCATTTTGGTAATGAAAGCCAACAATATTCTTAGATGCCTTTACTACATAATTTAAAAATAAATCATAGTCCAGAGGTTCCTAAGAGCCCATCACTGAAATAGATGTTAAATGCACCCAACAGGACTCAGGGAATTTTGCGCAAGAGGGGGCAGAAAGATTGTTAGAGACACAAGCTGGGACATTTTGTACAGAGACATTGCCTCTCTTCCATAACTGACTGCTGCCCCCACAATGCATGACCCACAATCCCCATGGGGTTGACTTCCATCTCCAATAAGAGGGCCTCTTCAGAAAAGGGGCAGGGATGAGGGAAACAATGGTACCAACATGTGTTATTTACATACTAAGTATGTCCAGAACTAATAGAAATAAATTTAAAAACTAAATCATAGCAAATTACTTATTTTTATTAATGGAGATGGCTGACTGATAAATTTTTTTGTACTTTTTTTTAAAATTTTTATTAACGACTTCCATGATTATAAAAAAATGTCCCGTGGTTGGGCTGTAGAGATGGCTTAGCAGTTAAGCGCTTGCCTGTGAAGCCTAAGGACTCTGGTTCGAGGCTCAATTCCCCAGGACCCACGTTAGCCAGATGCGCAAGGGGGTGCACACATCTGGAGTTCGTTTGCAGTGGCTGGGGGCCCTGGCGTGCCCATTCTCTCTCTCTCTGCCTTCCTCTCTCTGTCTGTCGCTCTCAAATAAATAAATAAAAATGAACAACAACAAAAAAATATATCCCATGGTAATACCCTGCCTCCCCCCACTTTCCCCTTTGAAACTCCATTCTCCATTATATCCCCTCCCCATCTCAATCAGTCTCTCTTCTATTTTGATGTCATGATCTTTTCCTCCTCTTATGATGGTCTTGTGTAGGTGGTGTCGGGCACTATGAGGTCATGGATATCCACGTCATTTTGTGTCTGGAGGGAGCATGTTGTAAGGAGTCCTACCTTTCCTTTGGCTCTTACATTCTTTCTGCCACGTCTTCCACATTAGACCCTGAGCCTTGGAAGGTGTGACAGAGATATTGCAGTACTGAGCACTCCAGTTACTTCTTTCCAGCACCATGATACCTTCTGAGTCGTCCTAAGGTCACTGCCATCTGAAAAGAGAAGATTCTCTACCAAAAGTGAGAGTAGCATTAATATAAGGGTATGAACATGTTTTTATCTGCTGTGATTTTAGATTCTGGATGTAAATATCTAAGGAATAAAACTATTCCCTTTATCTAAGACTGTCTGAAAGGCAGGAAGAAATCTTGTCCCATGGGACCCACTAGACATTAAAATACATATTTGCCTCCAATTTTGTCCCCAGAGCTACTTTTCTCAAGACCTATGCCTGCTCAGTGACAGTATCAGAGGGCACAATGCCAAGTTGCTCAGGAGCAGTAGTTTTGTTGCTCTTCCGTTTTGAATCATTTACTGTAAAATATATATCTTATGCTTCATCTGCTATTTGATTGTGGTACTTAACTCATGATCATTTTGTCCATTTATGGCAAGTGGCCAGAAATATATTTACTTTACCTTCTTTTTTAAAAAACTGTCATTGTTTGAAAAAAGCAGATTAGGTAAAAACATATCGATATGCCATGTCCATTAACAAAATGGAGAAGTTGGGTATGATTCCTTCTTACATTATATAATAAAAACTTTTAAAGATGCTATTTGCTTTGAATATTGGGAAAATGCTCTGAAGTTCAAGTTGAAGTCTATTATATACTTACAATTTATATTGGAACAAATGCACATAAAATTTAAATTGTTTTCTGGTTATACAGTGATAAGAAATGCAGATGAGATGGAGATAGGAAAGGAAACAGAAAGGAAAGGAGGGAAAAATGAAAGAATATGTTGATTCTTAAATTTTTAATCAGTAGTATCTAATATATTTTATGGGAATCCAACACTACTACCCACATAGATAGCAAGAAATGTTTATGCTAAAGGTAGATAATACATCAATGGATTGTATTGGCACCCACATAGAAGTCTCACATTTTTTCCCCAAATAACTCACTTTTGATAAACAAGAAAGCTTAAAAGAAATCAACCCTTCCAATTCTTTCAGAGCCATTTTTATGACTTGGCATCTACTGTGAGATCAACCCAAGGCTGTTGCCTGTAACATCAGAGTTTAGCTTGCAGCCCACAAATACAGAATGTGGAATTTGTCATCACCTGTATTTGTTTTACACTTATAAATTAGGAGCCACATTTACTGTAAATATAGTTAGTAGCCAGAGGTTTCAAAGCTAAGAATATGCACATTCAGTCTTTGCCTTATTTATGCTGTGGCCACCACATTTGTATAAACAGAAAATTACTCCATTCATGCTTTATTACTTCTTCTTTTGTACCACAGCCTTGACCCCAGTCATCATAAATTGAGAAATAGTGGGGAACTAATGGAGACAGATGGGAATATGGCTTGCCATTTACTCAAATTGGTAAAGTAATTAACCTCAAGGTGCTGGTTTGCAAGAAAAATTGTTGGAATATCTCAGGACGTCGGTAAACAGACTCCTGCTTTAACCAGTTCTGACAACTGCATCATAAACTAGACTTATTCTGTTCAATTGACCTGTCAACGTCTTGAGTCCAAATAAAGATTTGTATTACAATGCACTTGCTGAGAAGTAGGAGAACACCATTGCTGCTGCTTTTCAAATGGGTTGCTCTTCTCTTCCTGCTACATGGGAGCTGGACTGTCATATATTCATTCACCAGCCATTATACTCCTTAGGAATCTTACACTACTGATTGTGTGACAGCTTCAGTGACAGCAGATGGTAGTCATTTGGCTCCAGAAAATGAAATGAAAATACATGGGCCAGCCTGGCCAGGCTCATTTAGAACATCAGTGGACAGAGGCCCCATCTAGGTTTTATTTATCCAGGGACATCCTGTAACAAAGTCCGTGTTGCCTTGATAGTGTGTTGTTCCCTACAGATTCAGGGTTGGGGCTGGATTTCTGCAGATTATTACATAAATCAAAGGTGCTCTTATAAATAGGATTATTGGACCACACCAAAGAATATTCCTTTTTTATTATGCATATACTTGGTATGGACACATCATGTATTGGTGCCAACATTTCCCTCCTCCCTGTCCTCATTCAGCTGAGGACCCTCTTAGTGGTGTTGCTGGTATTCCCCATGGCGGATGGGTTATGAGTTGTGAGAGGTGCAGTCAGTCATTTTCTGATCAGCTAAGAGATCCGCTTAGTGGAAAGAACCCATAGCTGGAACTGGGAACCAGGTCAGAATGTTATGGAGACCATAGCATTATGGTCTCCAAGTTCCCACTTGTCTTTGGCCAAAAGAGGGGCTGCGTCATCAAAATCTCCCTAAATTAACAATGCTTACCCTACTTAACCTATGCAGATTATCCTTTTGAAAGCTCTCAAACTTCCATTTGTTCTGAATAGGTCTCTCCTCTCTTTTTTATTAACACTCTCTCTCTCCACCTGCTTTGTCTCTGATCTAGGTATAGCTATTATATTTTTCTTATTCGCATTTCTTTCTTCAAAAACAATATAAAACTATGGCAGTGTAGTCACTTGTTCAACAAAAATTTATTGGTACTGGGGATTGAATTCAGGGTCTTGTCCATGCTATGCAAGTTATACTTCAGTCTTTTATTCATATTTCTGTAGCAGTAGGTCTGGTCTTCAAGGCCCAGTAGCCTCCCTGTGGTCAACTGAATAACTAGGAGAGATGTGCATCAAATGAACCTGTTTAGTTCTTGATTTCTTGTGTTTGAGCTTACAGTTTTATCTGCTTTGGTGGAGTACTCTTTATGGTACTGAATAGCTTGAGAACCTGGGTACAGGCAGCATGGGGGAAGCCTTCCAGCCACCAGATGACACAAGGTACCAGCATGAGTCATTCTACCTGTGGGTGAGCATACGGGAAGCCACAGCAGCACTGATTTCTCAAGGGAGCAATGCACAGCCACCTTGAGTGACAGCGATTCAGGCAGACCCACTTAGAAAAAGAGGACTAACTCACCTGTTCTATACTTATCTTCAATTTTTTAAAAAAAAATATTTTTGGTTCATTTTTTATTTATTTATTTGAGAGTGACAGAGGGAGGGAGAGAGAGAGAGAGAGAGAGAAAGAGGCAGATAGAGAGAGAGAGAACGGGCGTGCCAGGGCTTCCAGCCACTGCAAACGAACTCCAGACGCGTGCGCCCCCTTGTGCATCTGGCTAACGTGGGTCCTGGGGAATCGAGCCTCGAACCGGAGTCCTTAGCCTTCACAGGCAAGCGCTTAACCGCTAAGCCATCTCTCCAGCCCCTTATCTTCAATTTTTTATGTCTGTCTGAAAACCCACAGCACTCTGCATTTAAACAATATACCCATGTTTTCTTCAAAGTTGCCTAGAAAGTTGCCTAAGTGGAAACCTTAGTTTCTTTAATTGCTGTCATCTTTGTGGAGTAGCACAAACCAAAAGCTGTGTTCACTCAAATGCTTTATTTTGCTGAGGGGATTTTAAGTCTTTTTCTCTGGAAAAGTGAGTTGCTGCTACAGAACTCAATAGAAAACACATTCTCATGTCTCGCAGGAATCCTCATATAAGATCAATGTTCCTCCTGACTGGAAATTTCTTTCTCCTGCCCCATTGCTTGATCCTATTTGCCTGTTCCAAAGAAAACATCCCAGTGTTCCCATCCTACCCAGAGCCAGCTTATACCCATGTTCTCCCAACACTGAAGGTATCAGGCTTACTACAGGTATCTCTATTTCTCTGACTTTGGACTCAATATTTTTGGATTCACATGTGTGTGCATGCATGTGTGTGCATAAAGAGTTTTAGAGGATCAGCACCCTATATTTATCTCAAGTGTTTAAAACCTAGTGCTTTACCATCAAGGCAAAATCTCTCAAGGCAAGTAGCAGGCTTTGAAGAAAATGCCATGAAATCAAGTTGGCCACATCCAAAATGACCTCTTCAGAATGGATTGAATGGATTCCAAAGTTACAAAGTTACATGTGTTAGGCTCTCTATCTGACTTTAAAAATAGAACCTCATGCAGTTTCAGTGTTGGGCCTCTGTCACTGTCAAAGGTCTTCAGATTAAAGGATACACAGGTTAGGTTAGAATTCGTGGGGATTTTCAGGTTTGTGTTTAGGGAAAGATGACTGCATTATCTTAAATGGGTGACAATTTCACAGATTACATCAAAAATGCTTTCAGGTTGCCTTCTGCCTGTGTCGATCTCCATCATTAAATTAACCATGAGTTAATGTGTGGCTGTTAAAGAAAACACAAGGCAGCATTTTGCGGTGATAACTAATGGATTAGAATGGCATTAAATATTTTCCTCCTGGCAGACATAACATTTTATAGTTTGGCTTTAAAATAAAGGGCATTTTATATACACTGTAATTTCATTCAGTTATTTCTCAGACTTTGGCACCTCCATTGGCTAGTACAAACTATGTCACCATCAGAAGATAGTGAATTTCACTTATTGCAGTCTCTTATTAGGCACATGTTTTTAGCAGGCACTAGCAGCAATGACAAGTGAGAATTAACCTTCTCTCAAGTGGGCACCTTTCCATTTATTTATATATGTCTTTGTGTGTGTCTTTTTATGTTTACGTGTCTATATTTATTTGTTCCCCAACCTAGGAGAAATTGAACAGTTTAAATCCATTTGTTACCTGAATTGTTTTCTCCTGTTTTAAAACATTTTAATTTATAATCAGACAAGAAGAACAGATGTAAGAGTTGTAATTTAATCATTTTATTGCTATCTTTGTATATTTTGAAGAATTAGGTATTGTACTCATGGGAAGTCGTATTTTATGCCTAGTTGGAAAAATGAATAATGTAATAATATGCAAAATGTAAAGTTTTAGAACTTCACTACTGAGTAAGGCATATAAACTAATGATCTGGTTAGGGTCCCCTGTGCACCATAATAAATATGGACTAAATTTGTCATTATAGCTTTAGACAGAGGTTTCAGGCAACAGATTTAATTAAATCCTTTTTTAATATTCATACTTCTAAACTGCATAATTCCCTTCCACTGTAAAACTGAGTGCTATATTAAAACAAACAAAAACGGCAGATTACTAAATGGATATTAGCGTGAAGTCAATAAGCATTTAATGCTGGAGAGAACTCTGTGAGGAGAGAGGAAGCTTTGTGGAGCTCACTCAGGAGATCAGGCCTTAGATCTGTGAAGCTGGTTCATGGAGGCTTCCTTCTGTTTCCACACTGGCTTTTGTGGGGAGGTTAATTAGTTATTTAGAACTCATAAAAAACACAGGGGCAACACAAGAAGGCCCTTTTATTAGCCATTGAAGAGTGACAGATATTGAAAATTATACTTCAGAGCCCATAAGGAATCTGACAATCTGAATACAGATCGTGCTTCCCAAAGGTTAAGTGAGATCCCTTACACTGTAAGGTCTTGTTCTTCTATGATACCCAGCCCAGGGACTTAGAGTTTCTCCAAAGTATATCTCCTCCTAGATATTTGTTCAGAATAAATGGATATTTCTGGCTTAGGTTGGAGTATTAAAGGGCCTTTCCCGAATCTTTTCAAGGGGATATTTCTTCTAGGGAGGTCATCCACAGAACAACCATACCTTAAATCTTTTTAAAAAAGTATTTTACTAGTATCATTAACTGACTTCATGACCATCCTTGTTAAGTAACCAAATTAAACTCTACCCACACTTGAAGGCAATTGCTTGGGTCAAATTGCCAATGGAATTAGTAAACCTGATTAAAATCTGATTAAATCAGCCAGCTGTGGTGGTACGTGCCTTTAATCCCAGCACTCAGGAGGCAGAAGTAGGAGGATCGCCGTGAGTTTGAGGCCACCCTGAGACTACATAGTGAATTCCAGATCAACCTGAGCTAGAGTGAGACCCTACCTTGAAAAAAAAAAATCTGATTAAATCATCCCTTAATGCATTTTATCCACCTATGCTGAATTTCTGCAGGTCCACTTTTTTTTTCTGCTCCTTAACCAATTTTCTCTCACTAAATTGAGTTCTTGGTGTTACTCATCACTATTTATATAGCACCTATCAACAGTACTTGCTATAGATGTGGGACCAACAAATGTAACCTGAATAACTGTAATTCTGTGTAAAATAAACAACATCATAAAGTTCTGTAGCATAAAGAAGCATGAAGAGCAACTAATCTTACTCCCAAATTGTGTAGATTAAAAATCTGGAGTAAAGGGAGTTTAACTGACTTGCCAGTGGGTATACAGATAATTACAATGACACGGGAAATGCTCACTATCTTATCAGACATAGGGAGATTTATGAAGAAAAATAAATCATACTCTCCCCAGATTAACTCACCATTTATTAATAAGACAGTATATAAGCACAGAATCAATTGGAGAACAATTCCAAGTAGAATAAAAGTTGGACCATTTAAACTATTAAGCACAGTAGAAGCCGTGCAAATGGAAAGTGCCCTATCTGGAAAGAGTTGTGTGGGCAGTGATAGGTTTAAGTAGACTTTAAAGAACAGGGGAGGTGAGGCCATCATTAAGGCATCCTGGGATAAGTTCTGACTTTTCCAAAACATTCTTACAAAAGAGCACCCTGGAACTCTGCCCCCCACTGAGCACTTTTACTGTCCCTGTTGCTGGCATCCAAAGGGAAAGCTAAATGTCTTCTTTCCTTCCTGTGTGGTTCTGGTTCACAGAAACAGACCATCCACTCTAAATTTATGTCGCGAAACAAGGTCACAGTTGATAATGTGGTCCTGAAGTCAGGAGAAATGGATTCATTTTCATTTTCTAGGCTTACCTTTGAAGTTGTTGAGGAAGGATAATTATTTTCCCTCTTCAAAGTATTTTCTCACATCATTTTCCTGGAAATGACAATCGGGCAGTGCCCCAGGTTGGCAAATTCAACCTTAGTTTGATGAATGCAATTCTGATTCAGAGTCAGTTTCCATGGCTCAGGATTCGGCTTTGCAGAGTGAATTGTCATGGATTTTTTGCCAAACCATTCCTTCCTTCAGCTTTAAAACCAAAATAGGACAAAGGTGGTCCCAAAAATTTGCAAGCTGGAAAGCCAGCTTGGAGATGGAGATCACATTTAATTTGATCTGCTGAATGTAAATGAGAAAATGAAGATATCCAGAGCTCTTAATGACCCTTAGCACACTGATTAACTTTTCCAAGACTCATACAGGTACAATACTAGATTCAAAACTAAAGTAGTGTGTATGCTAAAATACTACAGTTTTTCCTATACAGTAACAGAATTTTAATTAAATTTTAATTTTATTTTGAAGTGAATTACTTGTGAAATTAAAGAAAAGTTTGATTCTATTATATTTAAGGTAAGAGCAATTCTGTCTCCAGTTTGCAGTATATGACTCTGAATTTACCTCCCCACTTAAAAAAAATCAAAACAGAGACAAAACTAGATTTTTAAAGAAAAAAAGTGGGTGTTTCAAAGAAGACACAGCATTTCAGTGATCTGGAGACAACTGTACTTACACTGAAAAATTCAAGACTGGTGAAAACTATAAATCCAAGAAGTTGAATGAACCTCAAGCACAAAGCTAGAAGAAAATACAAGTCTTATTATAATTAAGTTGCTCAAAATCAATGATAAAGATAAAACAGCCAGAGAAAAAGCAGCCAGATTAAAAAGAAGACAACCACCACCACCACCACCACCACCACCTGACAGAGGAACAAAGATAAGGTTTATAAGCTGCTTTCTCATTCGAAACTCTGAGGCAATGTCCTGAAAATTCTAAAAGAATTCTATAGCAAGTGAAATTTATCATATGCAAATATTTTAAGAGTATGAAGCGCACCAGCAACAACACTATCAGTAAACATACCCAAAATCTTTTAGTACTTAAATTCTGTAAGAGATAATAGACTGAGTAAGATAATGGAAACAGTGTGGTATTTCTAGCACATGTAGAAATAAAATACATGATAAAACTAGCTCCAAGTTTGGAAAGGGAGAATAGTGCACTCTTGTAAGGCGTTTTTATGTGTGCTTGTATACTATCACTCAAAGACAGACTATATTAAGTTAAAGATGCATACTATAAACCTAGAACAACTATAAGAATAGCAAAGAGTTATAGCTAATAAGCTCACCCAGTATATAAAATGGTATCATAAAAGCACTCAATCCAAAAGTAGCCAGAAAAAGACGAATGGAGAGCAAACAACATATGACAACTAGAAAATAAATGACAAGATGATAGATATAAACCTAACAATATAAGTCATTATATTTACTCTAGGTAGTCTAAATACTCACAAAAGCAGACTGGTAGACTGTATGGAAAAGCAGACTCAACTGGATGAATAAACACTATCTAAAGATAAAAATTTCAAATAGAGGTGCAAAATAGGGTGAAATAAAAATATGGAAGAATGTATGTGTCAATTCTAGTAGAAAGATAGTATGGCTATGTTAGTGTGAGCAAAGTAGAGTTTGGGACAAAAAGTCCATAAACATGGATATTTAAAATGTTATTTCATAATGATAAAAGAATCATTTCATAGGAAGACACAAGAATCTCAAATATTTGTATAATTAACCACTGATTCAAATATATGAAACAACATTAATAAGTAACAAATTTATAATTATAATAAAAGGTTTCTGAACCCCCATTCTCATAGACAAAGTCAATAAAATAAAAGAATTAAACAACACTCAATCAAGTTGACTTAATTATATTAAAAAAAAAAACACCTCAGGGCTAGGGAAAAGATCCATGGGTGAAAGTGTTTGCTGCATAAGCGCAACAATCTGAGTTCAGATCCTCAAAACCTACATAAAACCAGACCCAATAGAACCCTTCTTTGTTAAGCTATGAGGCAGACAGAAGAATTCTCAGCAGCTTGCAGATCAGCTAGCCTAGTTTATGTAGTGGTGGACAAGGGACTGTGCCTCAAAATAGGTGTAAGGTGAGAACCAATTCCCAAGGCAGTCCTCTGACATCTACGTATATGCTGGGACACACATGCCCATGCACGTGCATGCGCACACAAACACACAACTTTTTACATAATTTGTAGGAGTATCGCTGTGAGTTCAAGGCCAGCCTAGATAACTTACTGAATTACAGGTCAATCTGAGCCAGAGTAACACCCTGCTCAGCAAAGACTACAACAAAACAAACCAACCAAAATATACCACCTAAGAGCAGAGTATACATTTTTTCAAATGCACATTAAACATTTGCCAAAATAAGTAATAACAGAGCCATAATGTAAGTGTTAATAAATTTAAAAAGATTTGTTGTACAAAGTATATTCTCTCTACCATGAAGAGTTAAGTTAGAAGTCATTACAGAGAATCATTTAAATAAAATCTCATATATTTGGAAACTAACACTATTAAAAATTACTCATGAATCAAAAGAGAAATTAAAATGCATTGTAAAAGAAATAAAAATGACCCTGATATTCTATTTATTCTCAGAGAAATAAATCTCTAAATGCTGTCACTTAAAAAGAAGAAATAAAATGAAAATAAAACTTGGACATTTTTAATATACCTACAAAGCAGTAGAGGAAATTTGTACAAAGGTTTAAGTTCAGTGTCATAAGCTCCTACCTTGAGAATGAGAAAAGAAACAACAAATTAAATCCAAAATATATAAAAGAATGGAAATAACAAAGATCAAAGTGAAAATTAGTGAAGTAAATATCAATACATTAATAGATAAAATAAATTGAAAAATCTATTTTTCAAAAATACCAATGAAAACTTTCAGCAAAGTAGGAAGGAATAAGATTTAATTTCTTCAAATTGACAAGAATCTGAAAAGGAAATATAATATAATTACCATCATATTTACTGGAAAAATATAAAGCTCTCCCCTTGTATAATAGAATGAAAAAAAGAAGGAAGTATGTTTGTTCCTACATTTTTATTTTTTTTTTCTTTATTTGTTCCTACATTTTTAATTTAGTATTATCTTAAAGGTTCTAACCACTGTAACAAAGCATGAAAAAAATTAAAGGTATCCAATTAAAAAGAAGAAATAAATTGTATTTTCTTGCAAAATATTTATCTGCATAGAAAATCTGAATCAACTCCCACTACTAAAACTAGCAAGTAAATTTAGAAAGATTTCAGGATCACTACACAGTGACTAATTATCTCTGTATTCACACACATGAAATAAATAATCAGAAAAGGAAATTAATAAAACATTACCGTTTATAATAGCATTCTTATATTTAAGTCCTTGAAAATAAATCTGAGAAAATATATGAGAGACCCATACATTAAAAATTATGAAACAAGGGCTGGTGAAATGGTACAGCAGGTAAGGACATTGGCAGGCAAGCATGAGAGCCTTAGAGGGCCTGAGACCCATGAGTTAAATCCCCAGCACTACATAAAAATCTGAGAGTGACCACACACCTATATCAGTCTGTGGGGAGCCAAGACAGAAGAATCACTGGCACACGCTAGTGACCATGCTGATTAAAACAATGGCAGTTCCAGTTTCAATCAGAAACTATCTCAGATAAATCAGAAAAGTAATAGAAGAAGACACCTGAAATTCTCCACCCATCTTCAGACACACCCACACAAGGTATACACATCTATACACACATGCATACACTATACATGTATATAATATATAATATTATATACATACAATATATAACACACACCATACTGTACATACTGTCCACACATGCTTGGCAAAATATTATATATATATATAATTTTTGTTATATATGTTATTTTTATTATATATATAATTTTTATAATATATATATAACAAAACAAGAGGTTGGGGAAATGGCTCAGTAATTAAAAGTGCTTGCTCTGCAAGCATCAACTGAAGTTGATATCCCACACACTCACATAAAGACAAAAACAAAGGTGGTGTACACATCTATAGTCCCAGCATACCTACAGCAACAGTAGGCAGTCTGAATCCTAAAGCCTCATGGGCCAGCTAGTCTGGTTTCCCCAGCAGCAAAACAAGAGAGACCCCGTCTCAAACAAGGTGGAAGGAGAGGACCAACACGACTAGTTTGACTTCTACCCTCCACAACTGTGCTGTGACATACATGTGTCCATACACACATATATACATACACATTCACACTCATAAATAAAATATTCGTTAAAACTACAAAAGGTGGAACATGTCTGTAATCATAGCACTGGGTAGGTGACAAGAGAATCAGGAGTTTAAGGTCACCTTGTGCTACATAGTGAGTGCAAGGCCAGCATGGATTACATGTGACCCTTCCTCAAAAAAGAATTTTTTAAGCAATCCTATAAAGCATTGATGAGAGAAATTAAAAATGTAAGCAAATGGAGAAATACACCAGTTTTGTGGGTCAGAAGACTCAGTAATGTTAAGATATTGCATCTCCCCAAACTGATCCTCTAGGTTCAATGTTATCCCAATCAAAATTCCAGTAGATTTTTTTTGGTACAAAACTATGAGCTAATTGTAAAATGTGTAGGGACATGAAAATTCCCAGAATAATCTTAATCAACCATTACAAAAAACAATATAGTATCTAATTTCAGAAGTTATTGTAAATCTACAGTGATCCAAACAGTGTTATATTGACATAATATTAGACAAACATTTCAATTAGAGGAGACCCTCATATTTATGGACAACTGATTTTCAGCAAAGGTGTAAAGATTATTCAGCATAAAAAAGAAAAACTTTTCAACAAATAAGAAATATTGGAGTAATTATAGATTCATGTGCAAAATGACTTTGATCCATACCTTTCTGACCATATGAATAAAATCATCCAAATGGGATGATGGATTATAAAACTTCTAGAGAAGTTCTGAGGAGATGATTCAGTCAGTAAAATGCTTGCCTGAGCTCCATCCCCAGAGCCCACATTTAAAAAAATGTAGTGGTAAGTGCGTGTAATTCCAGCACTGCAGAGGTAGAAACAGCAGATAACCTGGGGCTTAACTGGCCAGCTAGTCTGGCCTACTTAGGTGAATTCCAGGCCAATGACAGACTCTGTGTCAAAAAAAATAGTGGACAGTATTCCAAAGGCATGACACTCAAGATTGCCAGCTGGCCTCCACAGGCACACATGCACCTGCACACACATGTGCACTCACACACACAAAATTACATGTGTTTATACACATATGATATAAAAAACTTCCAGGGGAAAGCATGAGAAATCTTTTGTGAACTTGGATTAGGCAAAGATGTCTTAAATATGACAAAAAAGTTCTGTTTGTTTTTATAAAGTTGATAAATTAGAGGACATTGGAATTAAAAACACCTGCTGTTCAGAAGTATCTTGCTGGTGACTGAAAGCCACAGATTGAAATAAAAATATTTGTATTTCTCCTATCTGACAAAGACTTTATCCTGAATCTAAAGACTCTTCAAAATCTCAGTAACAAGGGGCTGGAGAGATGGCTGAGCACTTAAAGTGCTTGCCTGCAAAGCCTAACGACCTGGGTTCAATTCTCCAGTACCCACATAAAGCCAGATGCACAGCGGCGCATGCATCTGGAGTTCATTTGCAGTGGCTGGAGATCTAGAATGCCCATTCACATTCTCTCTCTCTTTTCTTTCTCTATATACTTGCAAATAAATAACTAAAAATATTTAATAAAAAGTCGTGCTAATAAGAAAAACAACGGAATCAAAATATATAAATAGCCATTTCACAATTGAAAGTATACAGATAAGAGTAAAGCACATCAAATATGTTCAATGTCACCAGTCACTGGCTAAATACAAACTACAAACACAGATCCCATTTGTATCTATTAGAATAATGAACTATCAACTAGAATGTGGGAGAACTAGAACTCTTGGAAGAATATGAAATGATTAATTACTTTGGAAAAATAGTTCAGTAATTTAAAAGTTAAACATATACATACCACAAGGACCCAGCCATTCCACTCCTAAGTATTTGCCCAAAAATAGAAGAATATGGCCACACAGGGTTGTACAGTATTTGTCAATAGTAGCATTAGTTTGAATAGTCAAAGCCTAGAAATAATCTAAGTATCCATCATTAAATGAATGTGGAATATTCATAAAAATCCTGCCACACTAATTCTCATCAGTAGAAGGAAATAATATTGGCTATACATTGCAACATGAATGAATCAAAAATTTTATGCCTGGCAAAATAAGACAGAAAAAATTAAAGTATATGTGATGATTTCAAGTAGAGTATTTGAAATTCTGGAGATACAACCTAATATATGCTGACAGAAAGTAGTTCAATAGCTTCCTAGGAATGGTGGTGGATATAGTTGAGAGGTGAAGAGGTATATGACAAAGGAGCCTAAGGAGACCTAGAGGGTGATGGATGTAGCTGTTAATTATCATTATTGTGTGAAGGTTTCTCTGGTGTAAAAATATGTCAAACCTATTAGATTGGGTAATTTAAATATATGTACTCTCTTGAATATGTTATACCTCTAATATGATTTTTAGGAATTAGTAATGGTTATCATTCTGAAGACTGAAAAATTCCTTAAGATGTTCACAAAAAAGATATTAGCATACTAGCTGACATTCAGGACAGCACAAAATAAACTGTCACTAGAATTCTTTAGAAGGTCTGTTAGGTTCACTTTTCCTTGTGGACATTTGACTGAATGCTGTTATCTAGCCTTTATTTCTTGATTCTTTCATTTAGGTAGAAATGTACATTGTTTTATCAGAGTGGTACATATATCTATCAATTCATTTTGGTATTAGACAGTGTCAAGTTTAAAAATACTGAAAAGATGAGTTAAGATCATAGCCATGAGAATATAAGTTTTTGAAATACAGACTTGTTATGTGCACACGTTTATCTGTCATTCTTTTAATTTACACCATTTATTTTAAAAACATGGTGTGTAAAAGATGGGCAGCTTATGACTCTAGAGCAAGGAGTTCAGGTTTAAAAGTGAGAGCTATCACTGAAAAACGTCTAGAGTGACAGAGTACTGCAGACCCATGTAATGAGACACGGCTCCCACCCGTGTGTAGAGAGTGAATCAGTGAGGCCAGTCACTGAGCATTCAGTTGAGGAGCTTATTGAAAGGATAATAATTCTGCAACACGTGTCACCTGGCCTTGGTCACTTCCACTGCATGCTGATACTCAGCCATGTACTGTCACAGAGACATCAGTGGTAATCACCCAGACAACAAGCCTCTACAGGCCTTGAGCTCAAGACACAACCCTGTATCCTCCCACTGTCCACCCTAGATTACCTCAACCTGTTCTAAAGCCACAGTAAACATGGTGCTTGTTTTTACAATGTCCACACCCTACAGGTTTGATCTGCTCAGTTTTGGTTCACTGCCTAGCCACCCCTACCAATAAGCTAATTCTCATTCTCTCGGCAAACTAGTCTGATATATTGTTTAAATATTTTATTTATTTTAAAGAGAGAGAATGGGCACACCAGGACCCCTAGCCACTGCAAATGAACTCCAGACACATGTGCCACCTTGTGCATCTGGCTTACATAGGTCCCTGAGGAAACGAACCTGGATCCTTTAGCTTCCCAGGCAAGCACCTCAACCACTAAGCCATCTCCCCTGCCTTAGTCTGATAATTTTTAAAGTTTAAAAGTTAAGCTTGTGTCTTCCCTAGTTTCTCAGTCTTTGAAAAAAATATGCTAATAGTATTGACCAAATATGTAACAAAGAATTATTAAGAGCTTTCTGGCATAGATGGGGAAAAAAGTTGTGTAAATGGTACCAAATACTAAAATGTCACTGATTTTCTGAGTTCATTTTATGCGACACCCTTAGATACCCTTGACATTGGATGCATGCTACTGCTGCCTGTGAGCTGCCATCTGCTTACTCTGTAAACTGGGTAAGATTCTATGGCTCATGGGTTATTCTCTTTCTCTTCTTCAACCCAAATGTATTTATACATTATCATAGGTTCCTGTCTTAATTCATAAAGGTAGCCACATCCCCCTCTCACTAGAAGAAGAGAAAATAAGCTGATGAAAGCTAACTAAGGGTCTGTATTCCCTTCTCGGTGGGCTTGGGAGCATTAACATTAATGGGAGTTACAAATGCATCAAGAAGCAAGTTCATCTCTAAGATGTAAGAGCTCCAGCCATTTGAAATTAGCCTTTGTGGGTCTCCTGTGTTCCACAGCACCAGGGGCTAATTCTTATTCTTTTTCATCTTTCCCCTTTCTTCGCTGGGCACTGATGCCTCGTTACACACTGTTCCTCCCATTCTGCAAAGCTGAGTCCCTGCCTCTGTCTGGCCCAGTCAGGAGCTTGTGAGCATCTGCCCCAAATGCCCCAGTATCAGGTGAGGAAAACGTGATAAAGAGCCCAGGCTCCAACTGCTCATCTGTTTACGTCTTCATCTCCTTAACCAAGGGCAGCACTACCTAGAATAGAAACATAGAGAGACCTCAGTTCAACAGAATTAGGGTCTTAACTCTTTAAATCACTTTCTGTCTGCCAAATTTGTCATAGTCATTTCTTTTCACATCTTATTTTAGTGATGGGTTTGAATGGTCTCTCCCAAACCAGCACTTCAAATAAGCCTGGGAGCCCTGGAAATGGAATAAGTGAGTTCAAAGTTGAACAATATAAATTTATGAATAAAAAGGAAAATACTATTGTAAACTACTTATAACTGCAGACACCAGATTGTCTTCTCAGAGTAGTTTATGTCTTTTTAGAAAATTAATCATGCTTGTCTTCTGTGTATAGAGTCACTAAATAATTTTATTTTCCTGGCTACAAGATGATCGTTGATGATGTTCCTCTCTCATGCAACTCATTGTGCCAAGATTCACTGGCAAACTCCCTTCCACACTTCCACAAGATCGCAAAATAAAGTTTTTTTTTTTAATCTCTTCTTTTTGTTACATGATTTTGTGTTTTTACTAAGACTCACAGAAATGCTCATATGTGACCAAAAAAAGTGATTTATAATCCTCTCACTAGTATTTGAAACAATTTTAAAGTGAAATGCTTATTGTCATAAAGCTCACAAAAGCATTGTAAAATAAAGTTGATTTTCTATTGCTATCACTTTCCAGATATTGCTGAACAATAAATCTTATCTTTTCAGCATTTTTCTATCCCAATCCCAGAACAAATCTTAATATCTATCACTTGATTCTTGTGGTTGGTGACTCTGAAGATGAATAATTTCTTCTCCAAATATTGAGTTATGAACTATCAAGGACAGGAAGCTAAGGTGGGAGAAATGCCGAATTTTAGTGAGTTTAACCAAGGGTTTTTAATCTCAAGATTTTACCTTAGAATTTGAGGCAACAAAACACAGGAAGAGCATACCATACCATTTGCTTCCACTGAGTATCACAGTATCTTCATCCTACATGCTCCCAGACTCAAGAGCGAGGCATATGCAAGAAGTGGACATGGAGAGATCGTGCTCACTCTTAACGCTCAGGTTCTGAGTGCTACTTTGTGCCACCTGATGTCATACTCTAGATACTTTCCTTCCTAACTCATCTGAGTAGCTGGGATCCCAGAAATCAGAAGCTGCCACCAGACCTCCCTGATACCACCGAGATGAATATGGTTGACCCACAACACCAGGATGGTCACTGACAATTAAATCATTATGAAAATAGCATGGAAATGCTCTCTGCAAACTACCAGTAGCAGGAGGAAGCTATAGGAGCTGTAACTTGGTATTTGGCACGCTGTGAATCAAATAGGCTATCCTCTGGTGGTGATTCTTGCTTTCACATGTCTGTAGTGATTAAAGGTATGTCTAGTAACACCTGAGTTTAGACACTACACAAAGAAAGAAACTATACAGGGACAGGTATGGTAAGATATGATGTACAGCTTGGTAGAGTACTTAGAAATAGTCTCATATATAGGGGATTAAAGGAAAAGAAGAGCTTTTACCTCTGGAACCCAAAGCCACAAAATGCTGACTAACACTTCACCTACTTCTGGTTGCCTGCTAGTAACAAATGATTCATTTTCCTTGTGTATAAATTTTCGAGTTACTCTTGTGAAATGCAAGTATTTATCTGTGAAAATAAATCTTTCTGTGTTCTAGGTAAATAAGATTAATTTTGGCTAAAAAAAAATTGCTTTATGTAGCTGGAGACTGCTCAGTGGTTAACCTGCAATGCCTAATGACCTGGGTTAGATTCCCCAGTACCCATGTAGAGCCAGATGCCCAAAGTGGTGCATACATCTGGAATTTGTTTGCAGTGGCTAGAGGCTCTGTAATACCCATTCTCTCTCTCTCTCTCTCTCTCTCTCTCTCTCTCTCTGTCTTTCCCTCTTTCCTTCCCCTCTTTCCCCCTCCCCCTTGCAAATAAAATTGCCTTATTATCAGTGCTTTAGTGCTCACATAAAATTAGCCATATTGCGGAGAGATGGCTTAGTGGTTAAGGTGTTTGCCTTCAAAGCCTAAGGATCCAGGTTTAGTTCTCCAGTACCCACGTAGGCCAGATGCACAAGGTGGTGTACATGTCTGATGTTCGTTTGCAGTGCCTAGAGGCCCTGGCCCACAGATTCTCTCTATCTTCTCTCTATCTCTCTCTAATTATAAATAAATATTAGCCGTATTGCACTGCACTGGTTTTGTAGCATGTGTATGTGTGTGTGGTATGCATGTTCACATGTGTGCAAGTGTGCATGTGTGTATAAATGCATATGCATGTCTGTGTGCATGCATATGGAAGCCAAAAGTCAGTAATGGATATTTTCCTTGATTTCTGCCCCCCTTATTTATTGAGTGTCTCTCATATGAACCCAAAGCTTGCTCATTTAGTTTAGCTAGCCAGCTTGTTCTGGGGACCTGTCTCCACCTCTCCAATGCTGAGATCACACACAGGCTACTACACTCACCTCACATTTACGTTGGTCCTCACACTTGCACAAGTGCTGTAACCACTGAGCAATTTCCCCTTTTTAAAAAGATAACATAGATTCTTCTTTTAAGTTTAGAGAAGACTTATGTGAATTATCTTGTACATTCCATTTAGTATAAGAAGGAAGAAATCATATATCTCACTATAATCTGTAAAGAAGCTTTAAGAGAAAGGAAATCAATTGAAATAAATGGAATCATCTTTCCAAAAGTAAATTTTAATTTTTAAATGGAATCAATTTAATCAATCTGTCAGAAATGTGAAAATGGGTGGTCTGGCCTACTGGAGCCAGTGGCCCAACGTTTATGGGTGGGGCACTAGACTAGGCTCTGCTCCAGGTGATAGGCGTAGTCACTGATGTGCCTATAGCTCTGGTGAGCAAGGACTCTGGCAGGAGACAGAAGACTGGGCAGACAGCTGCTGCCCTGCAGAATGAAAAGGGGAGATAGCACCTGTGGTCTAGTCTAGAGAACAGTGATGCCACACGCACCCTGCAGCTGATGCCCCGATCCATAAGCCTTTGCAATCAAAGTGTCTTCAGCACCCATTTGACGTGCCTGTTTGTTGCTGCCCCTGCTTCTCCTCCCCACTTCCTAAAACCCACAGTCTTTTTTACCATTGCCTCCCACAGACTCGGTTTCACCTTTCCAATTACACTTACTTCCTAACAGATGTCCTGTGGCAAAGTTACAAAGCATCCACATCACGTGGTTTAATTAACCAAATTCAAGTTCTCCCTCACAGGGGTTTTATCATCTGGCTATAAACAATATTACTGATGAAAATAAGCATTATTACCTTTTCTCTGCCTCCTCCTCCTCCTTTTCCCTCTCTTTCTTCACAGTGCCGGGGATCAATCCCAGTGCCTTAGTCCATCCAAGGTAAGTGCTCTACTATTGAGTTACTTCTAAAGCCCCTGAGTACTTGTCACTGAGCTCTATACACCAACCGCCTAAATACACATTTAAAGATGTTTCTTTGGATGCTACTATAGGCTCAGAGTATGAAGATAGGAACTTCTAAAGTTCGGCAACTTAGTTAAGGATGACCTTTACACTTATTAAAAAGCAATTAAAAGTTAGAGCATCTATGTGCCAAGATTAGATGAACTCTTAACTACACCCCAAGATGCTCCTGCTTCTTCTGTTTATACCATGAAAACGTGTTTCCCAGGAAGAGAAATATGAGGTTCCTTCCTCTTACACATTTTTCTTCATACATTATTTATCTTTCTAATTACTTAAGAGAGAAGGGGTAGATAAATGCCATCAACCTACAAAACAGATTTTGCAGAACTTCCTACTTTTATTTGCTTCATAATTTATAACTCTTTCTAGAGATCAGAAAAATTGAATATAGGTTATTTTCAATATCTATAGAATATTTGAAATTTTAATTCATTGAATTATTACTGTGCTCAAATCAGTGGAGATTCAAATCTGGGTAATATACTTATCACTGGGAAAATCAGAACCCCTCAGATACATTGTAGGACATATACTCCTGGTCCTACAAATCCTGCCTTTCAGAAGTAAGATGACTGTGAGGCCATTTAGACTCTCTGGATCTGGATCTGGCTCTATAGAAAACAGATCTCTGAGGATTGATGAACAGGGACATGCTGAGGTTAGAGGAGCCTTCCTATCCTGTATTGATTGAAAGGTTGATGTCCCCAGCAAGAAGTTCACTCTACTCTCCCCAACCCCACCCCTGCACCCTTTCCACACTAATTTACTGACTGCAGTCATACCTGGTATCACAGTAAGCTTCATGTTGCTGGGATGAACTTCTAAACCAGGCACAAGTTATGGGAAGAAGGGAATTTATTTGATGCTTACAGATCCAGGGGAAGTTCCATAATGGGGGAAGAAGTTGGCCCCCCTTCACAGGTCCACACAGAGAGAGAAAAGCCACCACCAGCACCATAAGCAAGCACACTCCAGGGACCCCAGGCGGAGCTCAAGCACTTTGCATATCTTAGGCTGGAATTCAGATCTGTTCCCAGTAACAAACACCCACAGCTGGACCCCAGGATCCACCCAGTGACACCTCCTCCAGTCAGGCAGCTGGAGACCTAAATTACAAGCTTTAATAAACTCCTGAATCTATTGGGAGACATACATTCAAACCACCACACCTGGAATTCTCTCCACTGTCCTTGTCTCAGCATCATCTCTCCATGCTGGACCTAGCTCCCTGCTGTGCATACTCCAGCCCCATCCTGGCATTAGGAGAAATGTGCCTCCCCATGGCTTTGATGGTCCCACCTCCCCTCCAGGTCACTGTGACTCCCTTTGTGACCCTCCTCCACAAAGCCTTTCCTAGCCTACAGAAGCAGATTTCATGATTCATCTTTGTCAAAATCTGTTTAGTTTTCCAGTTCCAATTAAGTCTGTCTGCTTTAGGATGTCCTCTTTGACTGCAAGGCTTTCAGGTCTCTTACAGACTCCAGCATCATTCTGTGTGTGCATGGTGGCACTTTCCTTTGTCTTGATAATTATGGTGTATGCCTGTCTTACCAACTCTCTCTACCAGAATCTAAGTTCTTCAAGGTCAGAAGTGCATTTGGTCACCCACCATAGTTACTATCTGCTAGGCTGTGTCTTGTCATTCATGAAGCTTCATGGGGTCCATCACAAAAGTAAAGTATGATAAGCTCTTGAAACAAAAATAAAAGAAGCAAAAAAAAAAAATGAAAGACCCAAATTAATAAGGTAGGAACTTATCCCACTATGCCCATCTCAATTTAAAACATATTGTAGTCATTTCATGAACATCATTCTGAGCTCCTACCAATGAGAATTCAGCACCCCTGAGCTGGGCTCTTTGCTGGCTTAAAGATCTTGACACCTCTTAGAAGTCCCAAAGTGTTAGTAGAGGTAACCAACTTCCAAATAGATATAAGGAGCTACATTTAGCTTTCTACAGAGAATTTAAAATATAATCTAGGAATAATGTTTGTGAAATGCGCTAGTGAGTAGAGATAAACATCCTCACTTCTGCCCTGAGTTTCCTCGGAGTATCCTAAGTGGCAACATAGAGAAAAGAAAAGTGGGGCCCCTGAGAGGTGGGGATGGCAGGGGAAGGGTCTAGCCACTGCAGGCTTTGCAACAACACTGGCATTTCAAGCAGGAATTCAGCCTAACTCAGAAAACATAATTTTAGCCACCTGTGGCCATAGACCTCAGCAGTTTAAAGTACTGTTACCAGTTTATTGACTAGGTGAAGGTCAGAACAGAATACAAATAAAGTAGTCAAGCCATTATCCAGTCATGCAGTCCCTAGACCCCACAGTTCATGGACAGAACCTAGATTCTTTGAAATAACTGAGGCCTTCTTAAATCCAGTTGTTCAAAACACATTTTGATTATGTTTAATTCAAATCTTCAATAGGGTTGGAGAGATAGCTTAGTGCTTAAGTGCTTGCCTGTGAAGCCTAAGGACCCAGGTTCGAGGCTCAATTCCTCAGTATCCACATAAGCCAGATGCACAAGGTGGCACATGCATCTGGAGTTTGTTTGCAGTGGTGGGAGGCCCTGGTGTGCCCATCTTCTCTCTCTCATTCTCTCTCTCTCTCTCAAATAAATAAATAAAAAGCTACAACAATACAAAAATGGGCATTTATTCATCCAATCTCCCAACAATTTACCCTTTACAACACACACACACACACACACACACACACATTATAGTGCAAAGAAGTGACGTGACAGTCATGGAAAAGGGAATGAAGCATATAAATTGAAGGAGGCTAAGGATGCAATGATAATTTCTAGAGGAGGGTGCACTAAGGATAAGTAGGAGTTGGTACTGGAGAAGGTTGAAAATCAGAGCTATAGAAGAGGCAGCAAGTTTGGGAAGGAGTACTCAAGGCTAGGACACTGACTGATATAAAGACAGGAAAGGGAGCCAGGCATGGTGACACACACCTTTAATCCCAGCACTTGGGAGGGACAGGTGGGAGGATCGCCATGAGTTTGAGGCCACCCTGAGACTACATAGTGAATTCCAGGTCAGCCTGAGCTAGAGTGAGACCTTGCCTCAAAACAAAAAAAAGAAAGAAAAGAAAGGAAGGAAGGAAGGAGGGAAGGAAGGAAAGAAGGAAGGAAGGAGGGAAGGAAGGAAAGAAGGAAGGAAGGAAGGAAGGAAGGAAGGAATACTCAAGGCTAGGACACTGACTGATATAAAGACAGGAAAGGGAGCCGGCCATGGTGACACACACCTTTAATCCCAGCACTTGGGAGGCAGAGGTGGGAGGATCGCCATGAGTTTGAGGCCACCCTGGGACTACATAGTGAATTCCAGGTCAGCCTGAGCTAGAGTGAGACCTTGCCTCAAAAAAAAAAAAAAGAAAGAAAGAAAGAAAGAAAGAAAGAAAGAAAGAAAGGAAGGGAGGGAGGGAGGGAGGAAGGAGGAAGGAAGGAAGGAAGGAAGGAAGGAAGGAAGGAAGGAAGGAAGGAGAAAAAGAAAGGGAAAACTGGAAGGTTGCCAGAATGTGTCAAATTAGTAACTGTGATTTTTAAAATAAAAGAAGTATTGTGAAGAGAAATATGGGCAGAGAGAGTTGATGTCCATTTTAGTTCTGACTTCATTTACCAGTACATTAAGATCTTTCCATTTCCTGGACTTGCACTGCAGTTTATGAATATCACAAAACATAACAAAGTCAGTAAGCAGTCGAAGCCACTGGGTTAGATGTCCTACTCAGATCTTCAGCAAGCAAGATGAGGCCTGAGAGTCAAGGTCACATGCTGAGTGTCCAGGTAAGCATACATCCCTTCTCATTTAGTCAGTGTCTGTCTTACATACCTGCCTGTCTTAATTCACTAAATTGGAGTCTTTACAACAAAAGTAAGATTCCAAAGGCAGAAATGTTTACCTCTTGATGGTGGTACTTGTCCTTGACTTATTGCAGTTTTAACGAATTTTATTCCCAGGAGCACCAGTTCCCAAAAAAGCCAATAGCAAGCCCCTTTTCCTTTGCCAAGAAGCCACAGTGCAGCTGGGGTCAATTTCTCCACTGTCCTTTTTGCCAGTATTTCCAACCTCTTAACTCAATCTCTAGGGATGAAAATATTAGCTATTTTCTCTGTTTTATTTACTCCCAGAGACTTTTCTTCAGCCTGCTAAGTCTGGGACCAGTTGTGGTCCTACTTTGTAAACTAAACACCCTATCTGTTGGGAGTTGGGCTAGAAAGAATCTATGCATTGTATAGGGGCCACAGAGTCATGGCAGAATAAAGTGGGGTGTACTCTGAGTGAACTAATGGGCAGAATTTTGCTACCTGCTCTGTCTGAAAAATGTTCTTGACATTTTATTTTCATTGGTGAATGAATTCGTGTTTACTTTTGGCCTCTGAGCTTGGCAGTTGCATTCACCCTGTTCTTTCTGGCCTCTTCCTCCCAGAAAGTCAGTGTTTGAGTGGCTGCTAAGCTAGAGAGTTCTGGAATGGCTGTAAGCACTCCCCTTGGTAAGGAGAGGGATCCCCAGCTTTTTGTTGGAATCTCATTCTCAGCACAGAGGAGCCAAGGTTAGAGCAACTCTTTAAAACCGTAACTATTTTTGTTCAGAAATATGGCATGATTTGCTGGTGGTGACAACTGATTTGACAATGACCAGTGATTTAGGTCTACCTCTAATAAGTGAATTAATCTGAGCTAAAACATAGTGATCTGTCATGTTTCAAGATACCTCAACATCTGGCTGACTTGTCCTCTGTCAGCTGAGTTTGTCCTGTGCAAATCTTCTGTCAAGTGAGGAAAAGAACTGTGGGTAGAAAATTACATGGCAGTTTTAGAGTTAGTGATGAATTTTTCTCCCAACATACCAGCTGTGCCCACAACACTATTTTTCATGGCATTAATCAAATATCTTGCCTGCAGCACCTTCACTTTCCCAAAGGCTAAAAGATGAATCTGTCAAAAAATTTCACTGGGATTTGCCAACAGCTTTTCTAAGCTCAAATACTAGTCCAGGCACCTTAGAAGTTTGAGCAAGGCTTTTAGGGATAGCCTTGGGGAGTTAAAAGCTGCATAGGGTAATTTTCCTTTACACTAAACAAAAAAATCGAAGCCTCCATTGCAGCTAGCACAATCAAGTTTGCAAGTCTGGAAAAGGGCCAGACACTCAAGCATTATTAATGTATTCTATTTACTGACTCACAGCAAAGTATTGTTTGGTGGGTGGGTGAGAGGGGGTGTGTGTGGGTGTGTGTATATGTGTTTTAGTTAGAAATTTGAAACTAGGAAGGTATGAAAGCAATTAAAGGCCATGGAATAATCTCTTTGCTTCATCCTCCTGAAAGATGTGAAGAAATATCAACAAGCCACAGACCCACATTCTCATGAAGATGCTCCTCATAGCTTAAAGTATTTTCTGGGATTAAGACCAATGCAATCTAAATAGTTTTTACCACATGTAATTTTTGGTCTGTCTCTTTTACTCCCTTTCTCCTCTCCCTCTCTCTCTCTCTCCGTCTCTCCCCCCGCCCCCATTTCATAATAACTGTGCAACATTTGGCCCATCAGAAGTAATGTGCACTCCTGATCATTTTCAAAATTAGCAGAGATTTTACAGTAAGTACTTATGACCCTGAGATTTGACTGAATGAGAGAATGGAATTTCACATTACACTGATATATACAGTGTGTTAAATCCCTGGGATAAAAGGCTGTGTCAAATTAGACATCCCAGGAAGAGTGAGTTGTGGTCTTTTCTACCCCTTTGACTGTTGCTTAAGAGGCAAAGACCATTTTTTCATGCCTTATATGCACAAAGAGGTATCTTGGCCTTTTTATCTCCCTGGAAAGATCTTCAAGTTTACTGAACAGTAAAGAAAAAAATGGGTGAGTCTTCCATCTCTCCACTAGTAACTGTACAAAGTTACTGAGCTGTTGAGAGTGGCAACTCTAGAGTCTATCCAGCATGAGAGGATAGTGTTACCCAACAGGTATTTGTGAAACCAAAACAACAAAATTTGGATAAGCAGCCAAAACAACAAAAATTAAGCAACTCATCCTGAACAGAGAAGTGTCAAGTCCTGTTCTATGCATGTTTTACACTTCTGTTCTCATCTCATTATAAGGCCCCATTCTGGCTATTTTATAGCAATGGAAAAGTTTCTCTGGAATTCAGGATGATTAATTTGCCACAGTTTATAGAAGCTGTTAAGGGGCAGGACCCAGAGAACTAAGGTGACTTTTCTAGTGGGTACAACTTGGATTAGCAATCAAAGAAGTCAGACTTTCTTCACAGCTGAAGAAAGTTCATGAAGCCACAATGTTTGAATAGGGCCTCAAAGGTCTATAAGGAGAAGCAGAGAGGTGCTGTCAACTGTAAGTGGGGCACAGGAAACTGGCTCTCTAGTATAGCAGATTTCTTGCAGTTTGAACAGAAAGCATTATCTGAGATCTTTATGACTAGGCTTATTTTATTTTACTGTTTCTGTATGTTCATGATCAAGTAATTCATTGACAGCATTCCTTTGAGTCAGAGTTCAGTGTTACTTGGAAAAGAAGCTCTTTGCCTTTCTTCAGTCAGAAGACTTAGCTCCATATGTCATATGACGTTTCTGACACATATGTGACCATTTTATATGCCACCTACAAAAGAATGAGTCATAATTTACAAATAAAATTTACTATGAAACTCAAGGTCTATTACATTCGTTAGGTCTTTGAGTTTTTATCATATTTGTAAAAACTCATTAATAGAAGCATTTTTGTGTTCCTAAAGTACATTGGGAGAATTGCTTTAGCCTATTATTGCTTGTCTCTGAATGTGCTCTTAACCTATGTGAAATGAGACAAGACTGAGGTGATTAGAAAAAATGCAAAGAATACCCTGAGTAGGTACACTTTAGCATTGTAAAGTTTTCTTTTAATAATGGGAAGTAAAGAAAGTTTTGTTAGTTCAGATGAGGATATATATCCCTTATAAAGGCAGAATTTGAACCTGCTCTATGTGTGTGTGTGTGTGTGTGTGTGTGTGTGTGTGTGTGTGTGCACGCGTGTGCGCGTGCATGTGTGCATGCAGTGTGTTGTGCATACTTTCCTATAGAAATCTCTCATATCAGCAGGGATATTACACTTCTTATAACAATGAAACACAACTGAAGGAATCTTATTTTAAATCTATTCTTGTATACCAAAAAAGGTGTATTATTTGGAAAGACTTGGATAGTGGTGTATTTTACAGTTTGACAACTTGGAACTTTGTAAACTGGCAATTGGGTATAGACAAAGGTATCCATTTATCTCATATATGTCTTGTTGAGGCAAAGCTGTCAGAAGAAATCTTATCACATGGTGCCCCATTTGTTTTCTGTGGTGATTTATGATGGTTTTGAAAAGGTCTTGTGATCCCATAGGCTGCCACGATTCTCTGACTTTTCTCTGTCAATGGATCAGATTTTTGACATTTTCTGAGAGCATTCAGAAAAGATTTGATAAATCAGCTTGTGGTGTTTATTTTAATTGATCTGAGGCCCATTCCTTCAAGAATTCATCAGCTGCAGTGACGGGGTCTGGACGTACTGCAGTGGAGAGAAAGGACTGGGCAGCCGTGCAGCTGTGGTGATGATATAGATACTTTGTTGAAAGTTTATGCGCACCGACGAGAAGCTGTCATAACTAATTTAGTATGTTGTAAATCTTTTGACACAGATTCTAATTCATAAAGCTCATCCATCACATGTAATTCATAAAACAGTAGACAACCTTTGATGAGAAGGTACTTCTGTCTGTGTTCCAAGTTCCTTGCATCTTTCCTTATTCAAAGACAAATCATTCCAGAACAACAGAATTCTATTATGAAAATGGAACTGTAGAGGCCCTTCATTCTTTCCCTTTTTTCCTGCAGTAGTTAAAAAATAAAGTCCTTTTGAGTCAAGGTGTGGTTCTGTGAGAGCAAGAAGACAGAAGGGTGTGTGGGTGTGAGGTATATGTATGTCTGCATGGAGACAAAAATTGGTGAAAACTGAAAGACCAGTTTCAAAGAGATGGCTAAGGTAAATGTTAACTATTTTTCTAGAATAAATTAACCAGATTAGAAATTAAGAAAACTGAATTTTCACATTTTACCTTTTGAAATTAATTTTTTTTTCAAAACGTGATTTTGGACACAGCTTGCTTATTTAAAATGATCCCAACATTCTTCTATTGTTGCTCTATGTCCCTTTATGTTTAATTTGAGCTGTAAATTTATTTGTTTGGACTTCAGGTTGGCTTTATTGATTTATTCTGGCTCAACTTGACTGACAAATAACACAAGTAATCACTTTTCTCAGAGTGCAAATATCTAATGAAGGAAGGTTCATGGTATATGTAATCTTAGCTGAGTGAGGTTTCCTATTGTTCTGAGCAATTAAAAAGTACTGTAGTTTTAATTTATAAGAAGTACTATATTATACAGCTAATCTTATAGGAAATCTAATGATATATGAGAATTTTCTAAAATTAACAAAAAATTTATATGAATATGTATTTGATATTATCTTGTTTCATCTTTTAAGTGATTAGATTAATTGCTATTGCCAATGTAAACGTTGTTTAAAGCTAGTTTGCTTCACTCTATAACTTTCCAATGATACAAAATGGGGTTGAGATCAGTAACTTGTGAGGTAAAGAGCAAGGTTAAGATTGAGGTGGGTATGGAACTCCCAGAAGCAGTCATGCTTATAAACACTTTGAAAAGTGTTGAAAGATATTTAAGTTAAAGGTTTATGGAGAAAATAGAACCTAAATGTTAGTTTTAGGGATGAGTTAGATGTGATGTTACAGCATCTAACATTTGCAGTAGAATCCCTTTTCCTAGTTAAAAGAAAGAGCTATGAAAATCATATTAGTTGAATCTAGAGTATAGAATTTCTTTTCCCTTATAGTGACAATGGCCCAAATATCCCTACTTCAAATTATTGTGTGTACATTTTAGAATGTATTGTTCAGGATAATAAAGGACAGAGTACAAATCCATTTAAATCTTATAATAGATGAATCTAATTTTATTTAATTCTCTCCATACCCTCTTCATAAAATTTCTGATATTAATAGCTAGTAAGTTCTAAAAATTGGATGATATGCACTTTCCTCATTATCTTTTCCTTGTGATGGATGTAGTAGCCCGTTTTAGATTATGTAAAAGTGAGCAATGAACAGAGAATTAAAAACAAAGGACTCAGATAATTTACACATCAGACAAATATCATTTTCCTTGTCAACAGTTAAATAAACAAATTCTAAGAGGTAAAAAACAAAAGAGGAAGAAGATTTCCCTCCACCACATACATCCTCTCTTGAAACAGCCAAATTTAGAAATGAAAAACTGATGGGGTTACTCAGGAAATGGTTACTCAGGAGAAAAAAAAAAAAAAAGACACAATGCACAATAATATGTCTGTACTGGGGGAGGTTACACTTGCTTTTCATTGCGGAGACAAACACCTGACCAGAAGCAGCTTACGGGAGGAAACAGTTTAGCTCAGGTTTACAAAAATCGGGGAAGTTCCATCACGGCAGAAGAAGCTGGCTCACTTCCATAGACGCCTAACAGAGAGTCACCACCAAACAGCCAGCAAACAAGAACATCCAGAGCTCAAAACTGGCTCTGAACATACCTTAGGGCTGTATTCAACACTAGCCCCAATGACACTTCTTCTAGTAATCTGCTGGAGACTTAAGCTGCAGGTATAGTAAAAAATACATCAGGCTATGGGGGACATACATTCACATTCAAACTATCACAGAGGGTAATTTGTTGTAAACTCCTGTTCAAAGCCCATAATGAGGAAGAAAAGAAAGAGATCCAGAAAGGTCCAGGAAATTAAAATAGGTACTTATTAATGACTGTGACAGGCAAGATGACCAGTGCCCCCTGGCCTGAGTAGAAGCAATGGAGTTTGTTTCCCTCACCCTGTTTGAGAGCTTCACTCCTGATGTTTTAGGTCACGCTTCTCAGTCTCAGAGCTCACCTCATTACCAGAAAGGCAACAAATGTTGGCTAAATGAAATTCTACAGGGTTTAGGATTAAGAGGCACCAAGGAAACAGACTTAAGAAAGATGTTTTCTTTACATTTTACATCAAAGATGCACTATCAGTTAGTGCTATGAAAAGTGCTACAAGAATCTACCGTAACCCTTGACCATGCCAACATGAAGTTACTAGTGTCTTAGCGATTCAGGCAGCCATATATGATTTTGCTCTTTAATTGACTGCCAATCGATTTAATCAACTGATAATGAGCCTGATGTTTCACTTGTAAGAAAATTCAAAAGAAACATTAAAAGGATCAAACAGTCAAACTCCACAGAGCAGATTTGACAGATCTTTAAACATTGATCCTCCCTCAAAGACACAACTAATAGGAATGTGGAGGTAGTATTTAGTCAGACTTCAGATCCCACTGAGTCTGCTGGCCTTGGATATTTACATCGAGAGTGCATCTGGGGAAATGTACTGAGATGCAAATATGTGGTTGTGGGTTGTCTTTTCACTGATTACACAAACTTTGTGAAACTGTGAATGGTTCTGATGTCTCAAGCTGTTCCATTTTTAGACTAGAGAGTAAAAATGAAGAGAGAGGAACTGGCCTTTGCCTTAAGGAAGTACTCTGTTCAGAATGTATGAAAAAAAAAATATATATATATATGGCTTTTGTTTATTTGTTTAGTTAGACTAAAATGCATTAAGTAATTCTACTTGCCTGCCACTGTGCTAGTACTTTCAGTGAGATGCAAAATGATGGGTCATACGTACTGCATCTTTGGACCTTAAGATTTAGTTTAAGGGATGTAAAATACCAAAAGGGTTCTCAGACTTAGGGAATAATTTTATAAACAAGTACATGAAGTGCATGACCTGACTGGCTGTGAGATTGAGAGAGGGGTACAGTTAGGGTGACTGGACTCCTGGATGTAAGAAAATGTGCACTTGCTAGAAATCAAAGATAATCTGACCTCTTATCTCTTGCCTAGTTTCCTAGACCTGTTTTTCCACAAACAACCAGGACCCCTCCTGGAAGAGAGGTCTTTCACAGGATTTAAACATTGTGCTTAGTCAAGTTCAGCCCTCAGAATTGGTGTCAGGGATAGCCTCTTCCGGAGACAGCCCCTAGCCCTAACCAACCAACTGGCTCTCTGGTTTACCTGAGCCAGAAGACAGCCCACCTCTATAAGGCTCTAGGACCATTTGGGAACTTCCACCTTTGGGTGAGATTTTCCCACCTAGCCCTTACTCTCCACATGGGTTCTTTATCCCCTCCAGCTCCCCACATGACAGGAGCTCCTTTAGCTTTCTTCTCTCTCTCTTTCTCTGCATTTTTCCCTCCCAGGCCCTCCACATGGGATCTCTAGCCATGTGGGTGCCTTTCCTTGGCTCTGTACTTCCCTAAATAAATGTAATAACTTAATAGTTATCCTTCTCAGTCTTATTTTTTTATTCAATTATTTGATTAAAATTAGAAACAAACCTAGGGTTTGGGGTTCAAGAACTTTCCTGGACCCTGAACACCCCATTACAAGATCACACACACACAAAGGCTAGTAGATTCCCAGAAGCCTTTATAGGAAGAGTTTGATCTGTTCAACATTAAAGTAAGTAAGAATAAAAAATATCAAGCCTAGTTTTCTGTTAAAAATACCAATCAATACGTAAAGGTAGAGAATTTCAGTCAGGCCACCTATTCACACTGTAATCACATTAATGGCAACTTGGCCAGAATAATAATGGAGGCAGATTTGGCCATATTCCATTTGGATAGAGCTTCAAAACCCACTCCAAATCTGACTATTCCCTATCCTGGCCACCCTTGTAGTCAGTCACATGATGTCTCTTTGTCTCTCTGCAGCAGTTACTCGATTGCTACCTTCACTATCTCTCTAGCCTCCCGACCCAAGCAACACAGTGAGCTTGTTCAAATAGAAATTAAAGGGGGTCAGGTTATTCTAAATACCCAGGACACCCCCATCTGAATCACAGTAAAAGCTGAGGTTGCTACAATGTCTTCCAGGTCCTTTGGGCTTACCTTGGACTCTCTTGGCATACCTTTCATTTTTAAGTTTTTATCTTATGATTTCTTTCTCTCTCATTTCATTACAGCCATCCTGCCTTCTCACTATCACTTCCTTCTCAGGATCCCTGCACTCCTTTCCCCCATGTAGAACACCTTATTATGTACATAGTAAGCTTTTTGTTTTCTTTTTACAGTGGTGTTTAAATATCACATGCTCAACAGGGCTTTTCTGCCTACATATTTTACACTGCAAAGTCTTCTCCTAAACTCGCTGACACCCCTCAACACTTCTCAACTTTTCCATAGTACTTAAAATTTATTAGCACACTACTATGTATTTTGGTTACTAACTTGGTTTGTTGTCTGTTTGCCACCATCTTGAAGTCAGGAAACATTGTTTTGTTCCCTAAAGTAACCCATTATCTAGAGTAGCAGAGTATTAGCTTGCATAGGTAATAGTAAAAGGTGTGATCATTCCTCACCCATCTTAAGGATATTGGCCACATCCTATAACAACACACATATTAAGCAAAAGAAGAGCATGGCAACTATATTTAAGTTTTTAATGACACGAGATTTCAGAAATAAAAACCCAATGCACAGCCCTGTAGAAATGTGATCAAACAGTGTGATCTCATGGTAACAGACTGAAGAGGAAACCCAGCAAGATTCTTCTGTTCAGAGCTTTCTGGCCTCTCTCTTTGGCATTTCTTCTGCCCAGCTGTAGAAGGGATGTGGATCTTCAAATGAGCAGGGGTAGAGTGACAATTTTAAGGTTTGCAAATTGCTTTGGAGAAAAGGAGTTCTGGTTCCTAGGACTCACTTTGGGGAAGAAAGAAAGGTTGAAACTAGGAGGATAAAGAGGACCTGAAGGATATGGCTTCTGAGATCTTTCTAAACTCCTTCAGTTCTAAGCACTCAGCCACCAAAGTGCTGCACTGTGGGGTACTAATTCTGAGCCTGTCCCCCAACCCTAGTGTGCAATCACAGCTGTAGAATGGTAGGTTGTAAAGCCAGAATTAAGCTGATCATACTGAAGGAGGAAGGATAACCTCCTGAAGCTGAGGTGCCTTTTGAATTAGGATACAGGTTTCTAATCTGAGATCACAATGAGGACCTAGGGGGCTTCTGAATCCATGAAATTGATATAAAATGGCTTCAGCTATTTCTTATAATTGGAGATAAGGCTTTATAACATTTTTGAGATTCCAAAAGGTCCTTGACATAAAAAATAAAAGGAATCACTGGCTTAGAATATTGTGCAGCACTTGAAGAACTATTTTTTTATTTTATTAATTTTATAAGATATTAACCATCTTATTTTAAAGAAGAAAACTGATGAGAGACATTTAAAACTGTGTTATCAAAAACCCAAATATCACTATGATTTTTAAATTATGTCAGCCCCAATTTGAATGAATAGACTATTAATTAAGCCAAAACTTGTCAGGCTAGCAAAGCACAATAAGATCAGTTCCTTTGAATTTCCTCAAAATTTATACATGGAGTTTACATACATTCTTGCCAGTTTGTTGCCTTGAAACTACTTTCTTCTTACTTCATGCATACTTGCATGTATAGAATAGGAATTTAATTGTTTGATAAAGAAGTTAATATTGAATAGCTATAGTAACAATTTGGATAATGACAAGTGATATCATCCTAAGTTAGTGGTAAAATCCATATTGTTAAATTTCCAGTCTAGGAAGTTTTCTGCTAGACAGTGTTGGGTCTGTCTTAGTATGAGATGATCTCTTATGTATCCAAAATGCAAGTGTTCCATGAAAGCTCTCCTTGTAATCTCAATCACCAGGGGCCTCACTGGTGACCCTGATACATGTTCTTCCTCAAATGCCTACATTTTAAAATGCAAATAATATGATCTTGCTATTTTGACTAATTAAAAAATAGAACATGGACTGGAGATATAATTCAGTAGCAGATCATTTGCCTATTGTGTGTCAGGCCGTGGTTCAAACCTTCAGTACTATAAGTACATAAATAACTTAAATCAGCCTAAATTGTCCCAGTAATCACCATTTTATTTTTATTTTGACTCTGAGTATAAAACCATGCACATGACAGCAGAGATCAATTTTCAGAATAGCCAACATCTAGAAGATTCTGACATGAGAAATGTCTTACACTTTAGTAACACATCTACCTGTGACAAAGGGGACTGATCCCTTTGAAGAAGCTTTGGACTGAGTAAAGACACGGAAGTGCACTCACGAAATTCACAGCTCTGGCTTGTTTTGGTGAACAGCCCACATTCAGATCAGGAGGTAACAAAGCAGGTGTTAAAACCAGCTTTGCCCAAAGACATCTAAATGTTGCTATCTGGCACTGTTCCAAAAACAAGATGAAATGAGCGATTGGGTATGTTGTCAAAGAGATTGATGGTATAAACTATTTTGAAATTTCCTCTGATTAATTATATAGGCAGCATAGTTTTTCACCAAAGGCAATGTTGTGATTTGGGGGAACAGACATCAGCCCTGAGAGTCTCAGAATAATGACAACATTCTAGGTCTAAAGGATGGCAAGTGATGAAGCAATATGGAATCAGTGATTTTTAATCCATCAGAAATTGAAAGGCTATTAGGATCATTTGTATATATGGAATTTTTTTCATTTCTAGTCTTTCTTCCATTTGTAAGCTTATAGATTTGTTAAGAATGAAATAATCTTAAATGTCCAATCAATGATAGACAGAATCTTCACAGACAGCAAATGAAATCCCTTAGCTGGGTTGCAGTAGAAGTAGAACTGCAATCCAGGGCATCTGACTCCCAACCCTTCCATCATTGCATTTATGAATTAATATCAGGGTCTTTCTGGCCACACATTCTCTTTTATCCAGGGTGAGAGTGAGAAAGAGAGACAGAGACAGATAGCCAGACAGAAGTAGAGAGAGAAAGAAAAACAATATGAATCTTCAACCATTTAGGTATGTTAAAATTTATCTTATTGAAAATGTTATTTGTATAAAATTTACTTTTGGAGAGGAGCTGTATGCAGTTAGACTATTGTGTTTCCTGAAATGCTCACTATGTTTCCCAAAGTTTGCTTTCCTTTTGTAAATGATAAGTAAATACCTCAAATATTGAAAATTTATGGAAATTGGTACTTCTAATACATGATTTTATGTTTCAAAAATTCTCCAGAGATATATACCTCCCACTGTGTTTGAGGCAATTAATGCTTGACATTGTTTGCGGTATTGCCTAGGGTGACTATTAAAAATAGAGACTACGGGGCCATCATTAACTGATTGGGAAAGACAACATCAAGGACATACAGAATGATAATTGCACCACTGTTTGCATTGCCCAACACTATGACCACCAGTATAATTCATTCATTAACAAGTATTCATTAAATAACCTTCTTTGTGGCAAGTACCATCCTAGGTGTAAGCAATATACCAATGAGCAAAACAAAACTTCTTGCCATCATGGAGTTAATATTCCAGGAAGGGGAAATAGCCAATTTATATAAAATGCAATCAAATAAGTCAATTGTGTGGTACTTCAGGTGATAGGTGCAAATGGGGAAGGAAAAAGCAAACAAGAAAAGAGGGAATAGGGTACTATGGGATGAGAGTACAGCTGAAAGTTTTAAGTTCTAATAGGCTTGTTAACTGTAGCTATATCTTATAATATTAACAGTTATTCCAAAGTACATCAAAGCATCAAGGAGTTAGAGTATGTCACATAAAAACTCAATAGACCATTGGAATTATTATTCATAGTGGATAGAGAAAAATTAAGGAATCTAAAATTATAAAGTTTTTCTAGGTAGCAATTTGAGCAGTTTCAATAAGATCTATGGAGATCTGTACTGGGTTCTTCATAACATTCTGAGGAGACCGAACTAAGATAAATATGAGATCATAATAGAGTTATCACAATGTATTTAAATAAATTTGTTTTCTATTTTTACGTACTGAATTAAGAGAGTCTCATGCCTTTTTCAGACATAGTTTATGTCTTGCTTTTGAGAAGTCTTAAGAAGCTGATCTGTGTTCCTGGCTAGAATGTTCTTCATAATTTCTGTATTAGGATGCACCTAACTAAGGAAAAAAACATCAAGTAAACAGCTTAGATATAAAGATAATCCATGGGTTATTTCACTCATATGTGTAGGTTGTATAAGCAACCTTGAGTCTGTACACAAAAACAATTGCAGCTACTTGCTTAAGCTGTAATAACTCTTCAGACAATTTTTAGAGTTTCTCTTCAACCACAAGGTTTTCAACTCCTAACACTTCGCTCAATTTTGGTCAGACAGTATGAAAGAGGAGGAGGACTAGGGTAAAAGTTCTTAAAATGGCACTTCTTTTTTAAGTTTATATTAATGAACAAACTTACTCCTGTGCTGCAAAACAAATTTTCAGTATTTTGGAAACAAAGTACAAGCAATTGTGCTGCTTGAAATGTTCACAGAGATTGTGACAAATCAGTCACTAAATAGTTTTCTTCTCAAAAGAGATTAAATAAACAAGTAAATAAACAGTGTAAATGAGCATTCAGGGAAATCTTTTTTAAAATGTTTTATTTCTTTATTTATTTGAGAGAGAGAGAGAGGCAGAGGGAAAGAGAGAATGGGCACGTCAGGGCCTCCAGCCACTGCAAAAGAACTCCAGACACATGCGCCCCCACTTGTGCATCTAGCTTACATGGGTCCTGGGGAATCAAACCGGTGTTCTTAGGCTTCCCAGGGAAAATGCTTTAACCACCAAGCCATTTCCCTAGTCCCCAATGAAGTCTTTTATCAGCCATGTTTTTATGGGTCATCAAAGACTTGATCCAGGAATACAAAAATGATTAACAAAATCCTTGACCACACCAGATATGAGTGATTTAGAGTTCTGACTTTGGAAGTAGAACTTGTCTCATTGCTATAAATCCTGCATCATAGAATTTCTCATGATGAATCTAGTGGGAAAATGATTTTCTGTCTCTTTTGTCTAACATTTTTACTAACATTTCTTATTTGTTATGAAGGAAGAACTGGAGCGCATGCAGCTTGGATTTTTTAATAGAATGTTTAAATAGATCTAGGATTCCTAGATCTATCAAAATGGCCTTCTCCAGTAGATGCTCTATTTGTCAGATATTCAGTATGCCAGAACACAGGTTGTAGAATTGTGAAAAAAATTTTAAGTGAGTGAAAAAGGTAGCATCCAGGGGCGTCAGGGAGTACAAAGATAATTGTGGATCAATTGTGCCAGACAATCTGAAGCAACTTAAGACTGCAGTCAGTACTTTAATTGTTTCTGCTGCAGAGTTTGAAAGAGCATTTAGTTCAATGAATGATGTGTTAACACCTAGTTGCAATGCTCTGTCCATTAGCTGCATATCATCTTTGTCTTTGTATTAAGCTGGTTGGTCCACTGTTCCACATGCTTAAGCCTAAAGATTATGTCAAGAAGTGGCTTGTAAGTGGCTGCTTGAAAGCTGGAAATAGTGGAAATGTGACAAGAGAAGCTCTTTGGCTCTTTGGTCTTACTTTTCTTTTATTTGAAGAGTTTGAACTATTCCCTTCTCTCTATGAGCCCGAGCTCCTGGGTATTGAGAGAATGAAAAATCATACCATGTTCTCATGTAATGAAAGTGAATGAAACAAGATCATGACAGCACTGAGTTTGGCAACTTCACTTTACAGAAACCAATAATACCTCCCTCCACTACCACCCAATGCCTAGTTGATAGAAAGCCATGTGTAGCTCTCCAGGGAATTGTTGGAGGCCTCCTGAGTCATCTAGTGATATGTCACAAAGGAATACACATTGAAATAGTAAAGATGAAGCACTGAGCCATCAGCTGTCTTGGTACCTGCACTTGAAATAATCTTGTCTTGCATCCCTGCCTATCCTCACATATACTGTTCTATGAACTTGGAAAATGTATGGACTGCTGAATTCAATGCAGTTGTCTTAGGATAGCAATGGCACTCATACTGCATAGTGCATTTTTTCTAGTCTCTCATTTCATTTTCTTCAGAGGAAAGATGCTGAGAAACTCACCATTCAATAATTCTTCTCCTTGTCCAAGATTTAAAAGAAATAGCATTTCAGATGCAGTATCTTCTGTCAGATCCATAGCCATTTGTTTTTCTATGTTATTTCTTTTATCAGTTTTCATACCTTTTTTGTTCCAGCACCAGACCTGAAAACCTACATCACAAGACTCAGTAGCTTGTGACTTCAAACAACAGCCATTCAAATTCAAGTGATGACAGATAGCTCATGATTAAAATATCTCTTTTCTTTGTGCAATGAGCCAGCAAGATTCTTTGAGAACATTTAAACTCTAATGCTATAATACTTCAACCTTCTTCTCCAGAATCTTTCATATCCACAATTTCTCAGGAGAGTGTATTAGCTGTCCAAATTGGTGCTTGTGTTCAGTCATAACCTTGAGCCGTGCCTGGCCTTTCGTTACTCTCTTCCAGGACATGCTCCTGGAGTTACTATTTATTTTCTCTCCCCACATATATATCCACTGAGAGAAGATACCATTTAGAACATTACCAAGTCAATTTTTAATTTAAATACATTTCACTTAAAAGTTTGCCCGTTTTTGATGTGTTTGATTGGTGTGGATAATTCAAAGGGGGGTCTCTTTTTCATAACTTGGGGAGTAGCTCCATCTCCTTGATGATAAGTTGCTCAGAGTAAAGCAAGAAAAGAGACGTTCGGTTATTGAATATTTAATTCTGGACAGCAGCTTAATCAGGACTGGGATTTAGGCAATGGCCCCAGCCCCCTCCTAACTTAGTACAGTTTCAGTTCTTAGTATTCCTTAATTATCCCACTGAGATGTTTGAGAAGCAACTAGTAGTAAATGAACTTGGCAAATCAGCTATTACCCAAGTAATGAAATACAAATACATATGTTTGACAATTCTGCAGGGAAATATTTTAAGCCAGGATTCTCAATGGATTGTATTGGCCAAGAGAGGAAAAAACAGGTGTTGTTATCAAACCGTTTCTACAAACAATTTGACAGGAGTTTTAAAATAATGCACAGATTTTTCTTGCCATGAATTCCAAACATGTCAATTAACCTGTGGAGAATCCTGATTGTCAAATAATGAATCAATATATGCCCCGCAGGACAGTGCAGGGAGGGCTCTCTGTGACGTAGGGTTAAATATTCAAGGCTTTCTCCAAAACAGTATATCCATGGATGCATATCAACTTCACATCTAACCTCAAACAAAGCAGAGATCAGCTCTACTGAGAAAATTGATTTTATTCAACAGTAAGGCAAGGGAAATTAGTAAATTCAATATTTGTAGAAAGAAAATAAGTGAAGCAGCTATTCCTAGTGGTCTGAGACTATTCTTTGTTTTGGTAATTATGCCTTTATGTCTTAGGGCTCTTATTTACATTTTCAGAAGGGCTTGAAATAGTTCATGCACCAAGCATCCCCCTGAGCATCCAGGTTCTTCCACTGTGCAACAATCAAGTTGTCCCTGAACCAATACAAATTGAAAATGAATCTAACTTTATAGAAGTACTGCTTTGCCTCCCTCATTGTTTGGAGTTTCTTTCGAGCTGAATCACAAACTAATGATCTCCACTGCAGCCAAGTCCTTGGTGTGATAGTATCTCATTGTAGTGGAGCCCACATCTACATAATGTGTACTCTAAAATACCTTCGAGTTCAAGGGTAGAGCTATGGAAAATAATTTTATCCTACCTCCTGTGCTCCTGGATGGTAAAACACAGACAGAAATACAGCAATGGGATGAATTTACTAATGTTTGCTATTGGATGGTAAGCCATTCTAAAGCTATGAAAGCCTTCAAAACCCCATAGGTCTCCATTTTGCCATTAGCCGTACCAGTTTAAACAGTCTGCTGCAAGAAATATTGACAGGTCAAGTACAGCTGGGAAGAGCACGTGTCCCAGTGGCCTTTACACTGACAGTTTCTCCCACATTAAAGAGTTAACTAGCAGCCAACCAGCTCGAAGTGGGAGCTAATGAATGAAATGGAGATTGATATAGACTCTCTTTGGAGGTGCATCGATCTGTATCTTGTGAACTCAGCTTAGGAATTCTGCAAGCAGCATTGCCTGAGTAACCCTGGCATGGTGCCCATTAGCAAATAACTCTTTTAATGTTGGTCTTCAATTGATATATTTATTGTATTCCATATTACAATAACCCTTCCCCATACTGTCTTGTATTTGGCTGTGTGGTAACAAGGTAAGGAAGGAATCAGCAGCATGCATTTGATGTTGGGCAGTGTCAATGAAATATTTAATTAACTGCATCCTTCATTTACATATATTATATCAAAGAGAACTTGCAGAAGGCACTAAATCTTATTCCTTGGTACCCCAGCCAGCAATAATGAATCTTGATGCAGTCATCACCTCTTATGGTATTATCACAATGAAAATAGGTTTTAAAATTTAAAAAGGCTGGTTAATCTTACAGTCTCCAATTAAAGATACTACGTGTGTAACTGATAGAAGGTCAGCAAAGTAACCCTGGCTTAAAGACTTCAGTGGCTACATTCTAGGTGTTTACAAAGTCCACATGAGTTTAAGTATGTTACGTTGAGTCACACCTCACTGGATCCTTTTCACTTAAAAAAATATTCTCAAATTCAATATCTAAGAGTCATTTAAGAAACTTATGATTCGGCAGCCTAGGCTACAGTGAGACCTTACATCAAAAAACCAAAAATTAAAATTAAAAATGGTTTACAAAAAATGAAATTTATGACCAAGGAGGTCTAGGCTGGGATCTAAAATGTGCATACTTTACTCAAATAGATTTCATTCATGTGGTCTTCAGACTACACGTTCTTAAATGTGGACTTGGGACATGAGAAGCCAAAGAATTCATTAATAGACTTGCAGAGAAAACTGTTTTGAAAAATGTACATAGCTAAAAAGTTAGCCGAAACATCTACACAGAAAACTTCAACGTCAATAGCATCTGATCAACTCAGTGGTCTCTGCTGCTTATGTGTAATTGGAGTCTCACTACTGCAGTAGACCCCCACTTGCTACTATGTCCTCAGAGACTAAGGTTGTAGCCCTTTGGCCTCTCCTCAGCCTTAAGAATCCTAGTCCAATCCTTGATATACAGGGGTCACTTCTTGCACTGCTACAGCCCTTCATCTTCATATTTATCCATTGACCCTTAACTTCTCATGCATTCATGCAGAGGGGAAACTCTCAATTTTAGTATTCTTCATTATGCTATGGTGAAATTACTGGCAGTATGCCAAAACTATCCATAAGTGTTGAACTCAAAGAACTAGATATATCTAAAGGGAGAAGGATTGAGTCCTAGAGAATGGGCAGCTTGTAGCCAGGCCAGTCTCCTTCATTCCATCTATAAATCTCAGCCCTAAGTAAGTGTAATAAGTAGGAAGGTATAAGAAAAAATACATACACACACACACACACACACACACACACACCTTGGGAGAGGGAACATAAGAGAATAACCCAATGAGAATATAGCAAATATGCAATAGGTTCATACAATAAAGCTCAGTTTATAAAAAGGGAATATAAACATTCTTTTGAACACAAATTTATTTAAATGAAATTCAGTGGTAACTACCCTATTGCTGGGTAGAAGATAGAATTATTTTCTAGAGAAACAGAACTAGCTCAGTGGCCAGCGAAATCAAAAAAGAAGGAAGGAAAGAAGGAAGGAAGGAAAGGAGAGACAGAGGGAAGAAAGAAAGAAAGAAAGGAACAAAGAAAGGAAGGAAGGAAGGAAGGAAGGAAGGAAGGAAGGAAGGAAGGAAGGAAGGAAGGAAGGGCATGCCATGCCAGGGCCTCTAGCCACTGCAGATGAACTCCAGATACATGTGCCACTTTGTGCATCCAGCTTTACTTTGGTACTGGGAATCAAACGTGGGTCATTAGACTTTGCAGCCAAGTGTCCAGGTATCTTAACTGCTAAGCCATCTCTCTAGCCCCTCCAGAAAAATTTTTTTAAAGCGGCTGAGGTGCATAGCTCAGTGGCAAAGCAGTTGCATAGTATATATAAGGCCCTGGGTTTGATCTCTAGTATTGCAGAAAGATTAGACAAGACAGAGGAGAAAAAAGAAGAGAGGGTATAACAGTGTCGGAGGTTTCATAAGCAGTTTATTTCCTCCCAGGAAACACATGAGACAAAACAGGATGCATTCACCTTGTTGTATATATTGTATTTTGCTAGGCATTGGTGCTATTGCAGTAAAAACACTTGATGATTCTGAAATGTCAATAGTACCATATATATGAAATAAGGGCATTATCTATGAGCATTTCCCTGAATTGACACATTAAACTCAACAAGGTAAAAGAAGTGAGTTTGTTAAGAGCAACCCAGTATGCCTGACGATGGGGAATTCTGTGAAGAGGTGACAGAGCATGAGGTGGCACACTCATGAACTGCTCAGAGTGACATTTGAGAAAGACCGTCTCTGATAGAAACATGAAGGATAGCTTTGAGGAAGATGCTAGAAACAGTGAGTGTCATTAAGCCAGCACCATTGCCTCTGTTAAGAAGGGAGAGTGAGAAGAAAAGGTGAAAGAGCAAAGGAGGGAGATAGGAAGGCTCAGGCAGGGGCAATAACCATGACCCAGCCAGTATATGTAAATTGGAATTCATGAAGGCAGGGTCACAATTCCCTGGGAATTTGTGACCTATAGTAGGAGGGGCTGTTCTCCTAGGTAATGAGTATAGGAGAAGCAGGGTTGAGACTGTGGAGAAGAAATATCAATGAAGATCTGATGAGCTCTGTGTTGGAAAGGTCAAGTATAAGATGCTGTGGAGGACACATAAAGATAGCCAAGTCTGAGATTTCCCAGATTATGAATCACTAGCATTGCTGGGAGCACAAGTCAAAGGGGTTAGAAAAGATTGTTTCAGGTCATGATTTCCAAGCATGGACCCCAGCAGCCAGCAGCACCGTCCTCTGAAACCTGCTTTCTTCCATGTAAATTCTTGAACCTGACCCAAGGAACCAGCTCTCAGAGTCCAGCTCTCAGATGATTATGATGTATACTGAAGTTTGAGAAGCACTGGTTGAAGAAAAGTATAACATGAAAACCACTACAGGATTGGTACAGAAACATAGGATAGCCATGTAAAAATTCTTAACATGTGGACATCAAGGTAAGAATGGTAAGGGCAGGGGTGATTCCATGTACAGGGAGCGAGCTGTCTGGAGAAGGAAGGAGCTGTCAGTGATATGAGATGTAAAGCAATCTGGGACATGCCTTTTGGTTTTGACAATTAACAAGCTGCTGGAGACTTTGGCCAGAGCATTTTCCCCAGGGTAGAGCTTCTGAAGAGCAGATTATGAAGGGCTACTGATGGAAGGAAATGGCAGAAAATGGAGAACAAGGATTTAGGTAGCTTATTTATAGAAGCTTATCTGGGAAGGAAAAGAGGAGCAAGAAAGAGAAAGGCAGAGGACTCTTAAGGCTGGTATCTTCTCAAGACATGAAAGAAAAGCCTTGAAAGAGAACCTCCCTTTGGACAATTGTCATGACCTACACACTGATTTCTCTAAGCTCCAATTTAAAAGTTTCATAGGACTCATCTCCTCCATGCTCCACAGTTCACCATCACTCTATCAGACAGCCCCCATTTGATGTCCTGTTTGAGGCAATCTGTCAATTTGCCTTCACGCCAGAGGTCCACCTTCCTAGATTCATCCGGGTCTTTGGCCTTCCTGTCCATGTAATTCTGTTCATGTTCCCTGTGGTGAACATGGAACATTTCTTCTGACTCTTAGTGCCCACCTTCTTTGTGAAATTCCCGTCCCACATGAGCAGCATTAGATGATTTTTCTAGCCCTTTGGACCTATGTATACATCCCTCTGTGACATGCCCATGTGTAATTAGGTTTTCACCCATCTACAGTCTCTACACTGTGACCCATGGGCTATAAATAGAACTGAGCCTAACTTATTTCCTATTCTACTGTCCCACATAACATCTGCCCATCACAGGTGCTCACTGGTTGTTTATGAAATAGGCAGATGAATATGTTCACAAAGGACCATTTGTTCAGTGTCAGCAATATGGATTCACTTCAGCATCTGCATTATTTGCCTGCCTTAAATCTCTGTATTTGTCTGCACAAAGATAAGAGGTTTTGCACAGCTGTAGCAGTTTGCTTTCTAGGATGAAAGGTTTCCTGGGGTGCAGGTTTTGTTACCTGAGCTGGGATTTTCTCTTCCCCAAGTTACTCTCCAGGGGCATATTAGTATCTTTCCGAAGCTGCACTTACCCTACCATGTACTCACTGACATTAATGGTATTCGGTGGCCAGGGAAAGTTTCTATAGCAATCTAGGTTAGATCTTGGGAATTAAATAGCCTCTGCCAGAGTTCATAAAGCATAGCTATTTGACCATGCACAAAATAGCCTGGATATTAGATCTGGCCAGAATCTCACCATTCAGGCCAGAGGACTGGGAAATTTTCTGAATCCCACTAAATGGCCCACCATTTGAAAATGCCAATCTCAAAGCCAAGACAGTACTATTACACACTAAAAGTGAAAATCTCCTTGTCAGTTAGGAAATTTTCAGCATTTTCATTTCCCTCCTGTGACCAGGCTGTGAACAGGAGGAATGCATGTGCGGGTAATGTGAGTACACATACATGTACTTACACACACATGCACACAGAGCATGGTAGGTTTAAAAGAGAATTGGTATAGCTCTCTTTTAGAAATTTATATCTACTTTTTCTTCAGCATCATTGTAGGCAGAGGTATTTTTTTTTTCTTGGTAAAATTATAAGTTCAGGAAAATAACTCTCTAAATTGTAATCAAGTCTTTTACAGTTTTCCCCCCCTTTGGAATCACTATTGTTGGCAGTGATAACAAATGAATGCCCAATTATTATCTAAAGATACTGAATATTTTTCACTGAATATTAGTGAGAAATGTATAATTTTTGTTTCTTATTCATAGTAAACCCTGGTTAAAACAAAAAAGCAAAGTGCTTCTACTGGCATGCCATTCTTAATTTTATAGTAAAGATGACCTAATGATCATCTCTGGGCTCCGGGATTCAGCTCAGACATTCAGAAAGTCTATGTGGAGTCAGATTTATCATACCTTTTGTAGAGTCAGTTATGACCAAGTTGAAGAAATAGTAAGACGAAATTTCTCTACCTATAGCTTTGTTCCAAACCTTGAAGAATTCTCAAGCTTATAAGGCACTGATTTTTTTCATCAAGGGAAAAATGGATTATATATCGTTCAGGAAAGAGAAAAAAAATTATAAGGAGATTTTTGCCTATTGAATGTAATGGATTGTCAGGAACCCTTGACATTATTCAACAGGCGAGGCCACATAAAATCAATACATCTTAGGCAAGGTTTAATTTATTTGTAGGTTCTTACAACAAATGACTTACCTTTTTTGTTTGCCATTTTTCTTGTTCACTTTTGCACTCATGAGTAGCTTCTGTTTTTATCCATTTTATTGTTAAGCACAAAACAAGATGATAGTATAATTATCACTGCATATATTTTTAGGAGAGCTATTGCAAAGCATGATGAAAACATATAAGAATCTAGAAGTTGTGCTAAACATGATGGTTATAAAACATTGTCTTCTGCCTTGCTGTCTAAGATTTGAAATCGACTCTACTGAGGAGCTGAGCTCTACCCCAAATCTTCTACTGTTTCTCTCCTGCTATGTGCCCTGTGAAGTGATTCCCCCATGCTGGGAGTCCCTGTAGGGTTAATGAATTATTTGAAGGTACCATAGTTCAAAACATTCACCTTATGAAAAGAAGCACTGAGATTTTGGGGGACTTGCTTTCCATAGATGATTCTGTTTTGATGATGTGACCTACCAAAGAAATTCTTGTAAAATATATTCAATGGGTAGCATACCAAACACTAGTGACCATTTGAAGTCCTTTTATGTTTAGTAATTTTCTCTTCAGTGCTTTTAGTATTAAAGATAACTTAAGCTGGATTATTTTATGCTCGTGGTTTAGTGGGTATAATGGGCTGCCAGGCCATTGCTCTGTATGAGCACAGCAGTGCGGACAGGGTAGAGAGCAGGGAGAGTGTCCTGGACTCTGCAATTAGCTGTCTTTAAGCCCACTCCTTCTACAGATGAGCCAAGTGTTAAATAAACTTCTTTTTGTTTTTGTTTTGCTTTGCTTTGCTTTGCTTTTTGGAAAGGATCTCATTCTCTAGTCTAGGCTGGCATTGAACTCACTGTGTAACCCAAGCTGGCCTCAAATTCATGGCAATCCTCCTGCTGCCATGTGAGCCAGCATCCTAGCCTTAGGTAAGCTTCTTAACCACTCTCCTGTCTCCTTATCTGTGAAATTTAAATAATACTAATAATAATACCATCTCTGTAGTACTGTTCTGAAGATGAAATGGAATAAAACATACAAATTCCTTTAAAATATTTAATTTATTTGTAAGCAGAGTGAGAGGAGAGAGAGAGAATGGGCGCACCTTTAGTCACTGCAGATGAACTCGAACCCAGAGTTCACTGGTTCAGCCAGCTTGCCCCAGAATTCTCTGTTGCTGCCCCCAAGTGTTGGGATTGCAGGCAGTACCCACACCCAGCCAGCATCTATGTGGGGGTCCAAAGTCTAGTCCTCAGGCTTGCGCACAAATGCTTTATCCACTGAGCCAGCTCCCCAGCCCCACAAGTCATGCCTTTGTGTTTGGTAGATGTACCACTATCACGGATCTCCTTTGCTGAAAACTTTTGGCCCAGAACTAGAAACAGCCAGTCTCAAATGAGGAAGTTGAAGCTGTGTAACTGTTAGAGCAAGCATTTCAAAGCAATTCTTTACAGTGGTAATGGATGCGGCAAATGTGTGGATTTTGTTAGGATTTCTTCTGACAGCCATGAACACAGATATATTTTAAAGTAATGTAACTGTCCTAAATCTCGAGCAGGGAATACAATGACTTCTAGTATTATTTTTCACTTCTCCAATGACACTTTAGAAGTTATATTTGATAAATTCCTTGGAAGTTATTTGACTTAGAAAAGGGCCTGTACAATTTAACCTTGGTTTTGTTCTACTCAGACCTGTGTCCAAGGCCCATCTAATGTAATACATCACAGAGGCTAATACACCCAAGCCTTGGCATATGATTCCCTGGGACCACATTTTAGGGAAACCACCTTAGAAGAGTGAGGTGTTTTGATATGTTGATAGCCATTACCACTCTGACTTTAAGACAGATCCTTTAAACCCAGTTCCCCTTGGAACAAACAATAGACAAGCAAAAACAGCATGTCAAGTAACCATCAAAGTTAATATATGTTTATACATACAGCTCGTTGGATTTGACAACCCCAAGAAATATAAGCTAGACACAAATTTTAAATCTGAAGAAATATGCTACTCCTAAAAGTATTAGTTGTATCTTATATCTGTCACCAATGATATTGTCAATTATGAGACAATCTGAAAAAAAGTGCCTAGATTTCCTTGGCTTTTCTTAAAACTCTAAGAACTGGGCTGGAGAGATTGCTCAGTGGTTAAGGTGCTTGCCTGCAAAGACTAATGACCCCAGTTTAGTCTCCAGTCCAATAAAGCCAGATGCACAAGGTGGTATATGTGTCTAAAGTTTGTTTGCAGAGGCTAGAGGGCCCTGATATGCCTATTCTCTCTGTCTATCTCTCTCTTCTCTGTATCTCTCTCTCTCTGCTTGTAAGTAAATAAACATATATATATATATGTATGTATATATATATATATGTATATGTATATATATATATATAGAGAGAGAGAGAGAGACTCTAAGGACTTGCTAATAGTTTATGTCATGAGACTTCTCAGATGGAACTCACACTACAGTTAGTGATGGAGGATTTAAAGATCAAAAATGATACTTCTCCTCTTAATTCTTTATCAGGAATGCAGCTCTTTCTGAGACCAGGTATACAAGAGTCAGTGTTCAGCTAACCCTGAATTCAATGCCCTTATCACTAACTATTCTTCCATTACCTACCAAAGCAGTGTTGGAACAATAGAAAGTTTTACACATTAATAATGTGTTTTTATCAATCTGATATCTTACATGATCTTTAAAAACAACTAAAAATTAGGAATTTCTAAGGATGAAAAGTAGAACTGACTTGACCACATTCCAACAGAACTTCAATATAAAGTGGGACACAAGTCTCTTCATTCTTGATTGTGTGTGCATTCATTTGTTTCATTTTACTCCTTATACTATTCTGAAAGAAGCCCAGTGAAGACATGGGTGAATTGTGTGTTGAAGTAGAGACCTCAGGGTTTTTGGATATGCCTAGACTATGGGACATCTTACAAGGAGAGCTGACGACTCAGGATGGATTGTTCCCCAGCTAAGGTGATAGAACTGGAATGCCAGAGATTTCACCATTGGTTGCCGATATTGGGCTAGGAGATACAGATTTTGATGTTTATCATGTTTGTTTTAGATCTTGTATTGGTTTACTCTTTCCTTGCTTTTTCTGGTGCCATCTTTTTCAGTGTGAATGTTTCCTCTGTGCCATTATGTGTTTTTGGTTTTATAGGCTCTCAGTTAAGAGACCTTGGGCTAAGGGGATGTTTGACCAGTGTTGAGCTTAATAAAGAGCTATGACAACTTAAAAAAAAAGAATCATAATAATTTTTATAAATGTCTCTTGTTCAATGCCCTATTCTTGCCCTCTAGGAAAAATTTTTATCAACCCAACCCATCTTTCAGACTAGTTTTAGTAAATCACATCACCGCCATTAGGCAAGTGGCTTGTTGTACTCTCCTGGAAGATCTAGTTGAAAGCTATACAGTGATAATCTCCATGGTATGTGCTCAAATTCCTGTGATATTTGTGGTCCATCTGTTACCTTGGTTTGGTGAATATTTCAAGAAAATGGCCATTTTTCCATACTAAAACTCAAAATTCCTAAACTTAGTAATTTCTGGGGAGGGGACATGTAAAATGTTAATTCAATTTGATTTCAAGTTGGTTTTGTATATACATTGATCATGAAAAATTAATCTTCTAATTAAAACTAGACTATCATTGATTCATTTAGACAGTTACAGAGGTCATCAAGTACAAGCAACAACAGAAGCCACAAAGTTAATGGGGAGAAGAAAATGTCAGAGAAATAATATAGGATGCTGCAAAACTCCAGACCTCTAGGAATTGAAAGTCTATATGAATACTCAAACACAAAACATCAAAGGCATCATGAGATGATATTGATGGAAAAGGATGCTTGCTTACATTTCATGGCATGGATAAAATTGTAGGTCCTACATGAGCCAAAACTTGTAACACAGAGATAAATGCAGAAGGAAATTCCTGGAAGGGATTATACCAAAATGCTTTTCTCCCTGGGCAGTAGGATAACAGAATATTTTTTTAAAATATCTTCTTTATACTTTACTACAGCTTGCAAATTTTCTAAATTAAAATGTAGCTCTTATTAACAAGGAAAAATAAAGATCCTTGAATGTCCCGAGTAGCTACCACATAATTGTGAGTTTGATAGCTTTTCCTGAAAAATATGGCCACTCACTTTTTATTCTGTTTTCATTTTCTCATCGACTCTGCTTCCCTGGAGCAAAGATTTCAACCTCAGTAGATACTTACTGGCCCTCCCAGAAGTAATAAAATAGGGTACATTATTCCCAAGAATGCAGATTTTCTCACTGTATTGTGTGACTTCCTACCTTTACATTTAGTTGACCATGAGAAGCTGTCATAGTCACTCACTTAATCACCAGGCTGCAAGTGTTTAAAGATGAACTAGTCTCCCGCAAGGGCAGGAAGGACATTTGCAG